>JAJOZX010004233.1:42500-102500 GCA_023014485.1 Bathynomus jamesi | reverse complement strand
GAAAAATGTTAACGGAGATCTAGTTTCTGAAAACAAGGAAATGGCTACCTTGCTAAACGAATTTTTTACGTCAGTTTTTACTATAGAAGATGTAACGAATATCCCTACGGTCATAGACATAATACCTTTTGATAATGGTAATATTTTGGATAATATCGTGGTTAGTGAAGGGGAAGTAATGCGTTATATTGATAAAATGAAAACGCGTAAATCACCGGGGCCGGATTCCATATATCCCATACAACTGAAAGAATTAAAAGATAGCATTGTTGTGCCGCTAACAAAGATTTTTAATGCGTCTATTTCTGAGGGGTGCGTACCAGATAATTTCAAATTAGCAAACGTAACACCTATCTTTAAGAAAGGCGATAAAGGTGCGGCGGGAAATTATAGGCCAATCAGTTTAACGTCTGTTGTAGGTAAGCTACTGGAATCAATAATTAGGGATCGTATAGTCGAACACTTAGAAGTGCATAAACTAGTTAGAAATACGCAGCACGGTTTTAGGTGAAACCAATCTTGCTTAACTAATCTTTTAGAATTTTTCCAAAGCGTGGTTGACGTTTACGATAGACATCGGGCGGTTGATGTAGTGTATTTAGATTTTCAAAAAGCGTTTGACACCGTGCCGCACAAAAGACTCATTGAAAAAACTAAGGCTCATGGAATCAGGGGTGTAGTAATAAATTGGCTAGAAGAATGGTTGCGAGGTAGGAAACAGAGGGTGGTCGTTGATGGAGCGGAGTCGTGTTGGGCTAATGTAGCGAGTGGCGTTCCTCAGGGTTCTGTATTGGGCCCCTTGCTTTTTCTTATATATATTAACGATTTAGATGTCGGCCTAGTCAGTACAGTTTCAAAGTTTGCGGATGACACGAAGCTGGGTGGTAGGGCGATTAATGACGAAGACAGAGGTAAAATTCAGGAAGATCTGAATAAAATTGTTGATTGGTCAGTCACATGCAAATGAGATTTAACGTTGATAAGTGCAAAATTTTGCATATAGGTTCGCGTAACGGTAATTTTGCGTATAGTATGTCGGGGAAAGATTTAACAAGCGTAGAGCAGGAAAAAGATTTAGCAGTTATAGTCACTGGTGATTTAAAAGTAGCGAAACAAAGTACAGCAGCGGTCAATAAGGCGAACAAAGTGTTAGGTTTTATAGCTCGAAATTTTGAGTACAAATCGCGCGATATTATAGTTCCTCTTTATAAATCATTAGTTAGACCCTATTTGGAGTACGCAGTCCAATTTTGGAATCCGCATATGCGCAAAGATATAGACAAAATCGAAAGAGTTCAAAGACGAGCAACTAAGATGATTCCGTCGCTTAGGTCAAAGTCGCACGAAGATAGGCTTAAGGAGTTAAAATTGACAACACTCGAGACTAGGAGGCTAAGGGGTGATCTAATCCAGGTTTTCAAAATTATGAATGGGTTCGATAACGTAGATAGAGATAGCTTTTTCGAAATATCTCAGTATAATAGGACTAGAAATAACGGGTGTAAGTTGACAAGTAGAAGGTTCGAGACAGCAGTTGCCAAAAACTTTTTTACGCATAGAATAGTTGATAGCTGGAATAGTTTGCCGGTAGAAGTAATTAGTAGCACGTCCATAAACATGTTTAAAAATCGATTAGACGCATATGTTGATAGATTGGGTATAGTTTAACGTAGTAAAATTAAAACTTTGTGGTGATAGATCCCACAGCTCAACATAAGTGTTGTGGGATATAGGGAGGCAGCATCTTGGGTTAGGGGATACTCTGTCTTTACACACCCCATTTAAAGAGATTCCTCTGCCGAGCGGTGCCCCCCATAGTACTGTGAGGTATTGAAAAACTCATGATCTTCACTTGCCCCACAAACACCTTTAAATGGGAGACCCAAAATGGGTGCACACACATTTCTACATCACTGTACAGACTTTTCAGCCACATCTACACTTTTCCTCCTAATGTATATGGTTGTAAATTTTGACTTGGTCCGCAATCGATATGGACCGTGACTTATTTTTCGTTGGCAAGGTACTAATATTGTCGGATACCGTAATGAAATTGACTGGATTCTTTGGATCTGATATATTTGCATGTCGGTTGTAAATAGATATAGAGTGTAACATATTTGTGGATAGTAGTCTATTATGACTTGATCCTCTGGATCCAGAGATTCTATCTTTAGTTTTAAATCGATAATTAATTAGTTTTAAATTGATAATTATTTAGTTTTGTAAAAATTGGTCGTTGCCAATGTACAGGCAGTTTTTGCATAAATTTCTTATGTTCGTGTGGTTCGGAACCCACGTAAAATTGTAGGTCCCCTCCGCCACCACGGAGGACATACACAATACACACTTACGAACACAGTTAGGTAGACCAGCCATGAGTGGATCCTAGGGTCTTTGTTGATCTGAAACACACACACACGAGGTATTCCTATTTCCTGGTTATATTTCTAAATTTTTTATTCGTAATTCACTCGTTTGTTTTCATTATCATACTTTACTGTTCTCACCCTCAATAACTACATATATTTTTACTGATTCTAAAACCTATTGTAGCAGCAGAGCTACGTCGTCGCCACTGTCGTAACACCGTTTCCCGTGGATCAGTGAAGTTATTCTGTGTAGTAGTTGGATGCGAGACCGTCCTCCACGTCCAGATTATGTAGCGACCCTAACTGGTTCGAATCCCACGTAAAATTGTAGGTCCCCTCCTTCATATGACCTTAAATGCTGCGGAGGAGGTTAAACCACCCCATTATTACATTACTGGAACAGCAGCAGCTACCTTAAATGCAAAAGAACGTAGAGAAAAACAAACCTGTACTGAGAACTCTTCCAATCACAAACAAGTTTTGGTGTCACTCTGATAGGAAAATTCGGGAGTTTTAAAAAAACTTTATCCGATTTTGGGGTCGTGTTCAAGGACAAAAATAGTCATCAATCACAATTAGTTTACCCGTAACTTAACCTCCATTCATGTATCATTTTGCTTTATCGGTGATGATTGGCTGGTGCTGACTGTTCTGAGGCGGAAGAAGTTTGTGCTCTAATGAGCGCGTTCTCAGCTCATTTATATTATTCAGTAACCATTATTACGTGACGGAAGTGATACCGTGAGCAAGAATTCTCACCTTGGATTGGATTTTACGTCATATGTTAACTAATTGTAAGCAAATATTTAACCACGGCTCATTGTGTCATGACCACTTGGTAAAGAAATCGCCACTGTCCTTAATGTTTCGTTAGAAAACAGTGTGTACATACAGTCAGTCGAAAAGGTTATGGAATTCCGTTTCTTATCGATAAATATTGGTTAACCTTGGTTTTGTTTCTGCCCAAATTATTCATACAGACGAAAGTCAAGCTTGCTGCTCCACCTTGGACCTAAAGCTTAACGTGGAATCCGAACTACGACCCACCACGGGTGGTCAGAAATTATAGTCTTTGCCCGGACTCGATCTCACAACCTCCCGATCAGCAGCCCAGCGTCTTAACCACTAGGCCACCAAGAGTACCCATTTATCTACCAACCTTTTTTTTTTTTTCTGGAAGGATGAACGGCTGAGTAAGCTGCGCGCTAACTGCTTTCGCCGGGAATCGAGCCCGGTGCCGTAGCTAGCCACTACATAACAAACAGAAACATTCAGGGAATTCATAACAACACTAAACCACTCCACAGATACATCCAGGCTATACAAGACTATAAATAGCATTACCCACTCTAACAGCGACATTCACACCTCACACGCGGCTATCTGTCGCAGCCAAAATAATATCCCAACATACACACAACAAGCTAACATTCTAGTTAATTACTACGCAAAGATAAGTCACTTAAACAGAGACAACAACCAGAAACACGCAGACAGACAAACAGCCAGACACAAGAAAACCTACCGACTCGACACGACCATTACACCCTTCAATACAGACCAGACCACCAAGATCATCAAAAACATTAAGAATTCGAAGGCTACTGGACCAGACAACATATCTAACATACACCTTAAACACTTGGGCCCACAAGGAATACTAGCTCTCACAAATATCAGCACATATTCATACCAACACTGTATTATTCCTGACATATGGAAACAAGGTAAAATTATTACACTACTCAAACCAAACAAAAATCCAACAGAACCAGCTTCCTATAGACCCATTACTTTACTATGCACACCTTCCAAAGTAACAGAAAGACTAATCTTACAAATCACCAACCCACACATACCACTGTCGCCTACTCAACATGGATTCAGACCTCACCACTCAACCACGACATTACTCACTAACCTCACGCAGCACATCATGGATGGCATCAACTCCAGAAGACCAGCTCAACGTACACTATTAGCAACAATAGACATTAGTAAAGCATTTGATGCTATCCCACGCTTCCCTCTCATAAACAAAATACTCAACACAAACATGCACAATAACACCAAAAGGTGGCTGAGCAACTATCTCTCAGGAAGATACTCACATGTCACATTTAATGGCAAGTCATCCAAAACAAGCTTTTTCCGAACGGGGTCCCTCAAGGCTCTGTTCTCTCACCAACACACTTCAACTTATACATGCATGACATTCCAACACCCATAGATAACAAGCTTACCTTATCATCATATGCAGATGATATCACTCTAACATCCACCCACAACAACATCTACACCGCTACAAATAACCTACAAACATACATAAACAGTATACAAGACTGGCTCACACACAATAGACTCAAAGTAGCGCCCACAAAATCAACCATCACCTTGCTTACAAGCAACACAAAAGAACACCAGGTAATTCCACAGCTTACACTAAACAACATCAACATTCCACACACTCACAGAACCAGAATACTTGGTGTCACATACAACACATCATTATCGTTTGCAAACCACATTCAGGACATTAAAACCAAATGTACGTCAAGACTTAACACGCTTAGGGTACTAACAGGCACAAACTTTGGACACCAGCAGGAAACAACATCACTCATATACAAACAATATATTCGCTCAGTTATGGACTATGCTAGCCCATGCTGGGCACCCATTATCTCAAACACACACATAAACACCTTACAAACAATACAAAACAACGCACTTCGTATCATTACAGGATGCACTCAAACACCACCAATAGAACACCTGCACACAGAAACAAAAATACTAAAAGTTAGGGAACATTTAGACATGAGGGGAACACAATTCATGGCAGCAGCGACAACTAACCCACAACACCCTTGCCACTACATGTACAATCATGCACCAACACCTCGCACCATTAAGGTAACACCAGAAAGACATAATAACCAAATACTCCATTCCATACCACGCCCCACAGACATCACACAGTACAGAAAACACACACACACACCCACACCTAACCCACAAAGCACTGACACGATTCGGTCCGAATGCGGTCCTAGGTGCGAAGCCGCCACCCATTAACAGGTCAGAGATCAGCCTGAGCAGATAGGATCGAGTTAACTTAGCACGATTCCGATGTGGACATCACCCCAACTTACGGACATATAAACACAGACTAGACAACTCCATAGACGACACCTGCCACCTGTGCCAAGACACGCCACAAACAATTGAACACATTATGACGGACTGTACCGCTCTAGCACAACAACGAACGCAACACATCACCACTAGTGCGCTGAACCTCTGGTCCACTCCGGAGGGGGCGATCGGTTACCTGCGTGCCGCCGGCTTGCTCGATCAGGGTGGGCTGATCGGCTCAACAACATAACCGAGGCGCCTTGGTAAAACGTTTCACCGCAGGATTCTTTGAACTGACTGCACAATTTAGGCCGGGTCGAAATTTTTTATTTCTTACGTACATAGTGTGAGGTGGTTCAATCAATCATAGTAACACCCTGGTAAAATATTTTTGAATTCTGAGGAGCCCCCCCTACCGGTTTCAGTTTTTTCAGAAAATTCGTAAAATTCGAGATAATTTGCGATTTACTTCGAAATTTTTTTTTATTATTACAAAAGTTCGCTTATAAAAGAGATATTTATTTTTTAATGAAAATTTTTTTTAAAAAATACAAAAATGCATGAAAAAAAAAATTTAATACATAAATTTTTAGCTGTTATTGGTAGAAATTTAGAAATTAAGAGACGGAAATTCAATAAAATTTTTGACCTAAAATTTTCATAGGTAATATCTATTTTCAAAATTTTCTATTAATTCTAAGTCCTCTCTCTCTCTTGAAAATCGACATCTTCATTTTCATCTATCAATTCTGATGATACAAATTCCCTTGCTTCTCTAATTTATTTTCCCTTTCCTGTGCTTTTTGGATTTTGCCCAACTTTCTCAAATTACTTGAAGTAGTTTTTTTTTTATCAATTTTTCCTAACTGGTTCTTGCTTTTTCTTTTTCTTTTTCTTTCTTTTTGACCAATAAAAGCTTCCCAATCTATAATAGGTATTTTATGTTCACACCTATAGAGTTTTCTATCCCTTATGCCTTAGAATAGAATAGAATAACCTTTATTAATAATAAGATAAATACAGTAGTCTTTTTACAACTTACAATTTTTACAATGACAAATAATTGTGAAGCTCGACTATTTATTTTTTTTATTTTTAATTTGGCCCTTAAGCTTTAGGCTTTACTGGGCTCTCATTAAAAATAAGCAGCTAGCCGTTATAAATTAATAATAAAATAAATAAATAAGTATTATTAATAGTTAAAGCCTGTATTTCAATATTAATGGACAATATAAAACATTATTAGTGGACATTAATCCAAGATTTTTGTTAGTATCCCATTATTAATCGGGATTTTAACTTGGTTTTAAACAAATTTACATTCGCAATATTTTTTATATCGGCATGCAACAGTGGCATGGAGATATGTCAAACATCTCGTCATATTTCTTTAATTTTTCATATTTTTTTCATTTCTCTCTATCATAGGACATTTAGTTAACTCATCAGCCTCTTCTATAAGTCTAGTAACTCTAACATAAATTCCCTTTGTATCAATTGTTGGGAAAGAAAATTTTTGCCAAATTTCTTTTATATCTTGAACAACTACGTTATAGCAATCATTTTTACTTATTTTACCCTGTGCTTTAGATTCTTCCTCTCTAACAATAAAATGGAAGTGCCTTACAACATCAGCTTTTGATGGCGTCATGGCAGGTGAAAATTTTGCTGGATATCCGAAGGCTGCATTGTGGCTTCTTTTTCTAGTAGCCATAATTTAATAAGATTTTAACTATATCCGAAAGCAAAAAAATTAATATTTAGGGTCGATTTTTACAGTTTTCGATCTATTTCCCATACAAATTTATATGGAAAAAAGTGAGTCGGTAGGGGAGGCGGGGTAGCGAAGGTCCCACAGCCTTGATTTTTGGTGTGGATACTATTACAAAATGAGCAACCTCAGAATATGTACCTAAGCAAAATCTTGACCTTGACCCCTTTTCGACCCGGCCTACCTGAGTGCACATTGAATTGATTATGATGTGTTTACATCTTCCTCAGACTCATTTCTGAATGCAGTTAGAAGTGTATCACCTTCACCTATATGAAAATCTTAATCGGCAAAGGTAAGTAATTTCAATTACTGTGTGAAATAAAGAGTCAGGATAGGGGCCCCGAGTCCAAATACCTTATCTAGGTTCAATTAAAGCCGGGTGGCTGCCCCACCGCAAGATACAGAAAAGACACCAATACAGCTCTAGGCACGACTGGGGTTCGAACCCACGACTTAGCGGAATCTCAGCACTGCCCTAACTGATAGTCGTGAGATACTCTACAATAACTAAAAAATATAAATATGGGCTTTGCGGACAGTTTTAATAATAAATGTGGTATTCTTAGTGAATCAGGATAAAAATCCCAAATTAAAGATGGTGTATCTTTATTGAACAATAATACATATAACATGAAAATTACTGAAAGCACAACAACTAGGAAAAAGTAACTGTTGGAAAAGCAAGAATACACTGAAGTAGGGTACTTTTAAATTAAATACGTCCCTCCCCCATTTTTTTTAAGCTTTCTAATTATTTCTTTCTCCTCCACCTGAAAGTACAAAAAGGACTCATTAATTTTTTTTTTTTTTTTTTTGTAGTTTTGACAATCACCATTTGTAAATAAACGTAAAAACCCCTTTTCACACGGGGCCCATTTACTCTAGAATTATATATAGTTTAAAGCAAGTGACAAAGGGTGAGGTGAAATTGAGATGCAAAGAGAGGATTTACATTTTCAGTTTTTGATGCGCCGACGCAGATCCGCTGTCATTACAAGAGTATTATGTTTATAAGTACTTCATTTGATATAGTAGGGCCTGGGTGAAAAGAGTACATACTGTACCCTTTTTCATATATATATATTTTTTTAATTGGTTTTGTTTAACCTCCTTCGCAACATCTAAGGTCATATGACTGAGGGGACCTACAGCTTTACATGAGATCCGAACCACAGGTCGCTACATAATCTGGGCGCAGAGGACGGTCTCCCATCCAACTACTGCCCAGACCCAATGTCCCTTAACTTCGCTGGTAGGTAGGTTGGTAATGCGTGTATTTGAGACGTTATCAATATGTAGCGGTCATCCTTTTAGGGCTAAATTAGTTCAAAATAATGAAACGGGGGAAAGTATTGTTAATTACGTTTAATAATTCTTAATACGAAATGGTGGAAAATAAATAAAAACAAAATTATAATAACCTCAACCTGCAACGGATTGTATATAGCTATACATAAATGACGAAAGGATCATAACTGTCCACCTCAATTCTTATTACGAATACCTTCGTCAACTTGTTTTTCGGGGACTTCGTCGTCATCCGACTCAAAGGTATTGTCTGGGATGTCGTACAGACGTATCATTCCCTGTAAAGAGCCCAGTAGAAGCCTTAGTATACAATTTAAATATTTATCCATATTAACTGCCACGGGAAATTTGAATTTTTTGTTTTACCTTATTAGGATCTTTCATGATCAGATACTTCCCGTCTGGAAGCTTCATGCAAATGTCAATGATACACCTCAAAATACCCCACGCGTTGTCCATACTCAAGTTGATCTGGTTAGCAAATTCCTGTGGCTTGAACTGTTGAGTTCCTAGTATCATATGTTTCGTAGAGTCACGAACGTTCTGACGAGAAACGTACCTGAAAGTTAAAATTTTTCAATTAATTGTTACAAAAAAAGAGTTTCCTTCTCGTGCTGAATGATTAGCAGCGTAATCTTCGTAAAACTGCTGTAGACTTGCCCAAATTTGATTTGATCGCTCCCCGCCAAGATTGCTTGGACAGTCCACTTGGCCAACTTGCAAGCATTGTTCTTCAGCTCATTGGCCAACACTGCTCCTCTTTGCGTATCCAACTTCTGACGCCATTCTACGCCACCCGAGAAACGAGAGTCCCATTCATTCAAAGCCTGGAAAAAGT
This sequence comes from Bathynomus jamesi, assembly GCA_023014485.1. Lineage (NCBI taxonomy): Eukaryota > Metazoa > Arthropoda > Malacostraca > Isopoda > Cirolanidae > Bathynomus > Bathynomus jamesi. Next base: position 93,070 of record JAJOZX010004233.1, on the reverse strand, counting down.
ATGTAATTTATGTATTGAGAAATGACTCGTACAGGGTGGGGGCAAAAAAAAAAAAAAGTGAGAGTGGGTTAGTAATTTTTACTTGCTCAATGCACTTCATCTTGTTCAGTTACCCTGTAGTTTTTTGAAACTGGCTACATGTCCATGTTTTCGCAGTGCCTGTACCCGACTACAGTGAAAACAAAGGTGAAAGGGAACTAAGGGGTTGATTGGACAATTATTAAAAGATACATTAACTTTTTTCTTCTCGCGTTTCCATCGAGGCCTCCTTAAAATACTATTGGAATTTTCACAGTGCCTGCCAAAATAAAAGGACTGTAGGTTCATATCTAAGATGGCTATGTATATACATTTATAAAGTCTTGTTTCCTCATGGATTTGAGGTAGAAAGCGGAAATAATTACGTGATCGACCCGCCCACGTCCGAGGCCATCGTTGTCCTTCGTGGGAAGAAAGAGGAAAGGACGGGTCCCCGGCCCAATCCTTCCCTTCCTGTATATCGCGCGAGATGCGGAGTGAACGCATCTCCATACCCAAACTACGAAAATCTCGATTCATCTGAGAAGACACCCAAGTGCCATGACTGATAAGACTTGTTCCTTCACGTGCTTGAACCACTCGCATAGCTTCCTCTTATTAGTCTCAGAAAGTGTCGCTTAACGGAAGCCATTGCTGTCTGAAACTAGTAAGAGGAAACGATAAACGTGGTCCATGCAGATGAAGTTTTGGCACTGTTGTCTTCCGGGATGAATTAAGGTACGAGTATGAAGAATCTGTGGAGATGTGTTAAATTCTAAATTAGTGCAACCTATTGTGAAATTTGGTGGTTGTGCTGTTATATAGTGTGAGCAAGAACACCTGAGCTCGCGTTCGTAGATGGAAATTCTAATTCACAATGTTACGTATCACTGATAGCCTAGGGATTGGGGGACCCCATCGTCTGTCGAAAAATGGGGCTTTTTCCACACGAAGGGCACCGCACCTATTCGGGTCGCCTACGTAACTGCCCTTTAATCTCTACATCTTGTCTGGCTTTCCCATCCGAACTCTTTCTACTTTCTCACCCAAATCCATTGGGAAACAAGATTTTGTTAATGTACATACCCATCTCATATAAGAACCTTTGTTTCAAGATGAAAACTTCACCACTCTTCCATTCCGTTGTTTTAGGAGAATGGTCCTTTTATTCTGGCAAGGAACTGTAGTGTATATCAAGCCTTAGTAACGTATTACTACCCAAATAAAAACCAATCATGATAATTTCACGTTTGCCAAGTAACGCGAAACTAAATTTACCTTCAGATTGATGAACTGCAACTCGTTGTTAGGCCCCAACTGCACGGCATCGTGTTCTGTTCTCGCCACCAGCTCTACGTCATTTCCGAGGTTCCACTTCCGATAGCGATAGCCCACAGGTGCTACTTCATCTTTCTCATCCTCGTCCAAGAACGGGTTCTCATGATCAAATTTAAAACGTTCTCCATCCTAATAAAAAATAAATATTAAAACTAACTTCAAATTCCCTCTCCTCCAATTTAAAAAGGCGCCATTAATGAAGGAAAAGATAAAGTGAGGGAAATAGGACTAGAACCCCGTCGCGTGCTTTCAGAATTAGCGTTCTCCCGGATCACTCCATCCACAACCACCAAAAAAGCTTCGTTCAAGCGAGGCCAAAATTTACGTCGTTTGACCGTACTCCATTCAACTACTCGCCTTTACAAAACGTGGAAATGCGATTAACATTATTGTACTTAATAATATTAATAGTTAAAATAAAGTTAAGACGCACGACGACGACGTCATATTCGAATAGTTGGCGTCAACGCGTTAAACTAAATGAGCATTCATCGAGTTTAAAATTTCGTACGAGTACGACATCTACGAGTGAAATTGGGTTCGGGATCCTGATTACACATCTTCAAATCGGAAAGCCCTAATATTTTATGAAGTGAATTCAATGTACTGGGCAAAGATACCATTTTTATTTTATTTATTTATTTAAAATTAAACAACTTGCGTATCCTCTCAGGGGAATTAGGGGGACGAGTGTTACGTTACACACAAGGATAAACTATATTACTTATAACGAGAGATATTCACAATGACCAAGACCTATGACGTCGCGATTTTACGTCAAACCTTTCAAACGTAGTTAGATTGTTTATAATCATCTCTGCTTAATAACGTTTTACAACGTTTTACTTCTAAATTTTTCTTTCCACCCATTTCCGTCTTTAAAAGAAGAGACTACTCAGGGTACCTATTTATTTATCAACCGATTTTTTATATGGAAAGATAAACAGATGGGGTAACCTGAGCGCCGCCTGCCTTGATCGGTAAGAATCAAACTAAGGGTTAGTGGATTCTTAGTCAGCGATGCTAATCCCTACATCACCGAGAAACATATGATGGCTTTGGTATACGGCTCGTAGAGGGTGAGGAGCTTTAGCCACCCTTTGTATACGTTAAAAGGATGTTATCCCATAGTGCAGTGGTTCTCAAATGGGGTACGGCGTACCCCGAGGGGTATGCGAAGGGGTCCTGAAAATATAACCCTTTTAATTTTATATACGATTAACAAACGACCACGAGTCACACGGTCGTAAAAGAACGTAAAAAATCCTCTACGTCTCTCGAAAATACAGAAAATCCCGTGAAAGAATTCAAGGGGATACAGAAGAAGAAAAAGTATGAGAACCGCTGCTATAGTGGTTCCAAAAGGAACCAACAAGCATGAAACCGTTAATTACCCATACACAAAATAAAAAACCCAAATGTAATGTAGGCTAAATTATAACATCAGTTACAAACTACCGACATAAACACTCACAGACTTAAGAACTTGTTGAGAGAAGTTGTGGTTAATGAATGTCGCTTCCAGGGAAAGATTTCTCGGCGAGTTGAGGGAGTTTCCCTCCTCTTGTGGGGGCTCGCTCGAAGTCTCATTCACAGTCAACAAATCTAGAAACAGTATAACTCTCTAATCATCGTCTGCCATTACTATTATTACAAATATAGAAATAGTCTACTCAATTTCCAGTAGGTGCGTTAAACACAAACCGTCATCATACCCTTCTGATCGAATCCAGAACCGACAAGAGCTGAGCGATCAAAATGTCGTACCAACCTCATCTACAAACGAATTTTATTTTGAAAGACATTCCATAGCCGAGCTTATCGGTTCTGTGGACCTGAATTTGGTCAAAACGGCGAGTCACCTAGGAGCAGCGTGTCGAAGTATTAAGTTCTAAAACTTAGCAAGTAGCATTAGTAAAACTTTCAATGAACCAATAGTGGTACAAAATAATAGTTTTAGCATGAATGATGATGATGATGATGATGATGATGATGATAATTATACCGAATTCCGAATCATCCCTCTTGTCGAAGAATAATTTGCCAGCAATTTTCTGTACGACGACATCCCACGAATAATTCGAGCGACTGCAACACATGATAGTAGACAATATGACATCTGTAGCGTACACATTTCCCTCAGTTTTTGTAAGCTATCGAATGAGAAAATGATTACAACCTCTCTAAAATATACTAATAATATTTTAGTCATTTAAAAAAGCAAACCTTAAGTATAAGTCAACATCATTGCATTACCTGTCGAACAATTGGATCATCAGTTGTGGTGACTTTGTGGAAAATACGGTTAATACGCTGCAATTTCTTTTCGTTCTTCACAGTAACACGGTCATACCCTTTATCATAATATTCCATCGATCCACAGCAGTACCTTAAAAACAAGAACCATGTCTGAACAACTTCACTGTCCCCTCCCCTGACCTTTGTGATACATACAAGTATAGAATGTCATCAATTTAGAACGAGTAGTTCAAAAGTGGTGGCAAAGACCTCCATTTGACCTTTGAAAAGAATTTATCATCTTCAGTTTTGATACAGGGACCCCGAGTCTTGCTCAAAATACATCGTCCTACATGTATGCGAAGTTCCATCAATACATTTTAAATTGTTAAAAAATTATAGCACAGACACGAAAGTAGAATGAACAGACGTATAAGCGCAATTCAGTATGGCCCCCTCCAAATTTATTTGGTCAGGGGCATAAAAACGATTAAATTAAACTTCCATTTAGTTCAGGATTAACATTTCTCAAACACAGGGTGATCATCTTAAAAGTTCATTATGTACTTTGTAGTGCACACTTAAGTTGATCACCCTGCACCAATACACACTAACATAAATCGTTCCCATAAACGCATCATGCTGAAGTACCATATAAATAGAATGCTTACAAATCTTTTGATTCCTCCACATTTGGGAGAGAGAGTTTAGCGAGTCTTGGGAAGTCCATTTCTTCCATCACTTTCCATTCTGGCCTCACTGTTACCGAAGCGTCTCTATTTTTTATTGGTGGCTGACCTCTTTGGTTCCATCTACGCTGAAACTGATTCTTCTGCCATTTAGTTCTGGAAAAGATTACACACAATTTATTCCTTCATTTTTGCAGAGTATAAACTTATCGCCAATCGCTAAATAAAAAAATAAAAAATAGTTTAACGAGAACTATGTCGGAATGACATCATTGTCCCCTTGAGCTTTGGTGCAAGGATCCTAGTAATAAGGTAAACCAGTGAGATGCTTACTCTCTCTTTTGACCCTTAGTCAAAACTTGAAGCTGATTCTGATTCTTATTATTCCTCTGATTCTTCAGGTTGCGTTGATTACGCATGTAACGACCACGCTGGTACAAAGGTTTTGGAATATTAGTCTTGTAAACATGTTGAAAGGTGGATTCATCTTCCTCGTGGTAATAAGCATACTGCTGCATACTTCCAAATGTTGAAGTATATTTATCTGTGAATGATTAGTAAATATGAATGACATCAAACTATATACTGTAATTAGTTTGTGTTGTTATTACACATGCTTATGATAGCCATGATACTTTACCCCCATTTGGATTTAAGTAGACACACACACACACAGACACACATATATATATATATATATATATGATACACTATTTTAACACTTGATTATCAGTTATGAGTAAAAATCTTACCAGTAATTAATACCACCAACATATAATAAAATGGATAATTCACAAAGGACCTTCAGTTGATGCCAACGTCTACATATTCTATATACACTGTATATTTATAGATATTTCTATAAATAACAACAGTTCTGTGGTGTGATTCCTCATAGTCAGGCTCAGTGGACCCACTCTTAATTAAGTTGGCTTGGTGAATGAGTGAATTTCTATCCTGTATCCTCCATTTCACACAGTCAAGTACATCTAGCTTATCTTGGATTGCCCTAAGCCAGGCATCTAGCATTCTTTTTATTTTGAAAACTCGCACTTCTAACACCATTATATTACTGTTTTTAAGTTCTTTGGATGGCTGGTTGATTAGTCTTGGTTCCCTGACAACCAAGATATTTTCTTTCAAGGTCAAAGAAGCTCCTTCTCTAGTCTTCCATTTGGGAACACCACACATTCTTCCTTTCCTATTTTCCACTATTGTTAGAATGGTTATACTCATAGTGTTCAAACAGACTAGCGTCTCTTATTTTCAATGTGTGAATTATGGTGCATCTCTCTCCTCTCTAGAGTCTAGATTTAATTTATATACTCTTTTCCTACAAATTTAGTTCTTTGCATCCATTGATCTTGGCTGTGAAGTTTCTCCAAATTCCCTCTAGTTGACCAAGGTTCTTTTTCATATGGGGGAATTAAAACTGAGCAATACTGCAGCTTGGATATGATCAGTGCTTTCAACAGATGAGTCATTATATTACTTTCCCTTCTTTCAAAGCTTCATAGTATCTGTCCAACTCTTCTTTTTTGTTTTCTGCTATCTTATTTTGTCTCAAGTTTTACAGCATCAGTCATTATAACTCCTAAATCTTTTGCTTCAGTTTCTCTGAATTTCCTGCCCATTTGGGGTATAGTCACCCATGGATTTTAAGTCCTCACTTCTTCCATATCTTAATAGTTGAACTTTCTCAGTCTTAAACTTCATATTCTTATCCATCCATACCTTCCCAAATCCCCGCAAGGGGGTTCTAAGCTCGTGCTCTTGAGTGCTCTTTGTGCTCGTTTGTACGTGCTTGTTCCTGGAGGTTTCACGTGCGCCCTCCCGGCCCTAGCACCCAAGGATGATGGGGCTCGACCCTGCAGTCCTTGGTCTTTTTCCACTTCGACTGTCCCCTCCACCCTTTCTTTTTCCTCTGTCTTTCCTCTCACTTTTTCTTTGTTTTTCCGCTGAGATATGCCCTTTAAATAGAGGCAAATCGGTTCTTCCTGAACTAAAAAAAAAAAAAAAAAAACCTTCCCAAAATAACTACACTGTACTGTTACAATACACTAAAAATGTATTCATTGATAGACTTGGATTACGTTTAAGTTCTTACGAGGGGCAGTCAGAAAATAAGTTTACACATCATATAATTTCATAACTAAAGGACCTACATTGATTATGTTTGTATCAGATGAATTCGTTAATCATTGTTGGCAACACTGCATGTCAATTCGGCTGCCATCTACTGTACATTGGTTATATGAGTCAGTTGAACATGGTGGCTCAACTGGAACAGTGCCCTGTCATGTCTGCAATGATATTCTGAGTGTGTCAGTGGTCAAGAATTTTTTGAGCACATTGTCACAGGAGACAAGACATGGGTTCATCACTGTACTCCGGAAACAAAATGTACCAGCATGGAATGGAAACACCCTGGGTCCCCGCAACCAAAAAAGTTCAAGATTGCGAGGTCCACTGGCAAAGTGATGGTTACCATGTTTTGGGACCACAAAGGCATTTTGCTCACAGACTTCATGCAGAAAGGCACAACAATCAATGCAGCTGCATATTGTTCAACACTGGAATGTTTATGAGCAGCCATTAAACAAATGTCCTGGATTGCTCCATAGGGGAGGGCACTGTTCCAGTTCAGCCACCATGTTCAACTGACTTGTATAACCAATGTACAGTAGATGGTATTGCGAAAAAAATACTTAAATACTGACTGAAAAATTTGATAAGAAATTTTGGCCTAATCAGGGTAAATGAAATTCCAATTAGGGGTGCACCAGATATGAATTTTTCATATCCAGCCAGATATATATATATAATATATATATATATGTATATTATTAGGTACTGTATTATTTTTACAGTCATATTGCTATGTTTTGTTTTGCACTGGGGGCAAGCACCCCCCCCCAAATATAAGATAAATAATAATTTAAGTATATTCAGATGCTTAATTGTTTTGTTCTCTTTCAGGTTCTTGCGTTGTATTAAACTATTAAGTATTAATCACAAGTTTTGTGTGGTCACTGTATACAATAAATGATCCTAGCGATATCACTGCAAAGTGTAATATTTGCCAAAAGATTATCAAATGTGGGACAGAGAAAGGTGGGCAAAAGTCTTTTAGCACAACACTTCTTTATAACCATTTGAAGATTAATCACCCAAAAGAGTATGCTGAAGCCAAAAACGAAAATGACAAAAAAAGAATAGCTGTGACTGAATCAAAGGAAATAGGCAGAGATAGAATACGGGCTAGACCATCAACTTCTACTGGTAGTACTCTGAAAGAAAAGAAAATGGACCAAATGAGTAAGCAGATCTCAATAGAGGAAAGCTTTTCATCTAAAAAAATATGGGACATCAATGACTCCAGGTCTGTGATGATTCACCGTAAAATTGGCATGATGATGGCTTTGGACAACCAGCCATTTACTTTAGTTGATGATGATGGTTTTATTGATCTAATAGCCTACCTCCAACCCATATATCTCTTACTGAGCAGAAGGTACTTCTCTGATACTATAATTCCTCATCTTTATAATGAGTTCAAGTCTAAAATTGCTCAGAAGCTGGAAGAAGTAAAGCATGTCAGCTTTTCTTCAGATATATGGACATGCACAACCTCTCAAGAAAGTTTTATATCATTATTGGATCACTGGATAGGTAAAGATTTTGAAAAATACAATGCTGTGCTACATGCCTCTCATTTCTCAGAATCGCATACTGGCAAGAATATATCTGAAAAGTTTCGCTCTATGTGGGATAGTTGGGATCTTGATGCAAATAAAAGGAATTTATTGGTGAGGGATGGAGCTAGTAATATGGCTCTTGGTAGTGACCTGGCTGAAATACCTTCAATACACTGCAGCATTCATTTACTCCAACTGGTTATTAGTGACTCAATTATGGTTCAGAGGAGTGTAATTGATATCCTTGCAAAAAGTTGCCACCTTGCAACTCACTTTAATCATTCTCCTTTGGCCTGTAACAATTTCAAACACATTCAAGTGCAGCAAAATCTTGAGCCTCTCCTATTGGTTCAAGATGTCCCAACACATTGGAACAGTGCATATTTGATGCTAGAAAGATTATATAAATTAAAAATTCCAGTGCAACTGTATTTGGCTGATCGTAGTGAATTACCTACCATCACATCCTTCGAGTGGACACTGATACAAAATCTCCTTAAAATATTAAAACCATTCTTCCAACTAACTCAGGAAATGAGTTTGGAAAAATCAACTTTGTCTTCTGTAATCCCAAGCATTTGTATTTTACAAAGATTGGCCATGATGACGAAGGTGTTCAAACGACAGAGAGAGAACGCCCGACTTCTTTTCAAATGCATTTCTTGTCAGAGAGTAATGATGGGAAGTCTTTGAACATAATGAAAAACAGGGCTTATGTGACTGCAACAGATCTGTGGTATAAGTTATCTTTCTTTCAACAAGATCAAAGAGAGCAGGCTAAATCCTGGCTGATTAAAAAAGTCATAGGTATTGAAAATGACGAAGGTGGTAATGATTGTAATGAAAATGAAAGCGAAGCAAGCTCAAATTCCAGTTCTCCTATGCGAAAGAGGAAAGACGAAGAGGACATTCTTGAAGCATGTTTTATGGAGATCACAAAAGAGCAGCAATCTGGGGAATAAGTTACAAGAGAAGAAAGGTTGAGAAAAAAGACTGCTCCTGTTCTACTGATTGCAGGGGAGTTAGACCGATATGCATCTGAACCTCTTGTAGATAGGAAACGCTGTCCAGTTCAAATTTGGAAGGAGGACCAATTTTCTCTCCTTAAAACTATTGTTTCAAAGCTTCTCTGCACACCCGCATCCTCTGTATTTTCAGGGAGGAAGTTTTCTGAATATGGAAACATCTATGAAGCAAGGCGATCCCAAATATTGCCTAAAAGAGGAGAAATGCTCTTGTTTCTGCACCACAATGGAAAAAAGTTCTAAAATCACTGTTGTTGAGTTTTTTATTCTGAAGACCTCCAGGCTGAATGGCAGCATCTGACCTACACAATACTGCCCTCCATTCATTGATTTCATTCCAGGCATTTTATATTGTATTCAACGTATTGTTTTACATTTGTCAAGCTTGTAATGTTTTGTATTGTTTTGAAAATAAAGGAAAAAAAAAAGAAAAAAGAATGGAAAGCAAGTGCAGGGGTCTAGCAATATTTTACTCTTTTTAAAAAATTTAACACTTAGACATTTTTATAAAAAGCTCTGATTATATTAATAGAACTGTAATCGTTAAGGATGGACAGAGGTTTTATTTATTCTTGTCATCAGTATTGTGTTGATTTAATATAAAAAGTGTTGCTGGACTGGTTTAGGGGTGGGCCCTGGAGGGCTTTCCATTTCTTTTGTATATAAAATATTTGTAGTGTGTTATTATCATATTATGGTAGATTTTCATACAGGTGTTAATTTTCTAATGTCTTGGCCTATACGGTATCCAGTCAGATATGACCCATATCCTGCCGGATACCAGATACCAGATATTTCACAATATCTGGCCGAATATCATATCTGGTGCACCCCTAATTACAATTCTAAACTCCACTCACCAGTATAAACTTATGTTAAAAGTTCAATCTTACCATATAGTTCCTAAAGCAAATCCAACGACAGAGCCACTCCTGCTCGTTCTCTCTCAGCCAACTATAACGTCATTAGACGTGTTAACAAGCGAAGGTGACCAACCAACCAAAATTACATTTGAAGGATATTTTGAAATTTTTATTTATAGATTTAGAAAAGCTTAAAAAAAAACTTATTGACATGCAGTGTTGCCAACAATGATTAATAAAGTCACCTGATGCAAACATAATCAATGTAGGTCCTTTAGTTACAAAATTATATACTGTGTAAACTTATTTTCTGACTACCCCTTGTATTTAACAAGAACTAAGTCAGAACATCAATGTCCCATCCTATAATTGTGACACTGAACTTTGGTGCAAGAACCAAATTCTTGCTTGTGAGACATGTGTGTGTGAAGTTTATTTAATTTATGTTGAAGGACTTCAAAGTTAAGGTATGAATGCAAAAATCTCCATTTGATCTTTGACTTCTATTTGTGACTAACTTTTGATACAGGGATCAGATTCCTGGTCATGACACATGTTGTGATGATCCATGTCTGTGAAATTCAATCAATTTATGTCGAGTAGATCAAAATTTATGGTGTGGACCTCCAAGACCAGAGTCTTACCCAAAAGACATCATCATATGATCATTCCTATGTACCTGAAGTCTCATCAATTTATGTTAAGTGGTTCAAATGTTATGGTTTGGACCCCAATCTGACCTTTGACCTCTATTTGTGAACTTTATCTTTGATGCTGAGATCTGATTCTTGCTCATGACACATTATGATGATACACGTGCATATAAAGTTATATCACAGACACAAAAGCGTGACCAACAGACAAGTATAGTACAGTATGGGCTGTATGGCCCCTCCAAATTTATTTGGTTGGGGGCAGGGGTGCAGTGCCAATTTTATAGGTGCCGGAGCTCTGGTGGGCCTGACAAAAGCCTGCCATTTCCTATCCTGTTTCTATATATGCCACACGATGACTAAGTATTTCGTGTTTGCACTCACTCACTAAACTGTTGATAATTAATGGAGACAATTTTTTTGTTGCTTGTTATGGTAATTCCTCCAAACTTCCTCTTGCAGAGGTGCTGGAGCGGCACTCCGGTGAGCTCTGGCAGCACTGCACCCCTGGTTGGGGGCATATTTAACTTAAAATTAATCAAACATTTGTACCTTTATACTTTACTGGTTTAACTAGCATAGTCAACATTTTGGGGTCATTTGAATCTTTAAAAATGTGATTAAATTACCCTCCCAACTAAGTTTAGCATTTTACTGAAAGCAAAATATGATAAATTCTTTACACAGTTCCTTTTAACAGGAATAATAAGAGGAACAGACTTAGGCTAAGCTTGGACCTGTCAGTGTTAGGCCCAACTGTTTATATCAAATAAATACTTACTAGCATATCTTCTGTCTTGGTAAGTTGCTCCAGTCCAATCAGATACCTGATAAATTAGGTTCCATAATTAGTTACATGAAATTATTATTAATAATAATAATAATAATAAATAAAAACTATTACCTATTTTCCTCCTAATTAGCTGACAAAAACCTTAAAAGTACATACCAGTTTCATACAATTTGATTCAGTAAAAATTTTGTAGGCCTATACAGCATAGAGAATATAAATTATGAAAAGGTACATATAATTCAAAAGTTAATTTTCAGTAAAATTCCAGAATCCAAACAGTTCAGAGAGAGTCAATAATTGAGTTACTAATCTTACCTTACCATCTATTATTTAACCCTTAAACTCCAGGGGTGGTCGAGATCAGCACCCACCCAGAATGGAGAAAAATGGGGGTACAGAAAAGTTTATAGAAAATTATTTTTTTAAACGAAAAAATTAGTTAGCAGTTGAGGAAAATTGAGCGCCTAATACAAAAAGATAATATATTTAGATACTGAAAAAAATCCAAAAAATAAACGAATGTGATTTCAGTGTCTCAATCTTGAAAAACACTTGGCTAGAACATTGCAAGTTTCCAGGGAATGTGAATTTGCAGAAATTCTTTTCACAAAGTTATGCAGAGACCTTCCTAATGTTGAGCAGCGACAGTGTTGTGAATTGGAAGTCATACTGTGGTGAAGTGAGAGAGAAATGGATGGCTAATCAAAAACCAATTGGTGGGAGGGTGTGATTGTAGAGATTGATGAGTCATTTTGGCCATGGTAAATACAATCATGGATGGCAAATTAAGGGAATCTGGGTGTTGTGGGATTGAGCAGGTTTCCAAAGCTAAATTCATCATCCCCATTGAGGACAAAGGCAGACACACTTTTGCCATTGATTCAGAATTTTATTAAGCCTGGGTCTGTCATTATAAGTGACTGTTGGCGAGCTTACAACTTTATCAGAGAGCTTCATTACACACAAAAAAATTAACCATAGTCACCATTTTGTGGATCCACACCCAAGACATTGAATGGTTGTGGAAAGATGTGAAATTGTGGGTTTTATGTGCTGGATATAAAAGCTACCATTACCATAAATATTTCACACACTACTTATTCCTGTTAGAACATCCAGAAGAATCCACAAAAATGCAGCACTTCTTTAAGGTGATTGCCAAATTGTACAAATTTTTACTGGATGTTTTGTTTGATATCAGTTTAAAGCAGGGCTGTGGAGCTGGAGCTGGAGCCGGAGCCAGGAGCTGGAGCTTGAAGCAATTTTGGTGAGTGGAGCTGGAGCCAGTTATTTTTGGGAAGCTGGAGCTGATAAAAAATGTGTCAGCTCCAGCTCCAGCCCAATACAAAGAGTTCATATTTAGATACAAACTTTTTTATGCTATTTTTTTTTTATTTTGAATGATTTCTAATTGGACTTAATTTTTTTCAGGAAATGTGTTAATTTTTAGAAACTTAAACTACCTAGTAAGCTTAATTTTTAAAAATTGAAAATATTAAGTTTCATTCTTCTTTTTTTGAGCCCTTTCATGACAACTAGATCTCAAAGTCAAACAAAGTCCGCATTATTTGAATACTTCACAGTTTCTACAGATGGAAAATATTTCATTTGTCACTGTAAGAAAGTAATAATGAACAATTATGTGAAACTAAAATTAGTTCTTGTACAAGCTATGATACAAAAGTACCAACCCAGACTGGCAAGACATCAAATTTAAAAAGACATCTACAACGATTTCATCCAAAAATTTTAGAAATTGTTAATAAGAAAGACAGTGAAGCAAGTCAAGCATCCACCTCAACTAAAAGTAAAATTTGTCCTGGGGGGCAATTGCAAATGTCACCATTAACAAGTGACATTTGACAATGCTTCGAATATGCTAAGCACTATTGAAAAACTAAATAGAGGGACAGTTACTAAGGAAATAATGGAAAATGAAGATGACATTTCTGAAATTGATTCTGCAAATGAAATGATAGTGACAGAACAAGATGAAGTTCTAGATGATATTGCTGAAGAAGCCACTATGCCATCTCATATTCAACACATGCGCTGTGTTGTGCATACATTGCAGTTAGCGATAAGGGATGGATTAAAAGAACGACATGTAGCAACTATGATCAGCAAGTTCAGACAGGTAGCCACTGCAGCCAGAACACCAAAAATAGACTCCATTGTGAAGAAACATTCAGGTATGGGAGCTATTTTAGATCAAGATACCCGGTGGGGCAGCACCTATTTGATGATTAAGCGTTTGCTTGATCTGAAACCACATCTTGAAGACCTGGCAAATCAAAATGTCTCTAACTGAAAATGAATGGATGCAATTGACCCAATTAGAAGTTCTGCTTCGTTACCCTTTTGCTGTCACTAAAAAGTTTCAAACAGAAGAATTATTCTTGTTGGCATGGAAAGAATTAATATTTCATCTCAATCAAACAGGAGGACTACTTGCTGAGGGAATTGTTTCTTCGATGAAGAAAAGAGAGGTATTACTATTAGAAAATGCAATTGTATTAGCTGCTGTTTACATAGACCCAATGAACAGAGTTCTATTAAATGAAGATCAAAAAGCTAAAGGAAAAGAGGCCCTCTATGGCATTGCATTGTGCATGGAAAAGCTGGTATCTGAAAAACCAGACGCCCAGAATGAAGAAGATAGCAGCATTACCAACCAATCATCCTCTTCAAATGATGAGGAAGATTTCACAAAATATTTGGACAGAATAGATAGATCAAATGCAAAACGTCTCAAAGTAGAATTAAAGAATCTTCCACAGATGAAAATAACCAAATTCAAGCAAGAATTCTATGCTGAATTAAAGGAAGTAGAAAAATACAACCACTCCTCTAAACTGACAGTTGACGATGTCATACCCTTATATCCAAAGATTATAAGGAATGTAGCTAGTATTGTATCAGCTCTACCACCCACACAAGTCAGTGTAGAACGCCTCTTTTCAGCACTGAGAATAGTGAAATCTGATTTAAGAGCATCAATGAAGGATGACTTAGCAGAAGCCATTTTATTTCTGAGGACAGGCATGTAATGAAGATGTATAAAAAGTAATAAAAATTATTTTAATTTTTTTAAAAGGCTACATTTTCCAAATAAACATTCTATAATACAAACGAATAAGGTTGTTTTTTTTGTCTTTTTGTAAAAAAAATTTTTGTCATGAAAGGTGTAGGTAATATTATTATTAATAAATGATAAAAAAAAGCCACAAAGGCATAGCTATAGTCATTAGAATTTAGATTAATAGCTGCAACAGGCTTTGGTCTAAATTTTAAAAAGTAGCCTGATGAATCATGTGATGGTGATGAAATGTTTTGTGTGGCTGCCTGCTATGGCCTATGAGTAGCAAGGTACAATTTCAAGAGATTTATCAATCATTAATATATGGTGAGAGGAGCTGGAGCTGGGCATAAAAAAATGCTGGAGCCGGAGCTTAAGATTTTGGTGCCAGCTCCACAGCCCTGGTTTAAAGCCAGGAAGGAAGAAACCACTCTCTTTGAATTGTACAGTATCTACAGAAGCTAAGGCTAACAAAGACCCTAAGATCCACTCTAAGGTTAGCCCAAGAGAAAGGAAAGAGTAGGGGGTTAATAGAAGAGAATAAGGGGTTAAGTAAGTAGCAACACCTATCACTCATGGGTTAACATTCATTCAGAAAGAGAAAAAAGACTCACCATCATCATCCGCCAGCCACTGCCGACAAGTCAGAAAAATAGCTGGAGAGAATAGGAAAGATTGCAGAATGGTCCTCTACTCCATAGGGAGGTAGAGCCCACTCTGCCTGAAAAAGATGGAAAGAAGTAAAATAAGAACGCTTACAAACCATGCAATACATTCTTAACTCAAGAACAACACATTCTTCCAGCTGTTGCACTTGCAGACTGATCCTCCACTCCATAGGGAGGTAGAGGATGCAGCCCACAAGGCTGGAAAGGTGTGAAAGATGAAAAGAAGTAAAATAAGAACGCATTACAACACATTCTTAACTCACACACTATCATACCATGCAAGCTACAGACATGCAATAAAAGAGAAGAAAAAAGTATAAAAAAACAAAAAGTGGGTTAATTTACTCAACAAGCTACAACTAAGTTCATGTTTTTTTTTTTTTTGGCTGGCGTGTCACCAGCTGGCATTAGATGTCAATAGACTCATCCTGATTACCACCCTCAGAGCTCCTGTTACCAATTGTTTTTTTTATTTTAAACAATGTTAATATTTTTAAAATGCCTATCTAGATGGTTTTTAAACACATTAACGCTGGTAGAGTTCACAACAGGCGCGAGAAGATTATTCCATTTATCAATTACTTTAAACGTAACAAAGTTTTTAGCTATATTAGTAATGAAACATCTGCCATGCAACTTAAATCCATTATTACGAGTATTGCTATTATCGAAAGTGAACAGTTTGTCAAAATTTACGGTATCGATGTTATTAACAATTTTGAAAACTTTAATAAGTTCCCCCTTAATCTCCTAGTTTCGAGTGAATGCAAATCTACTCTTTAATCCTATCTTCATAAGGCTTGTTGCTCAATGACAGAATTAGTTTCATGGCACGACACTGAACCCTTTCTAACCTATCAATATCCTCATGCAAATACGGGCACCAAAACTGAATGGCATATTCTAAATGAGGCCTGACTAGGGACTTGTAAAGGGGCAATATAATATCCTTCAATTTAAATTCAAAATTACACGCTATGAAGTCTAACATCCTATTAGGTACCTTTTACGCAAGACTCCAGGCACTGGTTCCTAACTTTTAAATCCTTAGATACGCGTATGCCTAAATCTACTTCCTCGTCAACGCTCACTAACTCTCTATCATCCATCATGTACGTGTAATTATTGTTACAAGAACCTATATGCAAAACTTTACATTTATCTATGTTAAATTGCATCTACCACTTATCCATCCACTCCATAATCCTATTTACATCGTCTTGGAGCTATTTCTATTGTCCTCATTAACAACCTTTCTGCCTATTTTAGTATCAACCGCGAATTTTGACACGTTACTAGTCAATCCTACATCTATGTCATTAATGTAAATTACAAATAGCAATGGGCCTAACACTGAACCCTGTGGGACACTGCTACCTACATCCACAACCACCCTGATTCACTACCATTAACAATGACCCTCTGTCTCCTAGCACGAAGCCACTCCTCTAACTAGTTAGCTACCTGACTGCATATACCATGCACTTTAACCTTTGCAATTAATCTTCTATGCGGAACTGTATCGAACGCCTTTTTAAAATCTAAATAAATAACATCAGCTGCTATATGCCTATCATATTTGAGCACTATTTCGTTATTAATTTGTTAGAATTTTGTTAAACAAGATCTATGGCACCAAAACCCATGCTGACTACTATTAATCAAATCTCGACTTTCTAAGTGATCAATGATACGATCCCTGACCCTAACTATGGATTCCAAAAGTTTATTGACAATTGACATTAAGCTAATGGGCCTATAACTGCTAGCTACTGTGCAGTCGTCTTTTTTAGAAATAGGTATGACATTAGCTAATTTGAAGTCTTCAGGAATAATCCCCGTTTCTAGTGACTGATTAAAAATCTTCGTTAAGGGGCCTACAATAACATTTTTCAAACCTTTCAAATGTCTGGGATAAAAAATGTCAGGGCCTGGAGCCTTGCTAACTTTTAGCCTATCGATATAATGTGCAATCTCACACTCGTAAACAGTTATTTCATCCAAAACAGTCTCGCTACTAAATGGAACAATATCATCCCTGTCAGGGACATTATGTACGTCTTCTACAGTAAAAACTGTCGCAAAAAAGTTATTGAAAATACCCACCATCACCTGAGCGTCAGAAGCCAAAGCGCCATTAACATCCACTAGAGGGCTTATGTTATCTTTTATCAGCTTACGATTATTGGTGTATTCAAAGAACTTTTTTTTATTATGTTTACTATCCGCAGTTAAAGTATCTCTAAATTACGCTTAGCATTCCTAACTGATCTTTTAACCTGATGTCTAAGCTTGATATATCTATTAAAGTTAGCTGCCATGCCATTGCGCTTATTAAGTCTATACACTCTGTTACGCTCATTTATGAACTCGCCTATTTCCCTAGTCCACCACTTGGGCCTACCATGATTTCTAGCACACTTGGGCCTACGAGGAATACTCTCTCTTTCAATATTCATAGAACTTTCTTTAAATGCCTCCCAATGCAAATTTGTGTCATTACCCATAAATAAGTTATCCTAGTCCACTACTCTCATCCTATCTGCAAAACTATCAAAATTGGCCCTATGGAAATCAGGGACTTCTATTATGTTACTATCCTTAGTGTTTTCTATCAATAACTTAAACCTAAGAATTTGATGATCACTACATCCTAAACTCTCGCCTACGGTACTTCTAAACCTTTGACTATATTTTCGCCATTTGTCATAACCAAATCTAAAATATTGTCACCACGCGTTGATTCAGTAACCATCTGTCATAAAAAATTATCTTCCATGAACTCAATCAATCTCAAACCCTCCTCATTACCAGTAAAAGTCTTGTAATTAACATTAGGGCAGTTAAAGTCTCCGACAATTATACTATTCCGATTGTCAATAAAGTTACCAAGAAGTGAGTAAAATCCAGTATCGGTATTGAGGGGTTGCTTTTGCCATTTTTTTTTGGTAGGGTACTACTTACCTTTCTCAGTCCTGATGTATATTCCAACTAAAATAACCTTTCCAGGTCCCAACATATATTTTGTGATATTTTTGTTTAACCCTTTAACCGTGTTTGGCAGCTTTATTCACCAACATTTTTTTGTCCTTAACCACATAAAGAACTGTAGTCCACAGCTGTAAAATAATATCTCTTAACCACATTTGGTGACTGCATGTCCTCACATTTGAGTATACCACCAGTCCCAAGTGCTGCTGTCATCTGGTGGTAGGAACAGCAATCAACAAGGGAGGCAGGAGGAGGCAGATGTGTGCACCTGGCAGTGACTGATGTGTGCTGTGCTCTTTTCTCACAGTTTACCAATTCTGTTACTTCACTATAGGCACTGTGAGTGTGCTAGGTGTACAAATACACAAAAAAAATAAAAATAAATAAAATAATAGGTATACAGCATATTGAATTATATTCTATTTTTGGCTATGGCACGCTGTTTGGCATCAGTAATAAACGTGAACAATGTCTTGTGAACTGTATTATTCAAATGTTACCAGAAGGCTTAGGCTTATGTATTGTGATGTTATATTTATTTTGCTTCATAAATAATGCAGTATAGTGATATTTCAATTTCTTTCATGTGAGAATAGATGAGATAAGATAAGTGTGTTCAGGTATAAAATACAAACTGCAAGATATTGTTCCAAGCAGGGCCGGATTTAGGAGTGGGCAAAGTGGGCAGCTGCCCATGGGCCTCCACATATTGACAAGCCATTATCAAAATAGAAAAAACCCGATAGATGATCAACAAAAAAACAGCGCATCCAATACCACTGTAGTACATAAACTTTTACCAATTACTATTTGTTGTGTACTGATTATTATTTTGTTTTTATTACTCTTTTAGGTCTACTCTCACTATAATGGAATACCCGAGTAACCTGAGGCTTTCATTTTTTGCAGAAATGAGTGGAATGGACAGACACAAGAGTGCACGATGTTTTGAAAGTGTATGTATATTAATTATATTATGAATCTTATGGATGACTTCAATTATGTCTTCCCCTAAGGTAGGGGGGCCTCCACACGTCTAAATCCGGCTCTGGTTCCAAGTATATAGAAGTTGATGTCCCAAGTTTCTGATATGAGCACAAACTATTAATGATTGCCACAAGGAAAGCATTCAGATTTCATAATACAGTCATACCCCGCCTAACGTCGGTAATTGGTTCCAAGGACTTCGACGTAAAGCGAACAGAGGTGCCTAAGTCTACCAAAAACTGATTGTAAACACTGTAAAACACTCCGACGACAGTAGCGATTAGATACAACTATAAATAAACACTTTATGGTTATGTTTTCAATACTATAGATAATAAATATGAAAATGAAAAGTAAAAATAGCCTATTGTACATAAAAAAAAAGTATAAAGAGCAACAAGAGAAAATCGCCTTAGTATACCTGTACCGAAAGACCATGTAAACACCAAAAGTAAAACACAGTGAACGCCTATAAATAAACGCCTAATGTCGGTAATTGGTTCCAAGGACATAAGTCAAAAAATGACGTAAAGTAGAGTAAAATGACGCAGTGTGAACAAAATCTTGCTCTTGAAAACCGACGTAAAGTCGAATTCGACAAAGTGAACCGACGTAAAGCGGGGTATGACTGTACTTCACGATTTGTGTACCATATATTTACCATTTGCATATCCAGTACTTTTATATGATACTTTCTGTATATTTTATATTCAAATTTCATATATATACCGTATATATATATATAGCAAAATAATAACTGAATGAATACACGATTTTGTTTCTTTTACCCAGTATGAATCCAAATGATATGCATGTATTTTACTAGAATTCACCTTAAATATGGGTTGCATTTTACAGGTAAAAGTTATTAGTAGTGATATATAACAGGTTTTCAGCTAAGATCTATGCCTTTGGGATACATTTTGACACTGAGTTATTCAGGCAAGTTTATCTGCAAATTATGGTAAAAGCAAGAAATTTTTTTTTTTTTTTTCACTTTTCCATATAAAATCATAAATTTCTCCTAGATAATTATATTTTTGAGCATTTTATTTTCAGATATGGATTTCTCATGGTCTTTTCATACTAGAAAAGTAATAGAAAAATTCCTATTAGCTCCTTCATTTTTTTAGTGACTTAATGCACATCCATGGGAATATCACTGAAATTGTACAGCATAGTTAAAGGGTTAAACTAATGGGTCAATTTGTAGTTTCGACCAACCACGGAACTTTTTGATGAAAAATACGTCATTCGAGAGCCCTTCAAATTCTGAACTTTTCTAATTACCATTTTGCTCACAAATGAACGACAGTTGAACAAGGGGACCCGTGGGAAATCAGGGTTTTTGGGTGGGGGGGGGGGGGGGCCACAGAGATGAGCAATTTGCGACAGAAATGAGAGTAAATTTAGTTTTGTACAACCAAGGAATCTTAGGAATTTTGTCTTTACAATAGGTAGTTTCGACAATTCTAAGAAACTTTTCTTCAATGCAAATTTGCCGCAAATGAATATTAAAAAAGTTACAACTATTTAAAGTTTACCCAATATTTTTGTTAAAACTAAGGAAAATATGATTTAACCTAACCAATCGTCAATGACATATGTACAGTTGACCTAACCTGGCATTCAATTGACCAGGGGCAACTCGCAAGTTGCCTCACCAGCCAACCACGATTGTACTGCACTTCACAAATAATGTTTCGTAAATTTCCAACTCAATTCCCTGACCACCAATCGAGTCTTGATTGTCAAACCACCACTCAGTCACCTCAGAACAAAAACTTCGCCAGTCAATACTCATGTGCAAAGCCCAGTTCAAACACTGAAAAAGAGTGTTGTGATTCCACTCTTTCTGTAGCCAATGGTTAACAAAACACACTATTTCCAATGGCTTGAGATGAGTTTCATCAAGCAGAGTTCCTTTGTAGTCAGAAGTATAGAAATTGCACTGCCTCCTCCTCTTTGTCTTGGCTATCTTGGTCCACCACCCACAATACCAAGAATGTGTTTTCCCTATATGTACAGGGAAGTTTGCAGTTTGGGCACTGTACAGAAGGAGGAAGGATGCCGTGATGTCGTAAAAATTGCAGTGCAGCTTCATCATCAAGATAAAATTTCTTAATAAACACCTAGTAATTGTAACTGCATCCACCTCACAGACTCGCCATTTTCAAACTGATTTCATATGAAAGCACTGTGCGTGTGGCACGATCTAGGATGAGGCTGATTAGCTAAAATGGTTCTGTTAATTTATTCAACTGTTGTTCATTTGCAAGCAAAATGATAAATAAAAAAGTTGTTTAGAATTTGAAGAGCTCTTGAATGACCTATAACTTTTTCATCAAAAAATTCTGTGGTTGGTCAAAACTACAAATTCACTAACTAATGAAAATCTCATGACTTAACCTAACCAATCATCAAGAGTATACAGATAACCTAACCAGGCAGTCAATAATTTTCACGTAGGTTTTGATTAATTTTAAGCAACTTCTACAAAACCACAATGAAAATTTATTGAAAAATTGTAAACAGAAATTTAAGGTGGTGTGGGGTACACAGATCAATGTTACTAAGTCACTTGGACAAATTTATGTGGAGACAGATTTTTAAGGATGATCCATTCAACAAAATATTAGAACATATAGCTTTGTGGTATCCAACACCATAAGCAATTATATAAATATATGGGTACTTTTTTGTTTTAGGTACATAAAATTGAGGCTACAAATAAGGTGGCACACTTTTGTTTTAGATACCATATATAAAATCAAGAGATTGCCAAAATGCTCTCTGAACTGTATTAGAGGCTAAAAATAAGGCAAATAAAATGTAAGGATAGATCAGTAGTTTTGGATCTTTTCCTTTATAAATAGCCCCTCCAATTTCTTCTTTTCAGTTAGTACTGTAACAATTTTGACAATATTTTTGTTAAAACTAACGAAAATATCACAATGACAATCTAACCAATCAAGGGCATACAGGTGACCTAACCAGGCCTTCAATTAACCTAACTGGGTATTCAATAATTTTCCCATAGGTTTAATAAAAATATCACGACTTCACCTTAACAACTAGTTAGGCTAACTGCACACCCTTGAAGATTAGTTAGGTTGTCATGATATTTTTGTTAGTTTTAATAAAAATATTCTGTCAAAATTGTTACTAACTGAAAAGAAAGGTAGTTTTTTATAAGAGTACATTACAGGCTTTTGAGGAATTTTGGGAATTTTAGGTTATGTTATGTTAGGTTATATATTAAAACTATGTTTTTCCAATCATTTTTGATGTTGTTTGAAAAAACTTAACCTTCGTTCAAACCGCATCAAAAACCATCAAAAAACAGTTTTGGGTTAATATTCGTCTTTTCACCCGTTCATGCGCGGTTAAAACATTATATTGAATTGCCATTCAAAACTAAGAAAATATATATCTTATGCTGTGCAAATGTACTTTTTTTAATAAAATATATTTCTTGTTTTGGCTATAATGTACTACTTCTCATAAAATATTTTTTTCTGATTAGGCTATTTTTTCGCTACCTACTCTGTTACTTAACTAGTTTGTTGGTTTTTGTTCTGGCTATTTTTTTTTTCTAATTGGATTCAGTTTGGTGGTGCTTGTGATAGAATTATGGTGTGCCATTCATGTGATTTTGACTTTAGAGAACTCGATTCATCATGTGTCCTAGATGAAGACAAAGGATTGGATGTTTTTATCAATTACAGGGTCATTCCATGTCAAGTCAGCCACCTAAAACACTCACCCCTTTCAATTTTGCTCATACTTGGCACAATAGCAGATATACATGCCAAACTTAAATTCCCAAATTATTAGAGCTGACTGACCTTTGGTTACTGAGATACAAGGTCACAAAGTTGTGACATTTTGACCTTTTTTGCGTTAAATGACTATTTTCAAAATGGTGTAACTAAAAAACTATTAAAGCTAGAGCATTGATTTTGGTCTCATTTTAAAGCTCTTTAGTAGCCCCTTGTTTATTGTCTCTTGTTAAATATCTCTACTGTGAAAAATAAAAAAATCCCTTCAAAAGTTGACCTTTGACCTTGAATAAAAAAAAAATACCTTCTCCTAAAAAATTCAATTTTTTTACATTAATACCTTGAGTCATGTACAACAAAATCCCAAGAAGCTGTAAGTGGCTGATAACTAGTTCAATGTATAAAAAATAATGAATTCAAGCAACATTTTGAAAAAAGTCATTTTATACAAAAATTGTCAAAAAGTCATGACTTTGTGACCTTGTATGTCAGTAACCATTTTTGTCTAAGGTCAGCTCAATCTCTTACAAATACAACCCATATCTACATACTATCTGCAGCCTTCTACAAACAAGCAAATGCTTATTTTTAAATATTTGTTCTTTACCCACCTCACCTGTATGTTGTGCATGTATGTGATGGTTTTCAGTAGTTGACAAGATTCTTGTGGGCCACCCAATTTATTGTGATTTCTAGAAGAGAAAACAATTTTTAATGTATACCTAGATAGCTACCTAATTAACAAATACAAGTAACATATTAAAATGTACATACAATATGTATAGGTATAGTGCTCATTGATTTCCATTTATCACAACTTAAAATGTATGCAGTGTATATATAGTTACATGACCATTTTAATTTTGAATTCTTACCTTTCTGTGCTGTAGATCTGCCAAAGCTTTGGATGCCTTCAAAGTAACTTCTTTGCAAATCCTGTATGTTCGTCCATTAGTAGTAGATGCCTCAACTTGTGTTAGAATATCTGAATATGGTAAGATTAATTCATCTGGTCGACCAGGATACACAAATGATGGGTTTGGGCCATGAGGATGAAGGAATGTGACTTTTACTTCTCTATTCTCTGGTATCTTTTCCAGCACATATGCCACCCACCAATGGCCATCATATGCAGCAGTAACAAAACCATGTATTTTCTCCTCAGTCACAACTTCTTCCTTTTCAGTAACTTTCTCAATATTTGAATAATCTGATAATGAATAATGTTTAACCTTAAGAGAAGTCAATGAAACTGGCTGTAAATGGTGTAATTTCTGTGTACCAGCAATAGTCCTTGCAGTTGAGTGTCTTTCTTGGAGAAGTTGGCTTTCCTCTTCATGCTCTTTATTGGTTGAAAAATGACATTTTATATTTACAATATTTTCACTTGCAAATGTATATAACTGTTCTGCAGTAAGGATCTGTTCATCATAAGGTCGTTGTAGACTAGCTTTTGCAGCTAATCTCTTAACTGTGCCTCCAACACCATCACAGGGTCCCTTTCCATGACTTGTTGCAAAAAATTCCATTCTGCCTCAATTCCAAAATCATCTCTGTGATGGCAAAGATTCAAAAAGTTTTTGCAGTTCTTATACTGTCCTGCACACCCATCTGAAAAGTAAATTATTTTGTGGATGGAACCGATGGATGAGATATTATCTTTTAGGAATTTTATCAGATGCTTTTGAAACAAATGTACAGCAACTGTGTTATGGATGTTACACTCTGAAATAATAACAAAGCTAAGGTGAGCAATCTCATCTTCCTTTTTATAGTAAATAACAAATGGATGTAGAGTAGCCATCTCATTGTTCCAGTGAAAGCTCTGAACCTCATCTTGAAGAATAAAGGAATAATTTTCAGCAAAATCACACACAGCAAAGACCTCACCATCTTTCAAAGACATTTTTGTTTCACGGTAATAAGTTGCTTGCATCTTTGTCTTGAAGTCATGTATCTGGTATTCTTTCAGTTGGTTACAGAATTGGTCAATATATTCATCTGTATTCAGTTCTACTGATTCAAGATTTGACCGATCTGTATTGGTCCACTTTTTAAAATTTATGATATCAATGAAGTTGTTTGTAAATATGTCCAGTAGTCTGTTTTTTAAATCTGATGGATCTCCACATTGTTCACATTGTCTGAGGCAGCATTTCTGTGAGGCAGGATCGCATTCCATAAAGGCAACACAATGACGTACATTCTTAATAGGTGTGTCATCATTTGCAGTTAGTTTTTCTAATTCAGCTCCTACAAACATAAGTTTGGCATTCTGATGAATTGTACAGACACATACTGAGTGAGTTCCTGTTGCTCCAGCAATAACACACTGCTTTGGACGCAATTCTGCAAATTTACTGAATCCCACCTTAACCAAAG
Source organism: Bathynomus jamesi (assembly GCA_023014485.1). Taxonomy (NCBI): domain Eukaryota; kingdom Metazoa; phylum Arthropoda; class Malacostraca; order Isopoda; family Cirolanidae; genus Bathynomus; species Bathynomus jamesi. Next base: position 67,866 of record JAJOZX010004233.1, on the reverse strand, counting down.
GATTTCTTTCTTTGAAAATATGATAGGCTTCTTTTAAATTGCAAAGTAAAAGATGCTTTTGCAAATGTATCCTTCCTCTTTCATTGTCAATGATACTACAATAGTCTTTCTTTCCTGGCATCTTCTGAAAGATAAAATGCTTTAATAGCGTCAACAGTATCCTGTTTAATTCTTTTCCCACCCTTTGGATTTGGGCCTGAAAGGACACCTTTTTCTTCAACTATTTTTTTAGCAATAGATGCTGTATGCCTTGTTGTGTTAAATTCTGAAGCAATTTTCCTAATGCTCCAACTTTTGGGCAATACAGTGAGGATTTTTATTTTATCACTTCTTTTAGTATTTTCATTTTTGAATTTTTCCTCAAGTTGATTTATTATTTCTAAACAGTCTACATCTCCAGATGGCTCCTTAAATTGTGAGTCAGAAATCTCTTTTCCTGCAACTGTTTCCATTCTCTTCTTAACTGTCTCTGTCACCTTGCTTAGTTTTTTAGCTCCATATGACTTTTGCTCTACAAGCTTTCTTTTTTATGGGTGATTCACCAATTGAAACAAAAGAAGCATTCAAAGTACACATCTCATGGTTTTGCTCTGAAGTTGATGCATCACTATTGTCAACATTTTCAATTTTCTCAAGATCTTCAGGTGGTTCACTACTACAAGAAGAATCATCATTTATGTCTGAATTCAAAGTGCCTATTCCTTTCTCAGGCAAGGACTCAAGATGTTCTCTACACTGCTTACAAAGTCTGTGATGTAGTGTTAAGTGCAGATCGGGAAACTTATTTACAAGTTCCTGTGGTACAATTCTCAAACTCTTCTTTCGACACTGACCTTTGTGACGCAGCAAAGGATCAGCACACTTCTGTTTCAGTTTTAAATGTTCCATGTTTGTACTCTGAAATCACAAAAGCACAAAGAAAATCCTGAAAAGAAAGCAATGAACAATTAATGAATTATTAAATAAATTTTTATACATGTATTTAGTAAAAATAAATTAACTTTAACTTGAAGTCAGGAGTCAACTCTGTAAAGTTGACAGTACTTATATACTAGTTGGGCCTTTGGATCAGCGCTACTCCAGTAGATTTGGGGCTGTCGAGGGGTTTAACCCTGGTTGTCTTTTAAAAGACTTCTTTTGGCACAGGTCACAAAAAGGTTTTTGAACTAATGTTAAGTTGAACTAAGTCTTCACTGACACTATATCAGAACAGAACTTTTAAATAAATGAACTGACAAAAAAAATCTAAAATTGAAGAATGATGCCAACTTCATTTATTTTTTATACATTGAACTAGTTATCAGCCACTTACAGCTTCTTGGGATTTTGTTGTACATGACTCAAGGTATTAATGTAAAAAAATTGAATTTTTTAGGAGGTATTTTTTTTTTATTCAAGGTCAAAGGTCAACTTTTGAAGGGATTTTTTTATTTTTCACAGTAGAGATATTTAACAAGAGACAATAAACAAGGGGCTACTAAAGAGCTTTAAAATGAGACCAAAATCAATGCTCTAGCTTTAATAGATTTTTAGTTACACCGTTTTGAAAATAGTCATTTAACGCAAAAAAGGTCAAAATGTCACAACTTTGTGACCTTGTATCTCAGTAACCAAAGGTCAGTCAGCTCTAATAATTTGGGAATTTAAGTTTGGCATGTATATCCCCCAATTGAGTGCCTAGTTAGGTCAATTGTACACCCTTGATGATTGGTTAGATTAAGTCATGATATTTTCATTAGTTTAAACGAAAATGATGAGAGCAAACTTTTCTGGTTAATTTTGAGGTGTTTTCTATGAAACTGCCATCCATTTCCAGTGCAAATGTGTAGTTTTTGAGATGATATCTCAAAAACTATATATTTGCACAGGAAATGGATGGCAGATTCATGCAAAACACCTCAAAATTGACAGAAAAGTTTAGCATAAAAACAGACTGGGTATAAAAACGAATAATTACCTAGTTTTGACTTACAAAGCCTGTAATATACACTCGTAAAAATTTACCAAAAGAAATAATTAGGGGTGTTACAAAGGAAAAGATTCAAAACTAGTGATCATCCCTACATTTTATTTGCCTTATTTGTAGCCTCAATTTTATGTACCTAAAGCGTAAGATTGCCAATATATGTTGGGTAATTATTCATTTTTACACCCAGTCTGTTTTTATGATGAGAACAAACTTTTCTGGTCAATTTTGGAGGTGTTTTGCATGAATCTGCCATCCATTTCCTGTGCAAATGCCTAGTTTTCGAGATATCATCATCTCGAAAACTACACATTTGCACAGGAAATGGATGGCAATTTCGTACAAAACACCTCAAAATTAACCAGAAAAGTTTGCACTCGTCATTTTTGTTTAAACTAACGAAAATATCATGACTTAACCTAACCAATCATCAAGGGCATACAGTTGACCTAACTGGGTATTCAATTGATCTAACCAGTGTCATGTACTGAACTGTCCACAAAACATTTGGACCAATCAATTTGTGATGCATGATCTTTACGGGGGATCCACCTCCATACCCATGAGACCTAAATTATACAAATGATAATGTAATAACATGTGCCCACCTTGCCTGGGTAGTCCGCTAAATTTCGCGTGCCCTTAAAGATTGAAATACTGAAACGACACTCATTTATTTTTAGGATTTTTTTTACAGTACCTAAAGACGACCTGGTCTTTTCTTAAAATATAACTTAGGAGAGGAAGCACTAAAATGAATAATTACCTTTCTGGACCAAAACATTTTTCTGGTGTTTTTTGGTGCGATTTGTTCAAATCTGAACTTCGTTTCTTTGGGAAATAAGCTGTTTTTCAGAAATTTTCAATTTTAAAATTTCTCAAAAATGCTTATATTCAAAAGAAATGAAGGCTAAATTTAAACAAAAAATACCAAAAAATATCAGAAAAATGTGTTTTACCTAACCTAATCTTGTATTAATTGATAGTAATGCAACTCATAACCTTCACAAGCCATAGCGAAAAGCGAACTGAAAGAGCATTTTGGAATGAGTATGCATTATGAGAGATTCAAAATACATGTCTCTGATTGGTCGGATAAGGTCACATGAAACAAAAACCAGATTTAATTGGCTGATTTGACCTGTTTCCAAATGTTGCCATGAGAGGTCTCCCCATAAAACCTGGAGAAGGACTGAGAGTGGCAAAATTTTAACCAAGGAAAGAGAGAAACACTGGGTCAATGGCCTGTAATGGCTAGTTATCGACGTCTCAATTTATTTTTTTTTTATTTTTTTTTTTTTAAATAATTATTACATTTCCTTGATTTTTATCAGTTTCCCCGAGGTTTCAAGGTATCTTGAATACAAATTTATATGTTAGATTGTCATAGAATCTCTCCTATCGAAAACGAAGGGAGCATTAAAATGAATATTAACCTACAACTTAAAATACAAGCATTACTGCATTTAAGGCAGGTCATGGCTGTCTTAATTATTCTGTGATTTAAAAAAAAGGTCTAAACCCTTGTCTTCATCGAGGGCAATATGATGGCTTACGTCTTCAAAGTCAAATGTGCAAAACTGACACGTCATACTTGTGGTCACAAAAACACCAAACTAACAGACCAACAATTGCCAAAAATGATTTAATTTTAAAACAAGACAAATTGAATTACGCAGAAGTACCCAGAAACACCAAAAATAGGAAATATTCACCAAATAGTTGATATACATATATATATATATATATATATATATATCCCGCAAGGGGGTTCTAAGCTCGTGCTCTTGAGTGCTCTTTGTGCTCGTTTGTACGTGCTTGGGTCCTGGAGGTTTCACGTGCGCCCTCCCGGCCCTAGCACCCAAGGATGATGGGGCTCGACCCTGCAGTCCTTGGTCTTTTTCCACTTCGACTGTCCCCTCCACCCTTTCTTTTTCCTCTGTCTTTCCTCTCACTTTTTCTTTGTTTTTCCGCTGAGATATGCCCTTTTAAATAGAGGCGAATCGGTTCTTCCCGAACTTAAAAAAAAATATATATATATATATATTGAAAGAACACGAAAAATAGGAAATATATTTTAATAAAAAACCACATTTTATACAAATCTGCAGAAGATAAAATATATATTTTCAGTAAATATGGATATTACAGCCTCCACCCAATTTTGATGCCAAAATACATTTTCCTAGTAGTGTATGATGTACTTTGTTCAAATCTGGCCTTCATTTATGTGGAAATGAACCAATCAAAAGTTATGAGACTTCAAAGTTTTAACATATTTTGGTTCATTTCCCCATAAAATGAAGGCCAGATTTTAACATTGTACATCAAATACTACTAGAAAAATGCATTCCAGTGTCCAAATTGCTAGAGAACCTACCTAACCTAACCTAACCTAACCTAACCAACCCAACCCACCTAACCTAATATTAGGGTTAGGTTAGGTAGGTTAGGTTAGGTAGGTTAGGTAGGTTCTCTAGCAATTTGGATACTGGAATGCATTTTTCTAGTAATATTTGATGTGCATTGTTAAAATCTGGCCTTCATTTTATGGGGAAATGAACCAAAATATGTTAAAACTTTGAAGTCTCATAACTTTTGATTGGTTCATTTCCACATAAAATGAAGGCCAGATTTGAACAAAGCACATCATACACTACTAGGAAAATGTATTTTGGCATCAAAATTGGGTGGAGGCCGTAATATCCATATTTACCATATTTTCTTAGTCAGTTTTGAATGACAATTCAATATATTATACTGTTTTAACCGTGTGTGAGTGGGTTAAAAGACTAATATTAACCATATGTTGAAGTTAATTTACAGTTTTTGATTTGGGATCTGGAAAGGTAAGGTTGGGTCATTGTTGGGATCCAGAAAGGTTAGTAGTACTTTTTTTTTTTTTTTTAATGTAGGCTACATAGCTTTGATTTTTGTTAGTTGTTAAATTTAGATAAATATACACTTCTATTTGTTTGAAGATTTTAAGAATAATATACTATAGTACATATATAGGCCTTTCCCTCTTATTAGCCTGCATTCAATTTAATAGTCCCTATTTGATACAAGATATTGAAAAACTGGAAAAAATACAGAAACAAGCAACAAGAATGATCCCATCTCTAAGATAATTGACATATAAGGAAAGACTGGCGTATCTAAGCATGTTCTCATTAAAAAGGTGGTGGTTAAGGGGTGATATGATAGAGGTGTATAAAATGATAAAAGGGTTGGATAAGATAGATTTTGAGTCTCTTTTCATTAAAGATCACAATAATCAGACTAGAGGTCATAGTATGAAATTACTTAAGCCAAGATGTAGAACAAATTTAAGAAAACAGTTTTATAAATAGAGTAATTAAGTTTTGGAACAGTCTGACAGTAGTAGTAGTGACTTCAGATACACTTGATTCTTTCAAAAGAAGGTTGGATAGTTTGATGTCTGCAAGGGACATCTGGTGATGGTGTTTAAGCCCATTTTTATTGCATGAATGGTACTAGTTTATTTCATATATATTATGTGCATTTGGGTGATAGATTTCACAGCTCAACACAGGCATTGTGGGATATAGGGAGGCAGCATCTTGGGTTAACCCGTGAACGCCCATACATTTGTTTTTGCATCAAATTTGCTGAAATTTTAGGAAAGTAAATAGAATACGATTATTAACAAATTTTATTTAAAGGTTTTTTGTCTAAAACTAATATTTGCAAAAATAAAAGGGTGGCACCTATGGGTGCCACCGGGTACATAAGGTCCAATACAAAGAGCAAATTGCCGATTAAATTTTCTGTGCGTTGAAATTATTTGTTGTGAAATGTATACCAGCACGTAATGTGAAGGGGAACTTTACATTTCTTGCATTGGATTCTGGTTCGTTTGTGACAATGTGCGCAATGTGCGTGATTGCATTTTTCTTTTATGTGCTCATCCAAACTGTTGTCAGTGCGTACCGATGGATGAACCCAAGAGCTTACTGAAGATCCACAAGCTGTTGATTTTTTGGAGGGTGTCTTATATTTTCCTAGATATGCTTGCACTATATCACGGCGGAATTCACAATATGTAGTTTTTTCTTCACTCGTGACTTGATATATTTTCCATGCATTCTGACAAGCAGCATCAATGCCAAAAGCAAACAGAGGAAACCACCACTTTTCCCTCTGAAAGAGATCCTTTGACTATCAACATTTTCATCGAACCTGTCCACACCACCCATAAATTTATTATACATGGAAACTACCTTTGGACAAGGAACAGTAATTTTTTTTCTCTTTTTATCGACTGAAGCAACTCGATTGACAGAAGAGACTGGATGAATACCATAAGCATTTGAGGCCAGGGTCACAATGCTGTTGTCGTTCCACTTAATGATTGCAAGTTCAGATGTTGTTTGCATAGACAATGCACCATGCCCCTTCTTTCATTCCTTTTTTAGTTTCTAATGGACATTTCTCTGTGCGATTTTCTCTTATTGTACCAGTTCCAAAATGACCAATTTCTGTGAGTTTATCCAAAAGGGGCAAGCCAGTGAAAAAATTGTCAAAATACAAGTTGTACGATATACCTTTTGGCAGAGTGGCAAGAAGCTGCAGAACAACTGAAGCTCCAAGCCCGTACGTTTGTTGTTGCGGAAGCTGACTTGCTTTTGACCCTTGATACGGAATGAATTGAATTAGATAACCCAATGGAGTGCAAGCAGACCACAATTTGTAACCAAATCGATTGGTTTTCCGTGAATGTGTTGCTTACAACCATGCCTCCCATATACGGTCCATTGTCTCATCATTGATATTTCAAGTGAGAACTTTTTCAAATTAAGAAGGATTTGTTTCAGTAAACTAAAGTAATCTTCAAGTTTAGCAATTTTCATTTTCTGGAGTTGCAAATTATTAGAGGTATGAAGGAATTGGTGAATTTCTAAAATCGGTTCCTTCTCATAGCCGAGGCTACTAGTTCATTATGGACATCTTGCTTTATCTCCCAGAACTTCTAATATGCTTGGGGCTGAGATACCCAGTTAAAAAGAATTGCAATGTATACCTTCATTTCCTGTTGTGTAACATTGAGATGATTTTGTTGTCTTGCATATGTATTAGACATATCAACTAATAGTGTTACTATTTCATCCGTAAAAACCGATTCCCAGCTATCCACTATAGACATTTTTTTCAAATATATTTTCATTTTTTTCACCTAATTCAGCAATGGTTTTCGAAAACGCCTCAGTTGATCTCCAATGCCTCACCTTTTTCTTCTTAGAACTAACACACGTACTCACGTTTGGTTCTTCGGGGCCATTGTAGACAATTTCTGCTTCTGCCGTGAGCTGTGCTGGCGTGAGATGATTCAGGTTCCTATCATTTTCATCATCAGAGTCTTCATCCGTTATTTGGAGGTAATACAACTATTGATTCAATATCAGATACTCTCGGAAAATCGCCTTCGTCATCATCAAACTCAACCTCGTCATCTTGAGTTTCCAAAGCCTCCACAATCTCCTCCATCGAAAGACTGGAAAAATAAAATGATTACGCTTTATAAATTATAAAAAATACAAAATGAAAGCTAAATTTGTAAGCTGCATTATAACTTTCATATACGGTATACATAAATGTGAATGTAATAGAAATAAAGTAACAATGTTCCAAAGTGACGTGCACTCCATAGTGATCCGTACTGACCAGTGGCACCTATAGGTGCTAGTAGCAGTTTGCAGATTCGCTGTGCTAATTAGAAATAATCTCGTTCAAAAACATTATCATCAGCATTTTCAGTTAACTTTTGTAAATCATTACACCAAAGCATTTTATATTTCCTTACCTTTTACGGTGAATTCTAGCCATTTTTAGTACACCACTGAGCTTGTATGACTTAGCATCAAAAATGGCGACGTTCAAGTAACGTTAATTTAGAAACAATTACATTTTAGAAATGTTGGCCTCAAAGTGTTGAAAGAAAACGACATCTGGAATATAGAAAACATTTAGTTAGGGGAAACAAAAATATATTTAAGCTTTTAGAAAACTACGAAAAAGTAGAACCTATAGGTGCCACTGAGCGTTCACGGGTTAAGGGATACTCTCTGTCCTTACACACCCTATTTAGAGAGATTCCTCTGCCGAGCGGTGCCCCCCATAGTACTGTGAGGTATTGAAAAACTCATGATCTTCACTTGCCCCACAAACACCTTTAAATGGGAGACCCAAAATGGGTGCACACACATTTCTACATTACTGTACAGTCTTTACAGCCACACCTACACTTTTCCTCTTAAGTATATATATTGCAATGTATATGGATGGTAAATTGTGACTTGGTCCGCAATTGATATGGATGGTAAATTGTGACTTGGTCCGCAATTGATATGGACCATGACTTATTTTTGGTTGGCATGATACTGGTATTGATGGGTACCATAATGAAATTGACTAGATTCTTTGGATCTGATATATTTGCATGTCAGTTATAAATATAGTGTGTAACATATTTGTGGATATTATGACTTTGATCCTCTGGATCCAGAGATTCTATCTTTAGTTTTAAATTGATAATTAATTAGTTTTAAATTGATACTTAATTAGTTTTGTAAAAATTGGTTATTGCCAATGTACAGGCAGTTTTTACATAGTGGAGCCACCTCGATAGGCCGAAGTGGTCCCAAGTGTGCCCACTATAAAAGTTTTGGTTAATATTCGTTTTAATGCTTTGTTCATTTTCGATAGGAGACATTCTATGACAATTTAACATATAAATTCGTATTCAGAACACCTTGAAACCTCAGGGAAACTGATAAAAATCAAGGAAATGTAATAATTATTTTTTATGAAAAAAAAAAAAATTTAGATGTAAAAAGCAGCCATTATAGGCCATTGACCGAGTATTTAGCTCTTAACGCTGTTAAAATTTTAACGAACCTCGCCCTCTCCAGTTTTATGGGGAGACATCTCGTGGCAAAATTAGGAAACATAGGTCAAATCAGCCAATTAAATCTGGTTTTTGTTTCACGTGACCTTATCCAACCAATCAGAGACGTACATTTTGAATCTCTCATAATGCAGACTCATTCAAGAATGCTTTTTCAGTCTGGTTTTCATTATGGTTTGCGGAGGTTGTGATTGCCTTGGTTTTTGGTACCTTGGAACGCAGTTCCAAAAAACTATTGTTGTTTGCGGTTCCTCAGAGACGCAACAACTCTTGTTCGCCTGATCCAGCAACATATTAGGCCTGGGACTACAATCTATTCCGACAAGTGGCATGCGTATTCTCAACTCGGAAATCTAGGCTACATTCACCGGACAGTCAACCATTCACAGCGGTTCGTGGAAGACACCGTTCACATTCAAAATATTGAGCGTTGTTGGAAAGACGTGAAGAGCTGGATATTACGGTCTGGCAACAAAACCCAATCCTATTCAAAGTATCTTGCATGATACTTGTTTAACCGTGAATATCCCTCTCAACAACGTCTCAACAAATTCATGTTGGTCGCCACGGATTTGTATAAACACCCCAACGGTGCTAGTTAAGGTAAGAAATTGCGAAAAAACGCGGGTTAGGTTGTTAGGTTAGGTCTGAACCAAAACACATTTTTCTGGTGTTTTTTGGTGTGATTTGCTCAAATCTGAACTTCGTTTCTTTGGGAAATGAGCCGTTTTTGAGAAATTTTCAATTTTAAAATTTCTCAAAAACGGCTCATTTCCCAAAGAAACGAAGTTCAGATTTGAACAAATCACACCCAAAAAACACCAGAAAAATGTGTTTTGGTTCAGAAAGGAGAAAAAGCACTAAAACGAATAATTACCAAAATTTCTTATGTTCTAGCCTTAGGCCCCTCACAGCCTTAATCAGGCCCTGCCTATTGATATTACATCCTACTTATCTGGCTTAACAGTTAACACCTAGGCCTAGCCTACACAAACTTGAAAAGGGTTTGGTCGTTCTGAACTTGCTTAGATTTGAGGACTTGAGCTTTAACGTTACTTACCTTTCCCAATCTGTCTCCTTTAGAAAAAGGCTGGTATGGCATATCTTTGTATTGTTCCGGAACAGTACAAGGACCCCATCCACCGGAATTATGTGGTATAGGTGGTAGAGTAAACCTAGCAGAATTCATAATCGTTTCTTATATGAAACAAGCAGTTGCCCAGAATATAACAAATTTAAAGCGTAGATTATTTCGTAAAATTTTATCACCACGCAGCCTCGCGTGTCCAAATTACTATTTTTCTTTTGTTGTTGTTGTTGTTGTTCTTCTTCTTCTTCTTGATCGTGAAAAACCTAAAGTTGGTAATTCTATTTCCCCTTTACTTCTTTACTATCCATAAATAAATTGTAAATCCAGGAAAAAATTAAACGAAAAACTTAAAAACTATTATTTTTCGTGATAAAATAATACTTTAACAATTTTACCCAAGTTACAAATATAAAAAATTATTATAAGCTACATTATATTACATTTGGTAAACATGAAGCCACAGTAATAATCTGACACTATATTTTATAATAAAATTTTTTCAAAACGTCATTTTTAAACCTGCTAATTAACATAAAACTATTTACAGAGCTAAAATATGAATTATTTAAACAATTTACAAACCGTTTCGTATCTTAAAACTAATTAAGGAGCTACTATTTACCAAATCATATGGTAAGTTATTTCAAGAAACTACTACTCTATAACTAAAAAAGTATTTTTGTAGAACCATTCTACAAGTCTGTTTTCTAATTTTCTAATTATGCACTCGAGTTCCGGTCAGACTCTAATAAGAAAAAGTTAGTCACATCTAACTCGTCCAAACTTGAAAATATTTTGAATATCTTTATCATATTTTCCCTCAAACAACGTCTCGCAAAACTAAACATGCCCAGTTCCTTTAATCCTTCCCTGTATTCCAATCTTCTTAAGTTAGGGATAAGCTTGGTTGTCCTAATGTTGCACACTTTCAAGCATATCTACATCGTTCTTATCGTGAGGGGACCCGCTTGAATGTAGTATTCTATAAGTGAGGGCTAACAGAAATTATATAATCTACAGATGACGTCCTTACTTTTGTAATTAACATTCCCCTTTATAATACCTACTATTTTACTTATTTCTACTTATTTTTATTTAAAAATAGCGTTGGACCAAATTTGTTGTCACAGCTGTACATATATAGAACACATATGGAGATTATAATTTTTTAATAACATCTTTCAGTTCTTTTGAAAACCACTTTCATTGAAGTTTCCAAATACCTTATGATATATCAAGTTAGGGCATAGTCTAATATATTATCATGAGCTTCTTGATCTTAATCTGAAATTACCAACCAATGCAAAAACACATCCACCTTCTCCAAATTCTTAAATAACACTGCTGACTGAAATTTCTAATTTATAAAGTTCACATGGGAGGGCGCTGCGAGTCAGTTTTTGTATGAACGTTTATGAGTGAAATGAACTTTTATGATAAGATTTTATAATTATATTAGAGTATGGTTAGAATTGCATCGAAAAGCCTCAAAAACACTTCATCAAATAAAACCAGTGATCCTATTTGAGCCCCGTAAAGCCTAAAGCTTAAGGGCCAAATTAAATTAAATAAATAGTCGTTTCACAATTATTTATATCATTGTAAATTGTAAAAGTACTGTAATTATTTTATCAATAAAGGTTATTCAATTCAATTCAGTGGAAGTAATGCAATTGCCATCTAACCTCTGGCAAGAAAGACCTTGAATTTCTTTTATCATCAAATGTAAAGTACATTTATAAACGCATAGCTGTAGGTTGGGTATCCCCGTCAAAACGTTAATAATAATAATAATAATAATAATATATAATAATAATAATAATAATAATAATAGGGAGAAATAATGCAAAAAACCACATTTTATCAATATATATTAAAATTTGAAAATACAAATAAAACCTGCATCGTCTGTTGCACTTCAAATACAAATTACACTTTAATTCATAATTTGTTACTGCCTCCCAAACATAAATGAAAAAATATAGCAAGTATAAAAATAAATAAAATGTAATCAACTAATTGCAACTGGCAATCTCGAGTACTCTAAGCGTAAACAAGATCTCAGGACAAATAATGACCAGATTTTAATAAAAATCCATAATAACTGTCAGTCACCTTTTTATATTCTTTAAAGCAAGTTTCTTCATCTTTTTATTTATTTTTATAACAACAACATTTCATTTATAAAGTTAGGAAAAATTAATTCAATATAATAATAATAATAATAATAATAATAATAATAATAATAATAATAATAATAATATTATTATTATTATTATTATTATTTTTCAGAAAAGAAAGTAATGATTGATATTATTATTATTTGTATTATTTTATGTTATCAAATAGTAGTTATTATTTAATTAAAATTTATGACAAACTCATCTAAATTCTATACTTTGCATTTAATTAATGAATGTCGATAACATAAACCTACTTAACCTTAATGTTGGTGGAGATTAGAGCTACTCAAGATAGCCTTTGTTCTTCTACTTAAGTATCTCTATTCTCAACCATATTAAATACATGTTCCCAAACTACAAAGACCACATAAAGATGGTACGACTCACAATGTTCAGTGCACGAGTCTCTCTTCCAATCAATGATCAACAGTAATAATTCCAAATTGGATATTTAAGATATTAAATTAAAATTAAAAAAACAGTGGAATAGAATGGATGGTTAGGCGAGTACTCAGCAGACACTCGAACACTGTGCGTCTTCCATACATTCAACTAGTTTTATGCAAAGTATAGCAGATGTATCTGCTATAACCTTAGATTAGAGATCTCTACAGAGAGTAAACATGCAAAACAGCTCCTACGTAAACAGAGCGGTAAAACAACGAGAAATCAAACGATTTCTTTAAAGATTTGGTGGCGAGGAGCCGTATATGATTTACCTCCCTTTTTTTTACCTTTTTTTTTTACATAGTTTCCTTCCTGCAGAGATCAAAAACAACTAATCTAAGTTTCATGCGAAAAAACACACTAATTAATACACGATGAAATATTATGAATAAGTGACAAAAAAGCTGTTATAATGGTGAAACTTTCAGAAAAAGTACATGACAAACTGTTTTCAATTAAATTAATTCTTCAAATTAAGGTTTCATATATATACATACAATATATATATATATATATAACAAAATAGGGGTGGGGGAGAGGGAGCACTATTGTACAGTTTTTAGAATGGCCATATTAAATACACTCGTTTGTGTTAGGTCTTTAATGAACCTGAGTCAATTTATCGGAGATTTAAAGTTTAAAAAAAATCACAGTTTGGTATAAATTTGACGATATTCAGTGTTTGTGTGTAAACACGTACAAACGCGACTCTGTTCTCTGATCACAATATAAAGAAGGGCCTTGATTTGGACGCACAACCCTCTAAGTACAGTAGTAGTTTACTCGGAAGGACTAAGCTTTAGTGGCAGTACCCCGGGCTGCAGCAATGCCCCTATCGACTCTAATCCCCCACAGAAATATTCTTCTGGTTGAGACTCAGTCGAAAGTTGCAAATTAAAGGGGTACTGCTCCACTAAGAAGCCAGTCTTTCGTGGGTCAAGAAATAGTAAGCTTCCTTTACGTATGGTTTATTTTTTTTTTATTTTTTGTCAAAAGTGGAGGTTTTATCAATAACCTTTGCTAATTATCTTTATCCAAATCGAACGGAGCTCCACGGAATATCTAATTATTATTATTATTAAAGATGATAAATAATATAATTCTAAAAAAAAAATGAGAGAATTATACTAAATTTACTGCACTTCGTTTAATCTCCAATTCTACTAATATTTAGCTACTGTCCATTTTACGTTTTTGTCATAATTTTGAGATATTCGAGAGCGTTGAGGGCCGCTTGGGCCTGAGCCTCTTTCATCGTGGGTCCAGTGCCGTAACACACGGCAACGGGAGCTGTTGATAACTGAACGAGGCATTGATACTGACCTGGAATGAATCAGTAAATGAATTAAAGACTGGACACCATCGAGATACGCTTGGCCGTACTGTCGTGTAGGATACATGGTTGCTGTGCGGCCTTAAAAGTAAGATTTACTTTGCATTTTAACAAAACCCCACTACAGCCCTATCTATTAACCTAGCTAGCACCGAGGTCCCTGACCTAGAAACTAATAACTAATGACTAACTAATAATAACATATTGGCTCGTAATCGAACTGTTCTGTGATCGAAACGTTCAGAAACCGTTTTAAATAGACATTAGTAAGGAATGTACAGTAGGGTGTATCATGCTCAGGTCGAATATTGAAAAACTTGGAATTTCAAGATTGGCAGAATGTATTTCTTGGTAAAATTGAATTTTAAGAGGGTTCGTCTTCTGCAACTTTTGCAAAAAATCGCATTTAAGTAAATGCAAAAAACTTCACTTTTTTTCTACGTGAAGGTCAAAATATGAAAATAAAAACCCACTCTAATAGACAGAGTTTATTTCCACGACAGTTTCGACGCCCACTGGCATCCTCCTCGGGTGGATACAGAAACACGAATGAACCAAAACAAGAGGGAAAAACAGTCCAGGGACCGACCGTTAAGAAATTCGCACCTAGGTTAGATCCCATTCTCCCGACACCGGAAGGGCATTTTCATTAAGTACATTCGCGCAAATTTAAAACTATCTTCCTCTTCTAAACATACAGATTCTATTATATTTTTTTTTTTTTTACATAATTATTACATTTATTATTAAATTTATTACATTTAATATTGCATAATTATTTATTACAGAAATTATAAATTTAGTATTACATTGGTTATTACATTATTGTTTATTATACAGAACTTATAAACCGAAAAACGAATGAAAAAAGCCGATTAGGAAACAATCCAGAAACCAATGAGAAATTCGCACCTAGGTTAGATACCGTTCTCCCGACACTGGAAGGGCATTTTATTACAGGGTCCGCTTATAAGTACATTCCCACAAATTAAAACTATCTTTTTGTTCTATACATACAGATTCTAATATTTTGACATAATTACTGCATTTATTATTACATTTACATTTTTTAACATTTATTATTATTACCTTTACCCTAATTATTAAATATATAATATTACCTTTATTATTACATCTGTTGCATTTATATTTATTTCCACATTTATTACTTCCATTATTACATTTACTAAAGGCGAGTAAGGAAACATTCCAATCCAGAGACATTTAAGAAATTCACACTTAGGTTCGAACACGTTCCACGACTCCGTAAGGGATTTTTTGACCAAGAATCTCATTAAAGGGTCTAACTTATAAGTACCTTCGCACAAATTAAAATTATCTACTTTTTCTATACACACAGATTCTATTATTTTTCTTTTGACATAATTATTACATTTATAAAGTACCTTACTTGATTCCCAATCTATAGCATGATTATTTTGGCTGGCGTGATATACTTTATAAATGTAATAATTATGTCAAAAGAAAAATAATAGAATCTGTGTGTATAGAAAAAGTAGATAATTTTAATTTGTGCGAAGGTACTTATAAGTTAGACCCTTTAATGAGATTCTTGGTCAAAAAATCCCTTACGGAGTCGTGGGAACGTGTTCGAACCTAAGTGTGAATTTCTTAAATGTCTCTGGATTGGAATGTTTCCTTACTCGCCTTTAGTAAATGTAATAATGGAAGTAATAAATGTGGAAATAAATATAAATGCAACAGATGTAATAATAAAGGTAATATTATAAATTTAATAATTAGGGTAAAGGTAATAATAATAAATGTTAAAAAATGTAAATGTAATAATAAATGCAGTAATTATGTCAAAATATTAGAATCTGTATGTATAGAACAAAAAGATAGTTTTAATTTGTGGGAATGTACTTATAAGCGGACCCTGTAATAAAATGCCCTTCCAGTGTCGGGAGAACGGTATCTAACCTAGGTGCGAATTTCTCATTGGTTTCTGGATTGTTTCCTAATCGGCTTTTTTCATTCGTTTTTCGGTTTATAAGTTCTGTATAATAAACAATAATGTAATAACCAATGTAATAATAAATTTATAATTTCTGTAATAAATAATTATGCAATATTAAATGTAATAAATTTAATAATAAATGTAATAATTATGTAAAAAAAAATAAAAATATAATAGAATCTGTATGTTTAGAAGAGGAAGATAGTTTTAAATTTGCGCGAATGTACTTAATGAAAATGCCCTTCCGGTGTCGGGAGAATGGGATCTAACCTAGGTGCGAATTTCTTAACGGTCGGTCCCTGGACTGTTTTTCCCTCTTGTTTTGGTTCATTCGTGTTTCTGTATCCACCCGAGGAGGATGCCAGTGGGCGTCGAAACTGTCGTGGAAATAAACTCTGTCTATTAGAGTGGGTTTTTATTTTCGCATTTAAGTGTTCAAAATCGCACTTTTTTGTCGAAAAATGGGATTTTTGGCCAATTTCAAAGACTTGGTAGTCTCAAATGACCTCCATATGTTCCATATTGTTCACATACACCCTTAAGCATTTCTAGGGGCAGGCTTGGACCCATTTAAGATCAGCCAAAGTGGTTCATAACCCCTAAAATAACCAAAATCACCCAAAATGGCCCAAAACTAAGGAATTGTATGATTTTTAGTCTCCTACACACCACATTTCGCGGCTGTTCTCTTCATCGGGCAGAATCTTTTTGTTCTTTCTTGGTCTTGCATTTTCTTTTTTCTAGAAACGTCTCCACCAATTTTTATTTATTTTCTTTTCGGCATCACTGAGTGTGATGGCAGCTGCCCCCACCTTTCCGCAAGCTGCTGTGACGTTCAACCTTTTTTTTTTGCAATTGCAATTCTTCTTTAATATTTGTATAAGTCCCTCCTCCACCCCCAGCTTGTAATAATATGCTGGTCAACTGAATGTTTTGAGATTTTTTCTTCTGAAAGCATCTTGATTTGTCTAGCGGGTCTTGTAGAGATCTAAAACATGTTCATAATGTCTTGCTTTGACTTGAAAACTGGCAACAATTCTCTGTGATTGATCCTAGCACGAACAAAACCATCTCTTCTCTCTTGCCCATACACTGCATGAGCTGCAGCTGAAACTTCCTGGACTGCTCTTTCACAGCTTTGAGTGTGAATTGAGAAGTTCTCAACTTCAACTGGAGACCTGAGAAACTCCTCAACTTCTCTTGACATCTTACAAGCGAAGAGTGGCTCATGCAGTTTCTCCTTATCCCAATTAATCAGAGTAATTGGAGAAGTGGCATCAAAATTCAGTTTAGGGTTTCTATTAGTGATGGGACGATACCAAAATTTTTAACGATTCCGATTCCGATTCCGATACCACTAAAAAGTCTCGATTCCGATACGATTCTCGATTCCGATTCCGATTCTCAATATTTTTAAATATAATTCTATACTTGTTTTTCTGGAAATTGTCATATTTTACTCTGGTAAGATTAACTATTTACATTATGAGTATGGTAATATAAATTATAAATTATAATAGATTGGTTTAAAAATAAAAATCAACTAAGTTGTAACAATTCATTTTAATCTTCTTGATTACACATCATGGATATACATGTTTTAATGTATAGCTACAATACAATAAAAATGAAATTTGTTATCCTTTTTCATTTAAATTTTAAAGTTTACATTGCAAAACTGGTTCAATTAAAAGTTAAAGAATCGTTTTAAGAATCGGAAATCATGGTACAATTCTCTCGATTCCGATTCCGATTCCTGAAAAATGCTCGATTCTTCCGATTCTCGATTCCGATTCCGATTAATCGTCCCATCACTAGTTTCTATGATTTCTCAGACTCATGTTTCCATACTCAGACTTACCTCTGATCTTCTTCATCATCTCAACCCCCCATGCCCTCTCCTCCTCATCCTCACTGCACAGGAGAGGCAATGAGGTTCTCACTGTGAGCATGATATGCTCCACGAACTATCACATGAGTGATTATGTTCCTGACTTCAAAGGTCTGGCTTCTCAGCAGTCCCAGAGCGGTCACAATATGGTGAGGTCCATACCTCATGTGGTGCTTCACCTTGATCTCAGAATACATCTTGAAGTAGAAGTCCAGGCAGAACTTCAGCTTCTTCAACACCTCCCCCTTCAGACCATGCCGCCTCATCCACAGCATCAACAGAGCCTCACCTGTAGTCAGCCAGAGTGACTGATTCAGTGGGCCACACTTCAGACCAGCAACTTCCTTGCTCAAATCTCCTGTCTTGAGAGCTTTGATCAGTAGGTAGCAGTTCTTCTGGTCAGTGCTAAGGTTCTGTACAATGTCTTCTGGCAGTTCAATTATATCTTCTTCTCCTGGCAGAGCCTTGAAGCTAAACTTGACAGGTATGTCATTGATCTTCTCCAAAAGTTTTCCTATTGGGCCACTGAACCCAGACTTGTGCGTGTAGGGACCATCAAGCTTGATGATCATGTGCCTGAGGCTGAGTTCATTAATATGCAACTGGCATATCAGCCAGTGACACTTGTGACCTAGCAGTCTCTCCAAGTGAGTGATGGCTCCTCCATCAGGTCCTGTGTTTGTGGAGTCACCATCAAGGACCACAATAGTATTTTTAGCACCATGAGCACTAATCCACTCAAACAGAGCCTGAGCTAACTTCAGTGCAGGTTTCTCATTTCCTTCAGGTTCTTCTGGTGTACAATGGAAGAGATACTTCCCCTTAGGTTTCCAGGTAACACTATAGTGCTCTTCAGTTGTAATATCAGGATGGAAGCGGCCAGTTTCTTCATTGTACCTCATGATCTTTGTCTTCTTATCTTGTTTTCCATCAAAGAAAATTCCCTTGATCTCCTCTCCCTCTGTCCTTTTCTCCAGGGCCTCCACCGAGGCACCTATTACAGACTCCTTGCCCCTCCACATCTTCATCCTGTTAACAGCAAGATATGCCTTATCACGCAGCAGTGCTTGACATATCCATGTAGTTCCTCTTGGCAGAGGTGGAGACTTTGCCAGTGTTGACACTGGAGCTTGTGCCTGGTGCAGTACTGGAAAAATCTGTGTCAGCAGTAGGAGCTGCTCTGTCTGAAGACTCTTGCAAGGAAGTCACCTCATCTTCATCATCACCATCATCAGCTCTAAGCAGTAGCTCCTTTTCTTCTTCCTCTTTTCTGTTTCTCTTCTCAGCTGCCTTCTGTTCTTCCTCCTTCCTCTTAGCAGCTTTCACCCGCTTCACTGTTTCCTTCACATCAACAGATGCCATCCGGAAGCCAGAAACTTCTGAGGTTTTGACCCTCTGGTAATGGAGCCACTCTAGCTCTAGCTTTGGAATCTTCTGAGGCAGAGGACAGTCACAGTTGACATGAACTCTTAGCAGCACAGCCAGAGCAGCCAGATGCTTCAGTTCCACAGAGTGATATCATGTCTGCAGGTTGTTACGTCAAACAATGTATCAAGTTCAGATATTCTCTTCTCTCTCTTTGCAGCCTTCATTCTGCCATTCACTAGGTCAATCATTTCATTTCACCTGACAAGAATCTTCCTGGCAATGGATCTCTCTTGAATGATCACAGGAGGAGTGAACTTGGCATTGCTTTTGCGCCACTGTGCCAGTACCAGTGATGCCAAGTCCTTAGCCAAATCTTGCAGAGGGTAGGGGCCTACTGAGCTCTCTTCATATCATCCAGAAGCAGCTTCTCTTCCTGGAGGAGGATTCCTCTCTGAAACACAGCAATCTAGGTTGGAACTTTTGTGGGAAATAACTGCTTGCCTGGACCCACCAGATCACTCAGCTTTGAACCAGAACTTTTTCTGGTCTTTCGTCCTTGCTTAGCCATGGTAGCTACACAATCTTCACTCTAGTAGCCTATAGGCTATAACAGCTGTTACAATGGTTTTGTTTAGTAAGAAACCGGTCTGTTACATTTGTACTACAGTGTATGTCCTGCACAGCTGTTCTGTACATAACCAGAAAACGAAAAAGTGGAAATTTGAACACTTAAACGTGATTTTTAGCAAAAGTTCAAGAAAACAAACCCCTGCTAAAATTTAATTTTACATAGGAATACATCCTGCCAATCTTGAAATTCGCGCTTCAATGAGCATGATACATCCTAATGTCCATGCCCCATCTCCGTAAGCGGACACTTCTGTTAAAACGACAAACGTTTTCGGGTACCATTCAATTACTATTTCGTAAAGATAATTATACAATGAAACTTTTTTAAAACTACAGCGTGAACCAAAACAAGATTTGCTCTTAAAAAGCGTTTCCTCTTATAAGTGAATTTGACATCTTACCCGATATAGATTTTTCTTCAATCTCTACGTAAGTCACCACAAAGTTCGCCTCCTGCGAGATGTCCTGAAGCATCTGAACGAATTCGTACATTAGCGAATTCAGAGACGAGTTCTGTACGAAGAAAAAGAATGAGTAAAAAAAAAAAAAAAAAAAAAAAAAAAAAATCATAGAATCTTTTCATAACTTCAATTTTATTCTTCCAACAACAGGAAATTCAAACAAACACATGGGACGCTCAATAAATATGCAATAAGGGGGGGTCACCCTTGTTCTAAATTATTAATTACGTCTATTACAGTTTGTAATAAGATTAACTTATTATTAAATAAATAAATAAATAAGAAGTGAATGATGCAGAATGAACTTTATCGATTATGAAAACTTTTCAATCATTAATTGAATAAAGAAGCCTACTATAAAAATGTAGGCCTACTATGGAAATACACTTTGGTGTCAATTGAAAATTCATTATGTTCGAACATAAATGAACTATATATATATATATATATATATATATATATATATATATTATATATATATATATATACGAGAACAATCATAGCATTGAAGGTTAGCCCACGAAATAATTAAAGAGTAAACAGATATGAGAACGAACAGAAGTTAAACAAAAGAGCAGGATTTAATTGTTTTTTACAGAAAAACAAACGATAATTACGAGAAAACTATTTACGAACTTAAAGAAAACATCATCATCTACATACCACTAACACTAGTCTACAGTTCGCATAAAGCCAACATCCAATTATCGACCATGGTGAGAATAGTGGTGAAAGGATTTTACAGTTGAGAGGAGTCACCGAGTGAGGGGGGAATAAAGAAAGTAATAAAAAAAATTAACTTAAAAACAAATAGTAGTTAAAATACTATTAATAATACATTAAAAAAAATTATCATTATCATCATTATTATTATTATTATTGACTTGAAGCATATATATATATTCTTTTCAACTTTTTATAATTTTTTTTTTTTTTTTACTTTTTAAAAGAATTAAATAACAACACCAAAAAATATTAGTTTAAAATATGAAAAAGAAGAAGAAGGTAGCAATCAAGTTGAAGGAAGGATTAAGCAAACAGCAAAGCATCAGAGAACTAAAATGAACAAAAATAACAACGGATTCACATCGACAACTCGATGACAAAAAAAGAAATAAATAAATAAATAAATAATAAATAAAATAAATAAAAAAGAAATAAATAAAAAAGAAATAAATAAAAACCACGCATGCTATGTGGATGTGGTAAATTGATTGTGGGGTAGGTAAGTTTCGAGTTGGGTTAGTAAAGGTTAACTTCCAACAATATTCAGGTACCTATAAATTTCATTATCATCAATCAAATCGTGTAATTTTCTTTTACCTTGCTATATCGCCAAAGCCTCCTCTAATGAATGTTAGATTTGGAGAGAAAAAATAAAGGGATATTAATGTTTTTTTATTATTTCAAAAAAAAAAAAAAAATATATATATATATATATATATATATATATATATATATATATATATATATATATATATATATATATATATATATATATATATTGGTGGCCATAAGTCACGCATCGCCCCCATCAATTTAAAAAAAAAACTGTTTTAACGTAAAAGTAAAATACCAAAACGACTGTAAATGGTAGAAAAGATGTATTTAGAAACTACTCAAGCATACAAAATCTACTAATAAAGTGCGTTCAGTATTCCGTACATTTACCCTTTTTTCAGCACTTCGGCGATACGTCGTGGAATAGAATTCACCAGTATTTCGCAATACTCCGGCGTAACTTCCTGCACCCACACCTTCTTTATGGCTTCAAGCATATCCTTCAATGATGTAGGATTGTGACGGGTAACTTTTTCTTTGACGGTTCGCCAGCAGTTCTCTATCGGGTTTAAATCGGGCGAGTTTCCCGGCCAATGCCCGATCAGCTGAAAACCCGAATTTCGGAGCCAATCAGACACTACTTTGGTGTGGTGACATGACGCTCAGTCTTGTTGGAAAAAGTTGTGTGGCGCATGCCCATAAACATCGGCAACTTCTCCTGCAGTTCTCCTGTTTTTCCAACAAAACGGAGCGCCATGTCACTGCACCAAAACAGTGTCTGATTGGCTCCGAAATTCGGATTTTCAGAAGCTAGGGCATTGGCTGGGAAACTCGCCCGATTTAAACCCGATAGAGAACTGCTGGCGAACCGTCAAAGAAAACGTTGTCTGTCACAATCCTACATCATTGAAGGAGTTGCTTGAAGCTATAAAGAAGGTGTGGGTGCAGGAATTTACGCCGGAGTATTGCGAAATACTGGTGAATTTCATTCCACGACGTATCGCCGAAGTGCTGAAAAAAAGGGTAAATGTACAAAATACTGTCTGCAATTCATAAGTATGTTTTGTATGCTTGAGTAGTTTCTAAATACATCTTATCTACTATTTACAGTCGTTTTGGTATTTTACTTTTACGTTAAAAGTTGTTTTTTTAAATTGATGGGGGCGATGCGTGACTTATGGCCACTAATATATATAATATATATATATATATATATATATATATATATATAATATATATATATATAATGATTGGGGTTGTTTAACCTCCTTCGCAACATCTAAGGTCATATGACGGAGGGGACCTACAGCTTTACGTGGGATCCGAACCACGGGTCGCTACATAATCTGGACGCGGAGGACGGTCTCCCATGATACACACAGACCGTGCATCGAACAAGGAACTCTTCTGGGAAAATTAAATTCACTATAGTCCGAATAAGTAATGGTAAATGACAAACACTATAGTTTTTTCTTTTTCATGATGTTAGCCCGACGCGACGTGGGCAACGGGTCACTCGCAAAGAGGCCCCAAAAATATAGCTTCCCTTACCAGCTATTTGCAAAGCAGATAGGATCCTGTCCCAAAGCTGAATCCTATCTGCTTTGCAAATAGCTGGTGAGGGAAGCTATATTTTTGGTGCTTCTTCGCGAGTGACCCGTTGCCCACGTCGGGCTAACATCATGAAAAAGAAAAAACTATAGTGTTTGTCATTTACCATTACTTATTCGGACTATAGTGAATTTAATTTTCCCAGAAGAGTTCCTTGCTCGATGCACGGGCTGTGTGTATCATGAAGAAAACCTCAGGGAACCATTCTGAGTTCAATCCCATATATATATATATATAGTATATGATGATGATGACGATGATAATGATAAGCTTTATTGGCAGGATATAAATCTCGTAATAATATATATATATATATATATATATATATATATATATATATATATATATATATATATATATCAGTGATGGTGAACCTATGGCACGCGATCAAATTTGCCTGACACGCCTAAGCATAGAAATTATCCAAAAAGTGAAAATAAAATAATAGACTTAATGTTTATAATTTGGTGTAATATATATAAACTTTGGTGGCACGCGAATTTTTTTTTTATGGTTTCCATTTTTTTGGGGCACGCGACTGTAAAAAGGTTCGCCACCCCTGATATATATGTTGCAAACCCACTGGGAAAAAGAAAAATGATTCCAAGGCCTTTCGTGTATTCAGAAGTACACCTCGTCAGGGAATCAATGAATACACGAGGTGTACTTCTGAATACATGAAATGCCTTGGAATCATTTTTCTTTTTCTCTGTGGGTTTGCATTATATTTATTTATTTATATATATGGGAATGAACTCAGAATGGTCCCCTGAGGTTTTTTATGATACACACAAACCGTGCATGGAACAAGGAACTCTTCTGGGATAATTAAATATTCGGACTATAGTGGATTTAATTATCCCAGAAGAGTTCCTTGTTCCATGCACGGTCTGTGTGTATCATTTATATATATATATATATATATATATATCAGGTCATCCTATAAGTAATGTCGTTTTTTTACGATAGATTAAGTTTAAACTAGTCCTACTCGGTTTAAGCATAAATTTTCCGAAGGTTATATCTAAGACGTGAGTTTTGCTTTATGTGAACCCCTCATAAACATGGCGGTATCAGAAGAGCATATCAAGCATATAATGCTTTACGAGTTCAAAAAAGGGAATAGTGCTACTGAAGCAACGCGAAACATTCAGGATGTTTATGGCAACGATATTCTGCATGTGAGGAAATGTCAAAGATGGTTTCAAAAGTTTAGGAATGGTGACTGCTGTTTTTCAGATGCAGCACGCTCTGGACGCCCTGCTGAGTTTGATGATGACTTGCTGTTAGCCGCACTTGAAGAAGACTGTTCAACAACTGTCGAAGAATTGGCCCAGAAACTCAATTCATCCCCGTCCACCATCCATCGACATTTGCAACAACTCGGGAAAGTGCCTAAGTTAAGAAAATGGGTGCCACATGAATTGTCGGTCGACAATCTGAGGGTGCGGGTAAACATTAGCACAGCTCTTCATTCCCGTGAACTCCAAGATCCGTTTTTGCACCGTTTAGTGACTGGTGATGAAAAGTGGATACTGTACCAGAATGTTAAGCGCCGTCGACAGTGGGTTTGTGCCGAAGAACCAGCGACACCACAGTCAAAACAAAATCTTCACCCTCGGAAGGTGTTGCTTAGTGTTTGGTGGGATAAAGGTGGTGTAATACACTTTGAAACCTTACCACACAACCAAACAATCACCGCTCAAGTCTACTGTCAACAACTGGATCGATTGAACACTGCACTAAAAGAAAAGAGACGACCTTTGGTTAATCGGAAAGGAATCGTGTTCCACCACGACAACGCACGTCCTCATACCGCTCGGATCACTTCTGCAAAAATTGAGGAGCTTGGGTGGAAAAAACTTCCACATCCTCCATATTCTCCAGACCTTGCCCCTTCAGATTATCATCTCTTCAGGAGTCTGCAAAACTATCTTGACGAGAAACAGTATACTTCTTTAGATGACCTGCACACCAGTCTTTGTACGTTTTTTGCCTCAAAACCGCCTGACTTTTATAAACATGGCATTGAAAAGCTTGTAGGACGTTGGCAGTGTCATTGATTCCGATGGAAAATATATACTAAATTAAAAAGTTTCAGTTGAGTTTTTTTTGTCCTTCAAATTCCGATCTAAAAAACGACATTACTTATGGGATGACCTGATATATATATATAGTGGTGGCTATAAGTCACGT
>JAJOZX010004233.1:0-37500 GCA_023014485.1 Bathynomus jamesi | reverse complement strand
CTATAACCTTGACAAGTTTCTTCTGGGTGATGCTTTTCCTGACCAAAGAAATTTCCACTTTCAATTTTGGGCTACGTCGTCGTGGTTAGTGTCATCACACGCTTCCTGCGGTCCCGATTGATTATGTAGGGATCCGTGGTTCAGATCCCACGTAAAACTGTAGGTCCCCTTCATCAGATGACGTTAGATGCGGAGGTAGTTAAACCACCCCATAATTATATTACTTTCAATTCTGGAATTGTATGTTTATCAAATTATCTTTGTACACAATGTTCTTAACGAATCCCCCATAACAAACAATCACATTGATTGAGGTCAAGAGTACAGTATATGGTAACCAAGACCACCCACACCAGCTACGAAATAGATTTGAAAATAGTCATCCCTAGTGTTTGAAAACGTAACCCAACACTATAAAAACAAACTCCAAAGTTTCGTGAAAATAATGACTCGTCGTAGAAATTTCCTTGTCAAATACTTCGTAACATGAATCAAACGAGTGTCCTATTTTGGATCCCTATATATTCCATGAGAAACTGATTCCTGCAAAACCATATAACTGCGAAGACGACAATACCAGAGAAGTGATCACTTCTTAACCGAGTAATATTGACTGTGACAAGATCTCGCTTGAAAATATACAGAAAGAGAAGGTAGAGTACAAGCGATAAAAAAAAATCCAAAATATTTCTACAACTTTGCGAGAAGGAAAACAAAGAATCACAAAGAAAAAAAAACAAAGAAAATAACGTACTAATTGATGTAAAAGAAATATCTGAAATATTAAGCTCAGTATGAAGCGGTTCTCGGTTCCGAAAAAGGATATGATACAGATGGCAAACTGTTTTGAAGAATTCCATGGAGAATACACGTGATTTTACACCAAATGATATAGCTAGCACGAGCGAAAAGTGACATCCACTGATTAAAAAAAATTGTTGAATCTCCAGATAGAGGAGAAATACCAAATACCCTGAACACAGCGACCGTTGCTCCACTATGTACGGTATAAATACGAGTATAAAGATTTCAAACGAACTACAAACATTAATGCCACCTCATCTGACCAAAATATTGAAAACAAAGAATCTGACTGTTTGAAAGCGCAAGAAACATGCAATAAAAAACCAATACCCGCAACCCGATCAGGAAGATCGTGCCTACCACAACTAGGAAAACATTGTATCACTGATATACTCGAAAACTATGGCTATTGTAATGTATCGGTACTATACACATTACACAGACTTTGCTGAGGCATTCTAGAAGTGTAATCATGGAATAATATAGCTCTCAAAATGAAAGATATGGGGAATAACAAGGAAAATAAATAGACTTCCTTACAGAAAGTAAGCCAGTTGTATCAAAATCAGAGGTACAAAGCTCGGTACAACAAAGAGCAGTACAGTACTTCATCCAGCTACTCAATCATGCAAAGCGACATAGATTGTGAAGTAACCAATAGCAGATGACGAATTACATAAAAAAACAACCCTATCTTAAGACATGGGAGGGAATTGAGGAACTGAAATCTATGAACTGCTTCGCCCCAAATGGACAAGAAATTCCAAAAAATCAGAGCATATTTTCGAGGTATATGACCGACAATGCGAAATTTGGGACAAAATTAATTAAATAATACACAAAAAAATATGTATATATTAAACGTGAAGAAATTCTGAGGAATTTCACTGGGAAATTCTAACTAAATTAAACTTAAACTCGCTGGATAGAGATACACCGTAATTTACACACGAGAAAATAATTGAAAAACTGGTTTCTAAACTCAAACGAAACCCTATAACCATCCAAACACTGAAAATAGGAAAGGCAGACTGCAGTATCCCAAAACTGAAGGACAAATGAGGAACACCGTCAACACAAAAAATAACTAACATTATTGGTAATAACCAGGACAAACTCGGATGAACTGGCTATATCTGGTTATGCGAGATTCAGCCAAAGGAAACAACTCGCCTAATCATTGACCTCACGACCTCCGTCCGAGGTTATACGAAACTCTATCACATTGCCAGGTAACATTTATGATCCGTTAGAACTTAGGGAAATGAATAACATTAACAAAGGCGTTAAAAGTTTCTCTCTCTCTCTCTCTCTCAGAGTCATTCATCCACCAAACCACCGAAACCATTCTCAACTCTCATCTAACTCTCTCCCACAAATACAGACTAGTTTTACCCCTTCAAGCCGTTTACGTTGTTCAGTATTCTAGTAATTAGTAGCCACAAATAGCAATTATACGACTGTTTAATCTTGTACCCAATTTCCGCAATATCACCATTTTGGATAAGGACGAGTAACGTACAGCAGGAAATTAAGAATGATAACTGGTTCACACGAAAAACTAGTTATATTTTTCACTTATTATCCAAATGTATTGTTGAAGATACTTCTTGGCACTAAAAGCAACGTCCTTCTCACGAATGATTTATTGAGTGTCAGCTCATCTTGGAAAAGGGATTCTGACCTCTAATTTAGACTTTCTTCGAACTAGCGGTTTGGTTAGATGTAGTTAAATAAAATTCATAATTGTGAAAATATTGCCGAATATTTTATATCATTACCGCTATCCAACAGATTCCCTTTTAATTTCATACATTTACTAGAAAGTCTAAAATTATGGAGAGAATAATCCATTGATGAACCGAGTAAGTGGTAAGCGGAGTATATTGCTGTGGTCAAGTCCCTATTTCAAGTTGAAAATGAGCATTTGAATTTTTGTTTGTTTGGATGTATGTTAGTTTTGAATTGAAAGGTTTCTCAACTGTTAAGAAAAGGAGACCGAATTAGTTTATTTCACAGCAACATAAAAAAAATAAAGATCTTTGTAACAAATAACGGTAAATAAACTTCCAAACAAAACAGTTAAACAAACATTCTCCTTTATAGCAAAAAGTACAACTATGAATCAAAATTTCCTTTTTTATACAGTTGGCAGAAAACTTGCGCTTAACAACTTATAAGTAGTATAAAAGTAACAACAATTACAACTTCCTATACAACGTCTCTCCCGCTCAATGGGATTAAAGCAAACTTATCACGAGTTGAATATTAATAATAAAAAAAAAATTAATTCTACTTCATCCGAGTAGTAGTACTAGTAGTAGTAGTAGTTTCCTTCGATGTTGAAAGAATAATCTTTCGAGAGTCCTCCTCTCACTGATCTGGCGATGTTTTTATAATTTTTATCATCAGAAGAATAATTCGCGGTCGTAAGATTTTCATTGTTCCGAGTCTATCCCCACGGAAGGGTCGAACTGTTGTTGCTCTTTCAGACACTGAAGTTTGGTAGTCTCAATTTGGTTGAGTTCATCAACGTGCAGACACTTTTCTTCGGATGAAAGGGTATCATAGATGTTTCTCTTACTAGAAAACTCATTGGAAACTTTATTGCTCTTTTCCTCGCTTTCCTTACTCATTTCCTGTTGCGCGTAGTGCGTTAAGAATAATTTATCAAACATCCCCTCAAGTTTTTCGATGTCGTAATCCGTGTGAAAATAACGGTCATTTTCCTTGCCTTCGATTAATTCCTTCTCTGAGTGAAACGTAAACGATGATCCATTTGTATAACTCCCATTTCCGTTGGTAAGTCGGCTTTCAAACGGTTTCTCTAATCGCAACTTTGAACCACTGCGAACACCGGGATGAGCTAAATCACGAGGCAATGAATACCGAACAGAAATGTCCCTAACTGCCTTTTTTTCATTCTCATAAATAAGCTTAAAACAACAGTTACAAACTCTGTAAGCGCCGTCAAAAACGAGTGGAAGATGAGGACAAACACGCTTGAAATAAGGAGACCTGAAAGAATCTAGTGAAGAAGAATAATCAGTGCGAGAAGAAAAAGCGTTGCTATGTGCAAAATTATTCTTTAGTAAAGCATCATTTCGAGCCATGCCTGATGAAGATAAATTCAAAGCATTTTTATGAGCAGTCATATCCACACTATCATTAACCAAATAGGAAAGTGTACATTGGTTCTCACCCTCTGTGCATGCTTTGGTAAGGGATGGACGAGAACCTTCGGGGTCTAAGTTTACCTCGTCATCATCATCAGCCAACACATTCAAAGGAGGATGTTCCACTGGCTGGTCCTTCAATTTCTGAAGCATTTTATGAGCAGCTTGCCTCTTTGCTAACTTTTTACTCTTCCCAACGCCTGTAAAAGAAAAGTCCGTATTATATTTTTTTTTTACTTCGGAAAGTACGTCAAATGCGAGTACAAAATGCGGGGGGAGGGGAATAAACTGTCAGTCATGTTATTCTCTAAGGGGTAGAGCACAAAGACTGCAGGCCAAGCATTTAGTTTACAACCAATTCTATATTTAAAGCCAGCTCCGGAAGTGGTTAGAGAAAACTACTTTTTTGTAAACAAAATTTATCATCTACAGAATCAAAGATATTTCGAGAATTCAGTGTAAGCATATTATTTAGGCCCAGATATAAAAGAAAATATATTTTTCAATGTTTGAGGGCTATGCTAGATTCAATTTATGCATTTATAAGCCCTAAGTAAAGAACTGGCCTTCAATCATTGCAGTTTTGGGCCTATATTGGCCTAGGATAGCTTTGCTGTGGCAAATCAAACCTAGGCCAGTCTTCTTCCGAGATGGATTCATGATAAAAGCCTGAAGTTAGGACCCTGTTGCTCTGTATTGAGAGTCTGAAGAATGGCTAAGCCCTTAACCCATGAACTACGGAGTAGGCCAAGTCAAGGGTGGGCATAATTGAGTTCTGTTTATATTTGAAGTCACAAACTCAAGTTTGTGGTCTTTTCGTCCACAGATCTGACGTGAAGTCAGTGAAAGAATGCGACTTCAAGTAGTGTCAAGTTTGGACGAGAAAAAAAACGACTTAAGATTGACTAATTTATGGTGATGCGAACATTCGACTGTTCACCTTGTTGCTCTAGCAAATTCGCACCGACAAACTGACCCATTCCTGAAGAGAACGGGACAGCACTTTAAATGTTACGTCTGGCAAGACTGCTATTAACGACTAGCTTATCTTTTGCAATCCAGCGCTATTCTTTCTGAATAACTTATGCCACAATTAAATCAATTACGCTTACGCGCTTATTCGAGTAATAAGCACTCGCATTCGAACAGATTTTGGCAGTTTTTAGTATTAAAACGTACACAATCACTAACCACAACCTAAATCCTTTTGATTCTATCATTAACTCACTTTTCCAGCCTACTTAAGAGTCCAATACCGACGGAACATACTTTACTCTGATTAATACGTTACATTACATCTTCCCCAAGCCCAACCATATTTCTCACTGCGTCAGCCAATCTTTATAACATTATGCTTTTGAAATATGGATTTTAATTATTAAAATACTGCAATATTCATAAGTCCATCAATGGAATGAAAATTTTTAACTATAACATTACCTGTGATACAACTCAGAATGGTCCCTGAGAAACTTTTGTTACACACAGACCTTGCATCGAACAAGGAACTCTTCCGGGAAAATTAAATTCACTATACTCTATAGTTCGAATAAGTAATAGTAAATGACAAATACTAAAGGTTTTTCTTTTTCATGATGGAAGCCCAACGCGGGCGTTGAGTGGATTGAGAAACGTTGTTCCGCAGTTGACCGACTGAGTAGATGAAAGATAGAGAATACCGATTAACCTTTGCATTAGAATTGGACAGAAAAGGAACGAGAATGTGTAGAAAGTCTGGTATTGCGTCCTCTCCTTAAAGGGGGAGGCATGCAGTTAGAGTGTTCAGAAGAGCAGTGTCCGTTATAATAGCGAGTTAGAAGGAGTTACAAGGACAAGAAGTACCTCAAAAGGCCTTGCGGCCCATACCGAGGTGGTACCAATGGCAACAGGTGCCAGGGAAAAATTCATACACCCTCAAATAGTCTGTATATAGGCCGGGTCGAAAAGGGGTCAAGGTCAAGATTTTGCTTAGGTACATATTGTGAGGTTGATCATTTTGTAATAGTAGTATCCACACCAAAATCAAGGCTGTGGGACCTTCGCTACCCCCCCCCCCCCCCCCCCCACTACCGATACTCACTTTTTTCCATATGAATTTGTATGGGAAATAGGCCAAAAATCGAAAATCGTAAAAATCGACCGTAAATATTAATTTTTTTGCTTTCGGATGGCCAAAATCGGGTTCCCCGGCACGAATTACATCAGAATAGACCATTCACCAACTTTTTTTGAGATCGGGGGGTAGGGGGTAGGGTCTTAAATCCGGTGCTGACTCATAGCACCGGATATAAGACCTAATATTACATTTTCTTTTTTTTCCAGATTCCTATTTAGGTACCTAGAATGTTAAAAGTTTGTATTAAAATACGTTATTTAATTTTAAAATATCAGTAATAAATAAAATATAGTAAAATCTTATTAAATTAAATTATGGCTACTAGAAAAAGAAGCCACAATGCAGCCTTCGGATATCCAGCAAAATTTTCATCTGCCATGACGCCATCAAAAGCTAATGTTGTAAGGCATTTCCATTTTATTGTTAGATAGGAAGAATCTAAAGCACAGGATAAAATAAGTAAAAATGATTGCTATAACGTTGTTCAAGATAAAGAAATTTGGCAAAAATTTTCTTTCCCAACAATTGATACAAAGGGAATTTATGTTAGAGTTACTAGACTTATAGAAGAGGCTGATAAGTTAACTAAATGTCCTATGATAAAGAGAAATGAAAAATATTATGAAAAATTAAAGAAATATGACGAGATGTTTGACATATCCCCATGCCACTGTTATGATAAAGGCATAAGGGATAGAAAACTTCGTAGGTGTGAAATACCTATTATAGAATGGGAAGCTTTTATTGGTCAAAAAGAAAGAAAAACCAGTTAGGAAGAATTGATAAAAAACTACTTAAGTAATTTGAGAAAGTTGGGCAAAATCCAAAAAGCACAGGAAAGGGAAAAGAAATCAAAAGAAAAATTAAGAAAAGCAAGGGAATTTATATCATCAGAAGTGATAGATGATAATGAAAATGAAGATGTCGATTTTCTAGACAGAGAGGACTTAGATTAAGAAGAAGACTTAGAATTAATAGAAAATTTTCAAAATAGATATACCTATGAAAATTTAGCCAAAACTTCGGAGAAATACAGGGTAAGCAATAGGGCCACAGCAGCCCTTATAAACGCTGCCTTAAAAGAAATGAAGATTTTAAGTTTAGAAAATATGCTTGATCGAAAGAGTTGAAAGAGAAAAAACAAAATTGGTAAAATAAACAAGTATAAAGAAGAAAACCAAAATGTGGAATGTATTGGATTTGATGGAATTAAAGATGATACACACAGAATCAGGCAAAATAAAAGAAGAACACTGTTATAATTAAAGAACCGCAAAGCGTTTACATTGATCACGTAGTACCAGATGATGGCATTGCAAGGGCGATTGCTGATGAAATAATTACTGTTATTGAAGATTCAAATAGTGCTAATTCAATTAAAGGTCTACTTTGTGATGGAACCCCAGTGAACACAGGCAGAGTTGGAGGGGTCATTAAATTAATAGAACTTCATCTTCGCAGGTCCCTTCAGTGGCTCGTTTGTGAATTACATTTAAACGAATTGCCCTTGATGCACTTTTATAAAAGCATCGAGGGCAGAACCACTGGCCCAAACACCTTTGAAGGGCCACTTGGCAAGAAATTAAAAGCTGATTTAACAAAACTTAAAGTAATAAATTTTGAACCGATAGAAGGTAAAGTTCAAGAAATACCTCCTAATATTGTAAAAGATTTGAGTAGTGACCAAAAATACTTGTACGAAATGTGTCATGCAATACTAACAGGTAATGTTTCTGAGGGTCTCGCTGTAAGATCTCCAGGACGACTAAATCACGCCAGGTGGGGGGGCAACACTACGGTGGAGAGGGGGGGGGGCAACACTACGGTGATGAGAGGGGGGGCGGCAACACTACGGTGGAGGGGGGGGGGCAACACTACGGTGGAGAGGGGGGGGGCAACACTACGGTGATGAGAGGGGGGGGCGGAAACACTACGGTGATGAGAGCGGGGGCGGAAACACTACGGTGATGAGCGGGGGGACGGCAACACTACGGTGATGAGAGGGGGGACGGCAACACTACGGTGATGAGAGCGGGGGGACGGCAACACTACGGTGATGAGAGAGGTATTGAAGAGTAAAAAGCAGGGAATTGATGAGACGAAAAGACTGATTCCACCCAGTCAAGTACAGCTGTGTGGCTTGAGCCACCCAACAAGGGAAATGTACTCCATACAGGGGAGGACAAGACCCCTGGTACAGAACAACTCTGTCGGGGTGAAAAACAGCAGGGCCGGTACAGCGCCCCTAACCTCTTAGAAGCTGTTTTAGAAAGAGTACTTCTATCATAGGAGCTCTTCATAGCGTTCAGGAGTACTATCAACCTTATATATAATCAAGATCTGCCAATGTTTCCCTATTCAATAATCATGCGCTTTCTGAAGATCCATTATATGCTATGCATACTTTGTAATCTCGCTCACATGCTTACTCAATCACGTGACACTGCAAACACTTGATCTACGTATATTCTACCACGGGAATTCCCTTTACTCATCAAACATTCTGTAATGCCATTAACTCTTTCTATCACTATTCTGCCATACACCTTCCCCACTAGCCAAGAACCTCTACCAACAACTTCGCTACTTTTTTCCTTCCCCTTTTCCATTCCAACAGTTCAGTTGCCGTGTTTCCTCCTGACAAAGCTGAACTCTTCGCTCAAACTCAACTACGGATGATTCCAGTGCTGTTCCTCCATCTAACATAATTATGTCAGAAACTAGAATCTCTTCCAAAGATGTTCTTTCTGGGCTTAAATCTGAGACGGCATACAGTCCTGATGGTGTCCTTCCTGCTGACCTCAAGAACTGTACTTCTGTGATGACACCTTGCGTAGGCAAACTCTTTCGTCTATGCCTTTCATCTGGTACTTTTCGTTCTTGCTGGAAGTCAGTTTTCATTTAGCCTGTCCCCAAAAAGGGTGACGCTCTCAACCCTCCAACTATCGTGCAATTCCATTAATTTCTTGCCTTTCTAAAGTTTTCGAATCTATACTTAAGAGGAAGATTCTTAAGCACCTCTTCTACAATCTTCTTTCAGATAATCAGTATGGGTTCCACACGGAATGCTCTACTGGCGAACTTTTTACATCTCCTCCTCCCTCCCTCCCTCCTCCCTCCCTCCCTCCTCCTCCTCCTCCTCCTCCTCCTCTCCTCCTCCTCCCTCCCTCCCTTCCTCCTCCTCCTCCTCCTCTCCTCCTCCCTCCCTTCCTCCCTCCCTCCTCCTCCTCCTCCTCCCTCCCTCCTCCTCCTCACGGAATTTCGGTGAAACCTTTTTATATTGCGTTAGACATATCAATAGTTTTTGATAGAGTCTGGCACAAATCTTTAATCTCCAAACTGCTCTCCTGCGGTTTCTGTCCTTCTATCTGTGCCTTCATCCCTGATTTCCTTTCTGGCCAGTCTATAGCTGCAGTTGTAGAGAGCCACTGTTCTTTTAAAACTATTAATAATGGTGTTCCCCGGGGTTCTGTCCTGTCACCCACTCTTCCTTTTATTTATCAATGATCTATTAAGCCACTTCGTCTTATTCACTGCTATGCCGATGATTCCACCTCCACTTCTCCACCCGCTTCACAAAGCGTCCTTCTCAACAGTCACTCGATGCTTCGAGTAGGACGGCTATAGTACACCTGACCTCCGATCTTTCTGCCATCTCTTAATGGGACAGAGAAAACTTTGCCGCTTTCAATGCCTCAAAAACGCAGTTCCTCCACCTGTCTACTAGTCACAATCTTCCACACGACTATCCCCTTACCTTCAATAATACACAACTCAATCCTTCCTCTTCTCTCAACATTTTTGGCGTTTCCTTTTCTCGTGAACTTTCCTGGAAAGATCACATATACCATCTTTCCAAAACAGCTTCCAAGAGGTTAGATAATGTGCTGTACCCCTTCCGCAGTTTCTTTACCCTCGCTCAGTTGCTCTCTGTACAGGGGTCTTGTCCACCCCTGTATGGCGCACGTTTCTCATACGCGGGGTGGCTCAATACAAACAGCCCCACTTGACTGGGTGGAATCAAAGACTTTTCGTCTCAATTCCCCGCCTCTACCGCCTATCTTCAATTCCGCTCTCTTCGCCGCAATGTTGCGTCACTCTTTTTACTACCGCTATTATAATGGATACTACTTTTCTGAACTCTCTAACTGCATGCCTCCTCCTTTAAGGAGAGCACGCAGTACCATACTTTCCACACATTCTCATTCCTTTTCTGTCCAACTCTCTAACGCAAGGGTTAATCGGTATTTTCAGTTTCATCTACTCAACCGGTCAACTACTTGCATGTCTGTTTCTTTCAGTTAAGACTGTGTTTGCATGGTTTGTAAGCGTTCTTATTTATTTTATTTTCATCTTTCACCCCTTTCCTATTCTCCGACTATTTTTCAGACTTGTCGGCACTGGCCGGCAGATAATGATGGTGAGTCTCTCTCTCTCTTTTTGAATGAATGTTAACTCACGAATGATGGGTTTTGCTACTTACTTAACCCCTTACTCTTCTTTCTCTCGGGCTAACCTTAGAGTGGATATTAGGGTCTTTGTTAGCCTTAGCTTCTGTAGATCTATAGATCTTCCTCAATCCATCTTCCCCCCTGTCTATGACCTCGTCTTTCAAACGCAGTGTGTCCAGGCATCTTAAAAACCCTGAAGCTTGATTCTGCCTCTTCTTCAATGGGGGTTTGGGGTGCGCACGCGTTTTAGCGGGCATTCGCCCTTGGCCCCCCTTTCCTGCATACTTTTTTTCTCCTATTTTCCCGTTTGCTAACCATTACTTTCACTTCATTCATGGGCTAATTAATAGCTTATTTTCAGATATGGGTCGGAAAGGCACATGATGCCAAAGCTTATTCCTTCTTTAAGAAATGGTGATCCATCACGATTTTGGCAGTAGGCCCTGGAATATTTTGCATGGAGCTTATGCAACGTCATGTCAAAATTAATGATTGGAAAAGGATGAAAAGCACTGTTTAATGATGCACAGCGAACAGTCACGCACTACATGTTCAACAGCTGACAAAGGACTAACATCTGGAGACCAGAAAAAGTTGGAAGATGGCGAGTCAGGCATCGCACGGGACGCCAGGCCGTTATCGTACCTCCACACGTGCGATGACCATCCAAAATCCAAAAAGGGCGGGAAATGTGAGTGTAATGATGCGGAGGTTATATATAGAGAGGATTAATGCGAAACAGTGGATGTACGATGACTCGCGAGTTATATATATAATACTGCAACCTCGAGAATCTGGAACACTTGGGACCAAACCCTTTCTGGATTTCAGAATGAAAAATTAAACAATGTACATACTCTTATTGAATTTCTTTAATATTTCCACTTTTTTCATAATTGTATGAGTAATATGCTTACGTTTTGATACACTGTCTTCCCTTGAGATATTACTGAACAATAATCTCTTCTTAGATGCCATGACGATGGTAAAATAAACGTGAAACAAAAATATTCCTGGGAGTGCTAGAATGCTCGCTAATTAGCACACCCAAGTCCTTTTCCAAATCAGTCGCCTCGATATTACTCCCCAACATTGAGTAGTCCGACTTGGGATTGGCATAGCCAATGTGCATCACACTGCATTTACCCAAGTTAAAAGGCATTTGCCATTTTTCGGACCACTCTCCTATCCTACCTAGGTCCGCACGCAGTTGCTCGATCGCTTCGGGCATCCCAACATTGGCCCCAAGTTCGGTGTCATCAGCGAATTTGGCGATCCGACTGACGATGCCACCGTCGATATCATTTATGTAAATGATAAACAACAGTGGGCCCAAAACGGAACCCTGAGGAACCCCACTAGTGACCGAGGCCCAACCCGAACTAACCACTTTAATTACAACCCTCTGCCGCCTATTCTTCAGCCAGTTTTCAATCCACCTACCTACTTCCCACCGATACCCAGCGCGCGCACTTTCGCCATTAGCCGGCGGTGAGGTACCTTATCAAAGGCTTTCTGAAAGTCGAGATAAAGTATATCAATCGCCCTACTCTTATCATACTCACCCAACATGACGTGGAAAAACTCGAACAAGTTGGTGAGACACGACTTATGCCGTCTAAACCCATGTTGGGAGTCCCCAAGCAGCTTGTAGGAATCCAAATGGTCAACGATCCTATCGGCTATTACCCCTCTAATAATTTACCTACAACTGAAGTGAGACTAATGGGACGATAGTTCCCTGGACTTTCGTGATCCCCTTTCTTAAAGATAAGGATCACGTTGGCTTCCCTCGTCACCAGGCACCTGGCCCGTCTCCAGCGATTTGTTGAAGACTGTAGCCAGGTGGGGAGCCACCTGGTCGCGCACCTCCCGCAACACACTGGGGAGAAACTGGTCTGGCCCAGGAGCCTTAAACGCGCTCAGTTTGTCTATTCTATCGGCAACGACTGTCGCGGTACATCGAACACTATCCAGGCCAGCACCTTCGTGCCTCACGCCTGGCTCGGGGATGATGCGGGTGTCCTCCCTGGTGAACACTCCCGCAAAGTACTACTCATGTCCGCTTTCTACTATTAACATAACTGAAGAACTCCTTAGGGTTCCCCTTGCAGAGGCTTGCCACCCGTAGTTCTTCGTTACGTTTCGCTAGTCTAACCTCCGCCTTCACTTCCCTACACAGGCGGACATACGCTTCAGTGTTCTCATGGGAACGATTGGCCTTCGCCCTCCTATACGCTACTTTCCTATTTCGGATAGCCGAAGCGATGTCACGATTGAACCACTTAGTTCCCCCAACACAGAGCTTTTGACGACTTCCTCACTAAAAATGTTATTTGTTTCAATCCAAATACCAAAATACCAATTAAATTTTATTAAACTGCAGCAACAGTAAAACACCCTGAACCTTCTAAATACCTATGGTTGGTGTGATCAATAACGGGTCCTTTTCCGTTATAGCCCCACAAATGGTAAGTTTTTACTAGCTATATGAATACAATGCTTATTCATATATTTTTAGAAATTTATTATCGACATTTACTATATTAATAAAATGCTTACTTATATATTTTTAGAAATTTATTATCGACATTTACTATATTAATAAAATGCTTACTTATATTTTTAGACATCAATCACCCTTGACGATCGGTTACGTTTAGTCGCGATATTTTCGTTAAAACTAACGAAAATATTATGACAACCTAACCAATCGTCAAATATATATATATACAGGGTGGGCCGTAAGTTTCCATACATAGGAAAAATAGACATTTTTTTATGGACAACCATTTTTATTTATATAATATGCTCTACATGGTTGCCATTGTTTTGAAAACACATTTCAATACGTGTTCCCCACTGTTGATGAACACGCATTAGCACAGTTGACGTTATGCTTGTAATGGCGTTGGTGATACGTTCCTTTAGATGATTTATGTCTCGTATCTTTTCCTGATACACCATGGCCTTCAAGTGCCCCCAAAGATAGAAATCAAGGGGGGTGAGATCTGGGGATCTGGGAGGCCACTCCACAGGACCACGCCGACCAATCCAAGCATCCGGAAACTACTGCTGATCCAAATACCGACGCACGTGAAGACCATAATGAGGTGGAGCTCCATCTTGCTGGAAGTAAACTGGGAAGTTACCTTCCTCGTTTAGCAGGGATGGGAAAATCTCTTCTTGCAACATGTTAAGATACCTTTCGGCATTAAGATTTCCACTGACAAAAATTGGTCCAATAATTCTGTCACCCCATATCCCGGCCCACACCATCACTTTACCGGCACCTTGCATCTTCGTCGGACTCAGCCAGTTAGGGTTAGCATTACTCCAATAACGTATGTTTTGCCGATTAACCTCTCCATTGACGTAAAAATTTGCTTCATCAGTAAACAAGATCTTACGTCAAACGCATATTCTTAGGGTATCTGAAACATAAAAACAAACGTTTAATTTTTCCTATGTATGGAAACTTACGGCCCACCCTGTATATATACACTATATGATCAAAAGTATTCGGACACCGCATGGTTTTGGGAAAAATGGTTTTATTATGGCATTTAGTAACCAGTAGGTCCACCCTTTGTTTTTATTACAGCGTCAACACGTCGAGGCATACTTTCCACCAGTTTTCGGTAAGTCTGTGCAGGAATGGCTCGCCATTCCTCTTGCAGAGCTGATGCAAGAGATGCAAGTGAAGCCGGGCGTGGTGTGCGGTTTCGTATCCGTCGCTCCAGTTCGTCCCACATGTGCTCGATTGGGTTGAGATCGGGGCTCTGAGCAGGCCAGTCTAACAAATCCACCTTATTTTCACGAAACCAGTCCTGCACACGCCTTGCAGTATGGCAGGGAGCTCGATCCTGTTGAAACAAACAATGGCCATCTCCGTAGTATTGCCACAGTGTAGGGAGGGCCGAATTGTACAGAACGTCGAGATAAACGTCAGCGTTCATGGTAGTGGGTATAACAACCAACGGGCCGAGCCCTAGCCAGGAAAAACAACCCCATACCATGATGGACCCTCCACCGAACTTCACCGTTGGACGTACACAGTCAGGAAGAAGCCGTTCTCCGGGCTGTCGCCACACCCAAACACGCCCATCAGACTGGAAGAGTGAATACCGCGACTCGTCGCTCCAAAGAACAGTTTTCCAGTCCTCCACGGTCCAGGAACGACGGGAGACACACCAGGCCAAACGACGCGTGGCATTAACTTTTGTAATCAGTGGCTTGTGTACAGCTGCTCTACCATAATAACCGAGTCTGTGCATCTCTCTGAGGATAGTTACAGTACTAACGGAGGTACCGGATGCTCTTCCTACCTCCTCAGCGATGGAAGCGGCAGAGGACGTGCGGGACTTCTTGACATGTCGTACCAGACTTCTTCTATCACGTTCCGTCAGTTTGCGTGGTCGTCCGGAACGTTTTTTCGCGTTAGTTGCACCGTCGTGCTTCCATCTCATGATAACATCCGCTACAGTCGACTTTGGTATATCCTGTTTGGCTGCAATGTTTCGTATAGAAACGTTACTTAAATAACATCCGATGACGAGTCCACGTTGGAACTCGGAGAGTTCACGTCCGCGCGGCATGGCTTCACAACAGTTACTGATAACTTAACAGAACACCTCAGCATTATAGTTTCGCCACGCTTTTTCACAGCATACCTTCCGGCGAAGGTGATATTTGCAGAAATGCGGATTTTCCGGGGTGTCCGAATACTTTTGATCATATAGTGTATATATATATATATACAAAACTAAAGTATCACGCCTAAACCTAATCAATCGTCAAGGGCGATTGACATTGGGGGCTTATTAAAATTGCGAGGGCATAAAGGAAAAGTACCTAATAACCTTATGCCTGGTTGTGATCCCTTTGGCCGTATGTCACCCCATGCTCACCCCATGGAAATGGGAAATAGGTTACAAGATGAATGTGTGTGTGTGTATGTATGTATGTACTGGAAATACTTGCCAATTTCTTTATGGGTGCCGATAGTACAACAAATGGAGAACGTTCTCTCATGTGGGAAACCCTCTTCAGCTGTCAGTTCATATGTAGGAGGTGGCCATCTTCTTGACATGCACAATTCCTTCAAATAAAAGTTTAAATTTAGATACT
The DNA here is from genome assembly GCA_023014485.1 of Bathynomus jamesi. NCBI lineage: Eukaryota > Metazoa > Arthropoda > Malacostraca > Isopoda > Cirolanidae > Bathynomus > Bathynomus jamesi. The sequence goes on along the minus strand of JAJOZX010004233.1, from coordinate 21,823 downwards.
TATAACATACGAAGTTCTCTATGTAACTTTATTGCTTATAAAGTACCCTCGACCATCTTGTGTCTACAAGGCCTTACAAAAGTAGAGAGAGACCCTAATGCAGAGCAGTTACCTTATTAGGAATTAAACCAATGAGCATTGACCAATAATTTATTAAAAAGGCGTAGTCAGTACTTTACTGACTTCTCTCTGCCTTTTTCAATTCAGTAATGCACTCACACATCTTAAGTTTGATTATGTACTCCTGAGGTTACTGTGTACTGTGGTAAATGCTTTTTCAACACTTATAGCAAAGCTTCCTTTCATGTGGGATCATCTGAGAACTTTCTTGCTTTGCATTCCAGGAGCAACATTCTTCATAAAAATGGTGGTCTGCGATGGAATGGCGACATCAGCTCGTCATGCTAACATTTCGAAGAATTACTTCCCATTTATCTTCTATAAAAAGTTTTTGAGGCCACAATGACATTAAAATCACCCTAATTCGTAAACACATTTGGAAAAATAGATGTATTCACGTAGGTCACTGCCACTATTGCATGGCAAATAAGTTTACAACTAAAATATGACATGAAATCCAGTTCCTAATAACCTTTCACTATCCTCTAGAAGAAAACGGCCAATTTTTTTTCTTAACTTCATAGATAAGTGGTGGAAGGAAACAACTGCAACAAGGCCCAGAGTCTGCACCTCACCTCTTGGCAAAGAAGAGCTTTGTTAGGATTATCTCTATTTTTAGGTTGATCTGAAGTTGCAACCTCAGGGGCTGATGACTCATGAAAGCGAGAGTTATCGCTGCCTCCTCAGGCTTTTATTTGGGCTTGATGCTCATTGAACGTCTGCCTACGAGTCTGGCAGCAACAGAATGCTTCAATGGTGAATGGGAAAGACAAATTCCATTTGCAGTGAGTATTGCGTGTGGGAAGTGCGAGAGGGTAGGGAAAGGAATGCTGATGGAAGTGACCAGTTCTCAACCTTTTAATGTTTTACAAATCACAAATTAGATGTACAACATTTGGACTCTTAAACAACACAATCCCACTGTAACTATTCCACTCCCAATATAGAGTAACTGCCAAATTTATGAAATCACTGATTTTTTTGTTACAATTAAACTAACAAAAAATTGCAAATTAAATTTATTAATTTTCAAGTTAACAATAAAAGGAATCAAATGTTTTAAATAAACTAAGCTGGATCATACATGAAGGCTATAATCTCATACTCTGTACATCTCCCTTTTGAAGCCAATATAGCAACCACGTCTTATGGGACTGATTCAATCAAATTACGGATGGGATTTTGTGTGGCTGTTTCTGCTTTGTTGTATTACTTCCCATGTTGTACGGGTTAGGCATTTCCTTTTCAGATTTGAACAATACCCATAAATTCCCAACTGGACTCCCATCAAATGACTATGGAGGGCATCCCATGTCATTAAAATGATCTTATGCTTCACATTTTTCATACAAAGGTTGGACTTACATTCTGAATCATTATCTTGTTTTAAAAAAAAAATCTAATCCATTAAGCACTAATCACTTGGTAGGGCATGGTGAATTAAGATGGAATGGTGTTATACTCGCCAGGGTTGTGGAGTCGGAGTCGTGGAGTCGCACGTTTCAGGGTGGAGTCGGAGTCGGTAAAAAACTTCCGACTCCGACTCCAATTTCTGTGTCCTGTGTTACCCTTAATTTCTAAATCCTAAATACTAACATTTAGGTTATTTAGTTTTTTTGGTCAATAAACCTTATTCATTGATAGCCCCTAGATAAAGTTAATTTAAAATATTTTTTTTACATTTTCAGAATATACAATTAATATTTATTTAAATATAAAATATAAAATTTCACACTTAGTTCATCAATTTTAATTCTTGTAATTTTCCGCGATAAAGGCTATCCATTCATTCATTAATTATAAATAATCAACCCCAATATGGCTCATAAAATAAAGTCATCAGTGTTTGAACATTTTTCTATTAGTGATGATGGAAAATATTTTGCTTGTCAATGTACAGTTAAGGATAAAAATGATAAGGAAACAATTTGTGGTGAAAGAATAAGTAGTACATTTACTGGTGGAAAATCTCATTCTCCTACACGAGCTTCTAATCTGAAACGTCATCTACAGCGACGACATCCAGAGATACTAAAGAATGTTAACAAAAAAGAAGAATGCAAGCCTAAAGAAATTAAGAGAGTAGCATCAACATCAAAGCAGAGACTTGTTACTTCATTTCTTGTTAGTGACGAGGTAACTGTAACCATGACTGCAGCAAATTTCAAAAAATACATTATTGAAATGGTTGTAAAAAACTCTGTTCCTCTTAGATTATTTTCAACACCAGCTTCTGTAGGACTTAATGGCGAAATGGCGCGTAAGCTGGGGGTTTCCTTGGAAAGAAATAGTATAAGATCTCTTGTAATCCAAGAAGCAACAAACAAACAAAAAGAAGTACTAAAAACTCTTCTGCAGAGAAGATATATCTTTTTGAAAATGGATGCATGTACACGTATGAGGACCAATTACTTTGCAATAAATGTACAATTTAGAGATAGTGATAAAAAGATTGTAATCTATACATTGGCTATAAGACACAGAGGCCCAACACACAAGTGATTGTATTCAAAAGATAGTGCTTGAAGTATTGGAGGAATATGGCTTGCACAAAGAACAGGTGCTTTCAATCGTCACAGACAATGCTAGCAATATGATCAGTACTGTAGAAAAATTAAATGAAGATGTTACAATTGATGATAATGATAGTGACCTGAACATACCAGTATCTTTAACTGAAGAAAGTGGAGATGATGATCATCCTCATGACTTTGAATACTTACCGGAAGCTGCTGCAAGGATTTCAGAAATACACCACATGCGTTGTGCAGTGCATACTCTTCAGTTGGCTATTCGCAATGGATTGAAAGGAAGGTATGCAGCCAACTTGGTTGCTATTGTGCAAAAAGTTGCTACAGTTGCTAGAACCCCAAAGATTGATGCCATCCTCAAAAGAAGAGCTGGGAAAGGTGCTATTATTGATCAGGCAACAAGATGGGGTAGTACATATTTGATGATAGCTCGCATTCTTGAACTAAAACAGTTCCTCTCTGATATGGCCAACCCTGAAGTATTAATGTCTGAGGCTCATTGGGAACAAGTCAAAGAACTTGAAAGCCTTTTACGTTACCCTTATACAGTAACAAAAAATCTGCAATCATCAGATCTTACACCAGGTCGTTTTTATAAAGAATGGAAAACCCTTATTTTTCGGCTCTCACAAATTGGAGGCATGATAGCTGATGAGATGAAAGCCTCAATGATACGGAGAGAGAGTTCCCTTCTTGACAATGGTATCCTACTGGCTGCAATTTATGTTGACCCCATGTACAGAGTCATTTTGACAGAAGATCAAAAAATAAGGCAAAATCTACACTTTGCGATGTGGCCATTCGCATGAAGGGATTTCAAGAGAAGGACCAATCGGGACTCAACATGAAAGTGATGAAACTGATGAAATTCCTATCTACAGTACCCCGTCTTTATCAAGCTCAGAAGATGAATATGAAAAGTTTCTTGATGACCAAGAAAAGATTCAAAAGCGTGGCGTGTCCAGTCAGAAGAACATGAACGCCCTCCGGCTCCAACAAAACTGAATAAATTCAAATGTAATTTTTTTGCTGCACTGAAAGAAGTTGAAAAAATTGACCGCTTTACAAAAATGGAAGTAATGAAAGCTATAGAGAGCTATCCAGAAATTGTACAGGAAGCTGCCCTTGCTGTCACTGCCCTACCCCCTACGCAAATTAGTGTTGAGCGCCTTTTTTCTACTCTTCGGATCATCATATCTGACTTAAGAGGACAGATGAAGGAGGACCTGACAGATGCCATCCTTTTCTTATGAACAAATTTACCTAACATGTAATAAATAGTTAAGATAATATAAGCATTTAATTTTATATATATAGTAAAAGGTTTATAAATTACGATTTGTTTTCAATAGGTTAATCATTATTAATTATATAAAATTTCTAATATTTTATAAATTTGTTAATTTTATTTTCTGGAAATTATTAACAGTAGCATCGGGCCTACTATGTAATTAATTTTGTATTTTTAAATGTTAATTCAATATGTAATTGTGTAAAAATTAATAAAATTAATTGAAAAAAGCCATCAACCGCATAGTTATAGCCACTAGGTTAAGAAGGGTTATTCAATTTTAAGTAGGACTACTGGTTAGACCTTAATTATGTTTAAGAGAATCTTTTTCATTTATATATATACAGTATATATATAAGCACACCGGACAAAAAATTAGTCACCCCTAATAGCACCGATAGTAGGAAGTTCAAGGTCACACAGAGGGCGCTGATGTAGCATTGGTAAGTGACAAGTAGCGGTGACGTAGCAGACAGGATCAGATCTGTTTCGTGAGGTGGTGAAGAACAAAGTGTGTGTTGGATATAGTCTGCAAAATGGGTCGTGAGGCAGACGTTACTCAGTGGCAAAAAGGAGCCATCGTGTTTGGCAGAGCCCACGGACACAAAATGTCTGAAGTAGCCCAATTTGTTGGTGTGTCAACGCGTACTGTCCAGCGAGTTTACAAAGAGTGGTGTAGTTCGCAATCAACTGACAATCGACGGCGTAACTGTGGCCGGAAAACAATTCTCGACAATAGGGGCCGCCGCCATATTTCTCGTCTAGTAACTGCAAATCGTTTTCAAACCAGAGAACAATTGCTCCAAGAAACCAATGAGGTTCTCCAGCGACCAATTTCCGAACGGACATTGCGACGAGAACTGCATGCGATGGACATCTGGAGCAGGGTACCACGGAAGAGGCCGCCGTTAACAGCAAGTCACAAATTGGCACGTTATAAATGGGCTCAGAGGCACAAAAACTGGACTGCGGCAGATTGGAAACGTGTAATTTGGTCCGATGAGTCCCGTTTTTGTTTGTTCTCCAATGATGGGAGGCGACGAGTACATCGCAGGTCCAATGAAGCCTTTAATCCTGAATGCGTCGAAGGTGTTGTTCAGGCTGGAAACAGAAAGTGAAGCGCAGGAATAGACACCCACGGACTCTGGCGGAACTTCGGGACCGGCTGATGAACGAGTGGGAGCAAATCGATGTTCAGTACATGCACAACCTCGTAGTCTCTCTGCCTCGCCGGATTCGTGCGGTTATCAAGGCCAGAGGCGCCGTCACACGTTATTAGGTACATTCTGAGAGGGGTGACTAATTTTTTGTCCGGTGTGCTTATATACCATATATATTATTGGAAAAAATAAAAATCCCTTAATATGATATCTACAAGTCAATATCCTTCTTAATATTTGAATGTTCCCTTATCCTAGAAAGTAACCTGACGATTCATGTGGTGGTGATGAAATGTCTTATTATTATGATAATTATAGAGTGAAACAATAGAGTCGGAGTCGTATATTTAAAATGTGAGTCGTCGGATTTTTAGATTTTTTACAACGTGTGGAGTCGGAGTCGGAGTCGGATTTTTACAATGTGTGGAGTCGGAGTCGGAAAATTTTGGACCGACTCCACAACCCTGATACTCGCATGGAATAATTCAGTTTTACAAATGTCCCGAGTGCCCTTGCCCTACCCATTGAAATAACTCCATACTATTATGGAATCTCCAACATGCTTCACAGAAGGGTTTATACAATATGGGGCCAATTGCTCATTTAGTTTGCACCTGACTAGTGCATGTACCAAACAAGTCCATTTTGAACTCACCCATAACACAATATGCATCACACATTCCTAATTTGATACTTGGTTTATGCCCATTATTTCTGAGTGAGGTCAATAATTAAGCTCATGAGAAGCAAGAGGCATTTGCATTATGAATAAAATTTTCCAGCAGAATAATTATAAGCCACATACAACCAACAGACTCACCTGCAAGGCTCCAACTGGATTTCCTGGAATGCCATCATCATATGGAGATACTATCTGCGATGCTCTGGGGACAAAAACAAGATAATTCTTAAAACTGACAAAATTCAAGAATGTGTTAAGCATACCTAGAAAATCATCGAGGTTTAACCAACTCATTCTAACAAATGGGCACTAATTAAAATTATGGTAATTACTTACAATTCTGGTGTAGAGCCTGATTGCCCTTGAGCACCTGACCCTCCTTGGATGATAATATCCAGTACTGCTTTAGCTGCTGCGTGTTTGGCCTCTTTTTAGTCTGTCCAGATCCATTAGCTGCAGGGACAAGTATCATTATTCATCATTTATCCTCCTCAAATTGTGCTGCATTCTTCATATGCAATTTCTATACCAATACAAATTTTCAGACAATATACAAAAAATTGTATGCATGAAAATGTAAATTTAACTATCTAACACTGCTCTTTCTTGTGTATTTACCCTAGTACATACCTCAAGGAAATTGCAATAGTATCCACAACCCAGAACAGGGAATTTCATAAAAAATAATTTAGGATGAGTAATTGTAAAAATTGAAAATCCAAAATATTATGTGAATGAATGGTTCCTAAAGCAACTTTATAACTTCAAAAATTTTTGCTATCAAGAAATAATATAAAACTATAGTAAACAACTTGTTATCTGACCATAACAGGACCTAGAGATGGTTAGATATCCAAAAAAGTCAGATACCTGGATGGATTTTTTTTCAGTGTTACTGCTTATCCAACAGCAGCTTTTTTGTTCATGCTTTAGGTCTGTTAGAACTACACACTGTTATAATGTATAACGCATTTTTTATTTAATTTTGGTTAAAATTAGTGTAAAAAGACACTAACCATTTGACAAGACACAATATAAAGTAATCATCCTGTCAGACAGGATACAGCTCTCCTGCTGACTCAAACTACAAGGGTCAGATAAAAAATGAATATCTGGGAGGTCAGATAACAGGCTATTTAGTGTACTTATTAAAAATGTTTTTAATTTTGAATATTTTTTTTTACCTCCATGTACAATTTTTTACACAAAGAAACACTAACATGGAAGAATGGCTTTTGACACAAATTGCCTAAGCCTTTAATTAAAAAGCTTAAAACAGGTCTCAAAAAGTTTGCATTTATGTTGAACTGTTTCCTGATAGACTTAAGAGTAAAATATTAACTTATTAACTGCTTATACAGTAGGATTACTTTGCCATCTTCATGCATATTATAAATTGTTCATTCCTTCAGAAGTATTAACAAGTAATGATGGGACTTTTAAATTTTTATTATTGTAAAACATAAACTCATAAATGAATGCCATTATGAAATTTAACTAGTTTGTATGAATTGTATAACCACCAGTATCATACAAAGACCAATGTAATACTTTATCACCTAACTATATCTCATAAGTTGCGATGGCCTCAGGCTGAAACTATCTTACTTTCACTGGATTGAAACTACACAATCTTAGATTCTGATAAGTCATTGTATCAATGCCCTTTATAAATTAACATGTACACTGCATTATATATATATATATATATATATATATATATATATATATATATATATATATATATATCTTTCTAACTATTTTTTACTATCAATTCTTTGTTTTAGGCTTGAATCATATTTGTAATGACCCGGGTTTAACGCAAAAGTGAGAAGACCCAGACCCAATAGTGAATTAGAAAAAAGACCCAGACCTAGACCTGAAAATGAATTTTAAAATTGACCCAGACCCAACCCGAAAGTGAAGGACACACACAGCCAGGTTTTTAGTTTACAAAATTTGTGTGTGCGCCTTTAGATTTGGCAACAATGTATTGAATTGTCACTCCACCCTCCAAATGACCCACTGGAAGTGGAGAGTTAATGGTGACATAAGAATAGCCTAATGCTAATATATTTTATTGTTTGTTTGCGAGTTGAAAAAGAATTGCGACAAAAGGAAAGACTTCTCCAGAAGGAAGAATGAATTGAAACTGTGTCACTGAGTGTGAAGTTTGAAAAATGTCCTCACCTCGCGAAAAAGAGAGATTCAGCTGGGAAACTGATCCATCAAGATCCTATGAAATGGTGGATGGAAATGGAAGGAGAATTAAAACAGGCAGCCTTGGTAGCATTGTCTACTCTGTGCACACAAGTTAGCATTGAAAGATTGTTCTCCGCTCTAAGCTTCATTCTGAACCCGCAAAGAAATTCTTTTTCGCAATCATTATTAGATGCAGTATTGTGTTTGCGATTGAACAGTGTTGGGGAATAAAGTCTTGTCAAATAAAATAGTGTAGAATAGTCCTAATAAAAATATTTCAGTTAAGCAGCATATATATATATATATATATATATATATATATATATATATATATATATATATATTATATATATATATATATATATATATATATATATATGTGTGGTGTGTGTGTGTGTGTGTGTGTGTGTGTGTTCAAAATTAAAAAAAATCCGTTAAAAATTCAGAAATCTCTCTCCTATCTTGCCACAACTTTCAATCTAGATTCTAGAGAAATAAGTATAGGCTATGCCACTATATCAATATCAGTTTTAAAGGAGTTCACAGAATATGTTGCCCTCAAAATATAAAAACAATATTACTACCAAATGACTAATTATTTCATATCGGTTTTATTTTTGTTTTTTAAGATAAAGTATTTAATTTTAAAGCAAGATGATAATTTCCATTTGAGTTCACTCAAAAAATATAGAATTTGTTTTCACAAAATTAATTAAATTTTAGAATAAGGGGGCTGAAGAGAGCAATCATACATTGTACTCTGCCCCTTAGCAATGCATTATAACTATATCTAGTTACTATTAAATATTAATACAATTAATATACCTACTTTCAAACATTTCCAAAATCAGATTAATTAATATATATGGTTAGGCTACTACCATATAGCCATATAATGTTTTACTATATTTCAGAAAACATGTTAATGTAGCTACAGTTAGCAGTCTTATTACCTATCCTATACCAGATTATAATTATTACATTTTTAATAATGGACCCGACCCAGGTCATATACTGAAAGACCCAACAGGACCTGAAAGTGAACTTTCGGGTCCGGGTCTGGACCCAGACCCAAAAGTAAATTAGAAAAATGACCCAGACCCGAACCCAACCCGAAAGTGATAGACCCCCACAGCCCTTACATACATACATATATATTAATCAATTCCACTTAATTGGGATACAATGGGACTCATTTCTTGTCCCAATAAAGCAGCTGGCACAATTAAATGAACCCATCTTCTACTGGGGGGTATGAAAGATAAACATTTACTTAATAAAAAGCAGTTTCTATTGAGACATGATATGTATATACATATCACAAAGGACCATAAAAATGAAGCACCACTTATTGCAAGAAAAAATTATCTAAAGTGGATTGTTTCAAAGACTTTACTGACTGAACAAACAAAATCACTGTATGCATCTAAAGCAGATTGAAGACACCCTGTCATTCCTTCTTGCATGAAATACTTTTGTAAGGCACTTATGTGCACTTATGTGCACTTTAGCCTCTACATGCATTATGATAAGTGACTGGCAAGCTTTCCATATTTAAACTTTTGAAGCACTGTGGATTCAGACTCTTCCTAATCACTAGAAGTTTTAGCTTGTCAGTTCCTGACATGTTAGCACAGCAGTCACATGATCCAGAGCCTTTTTTTATAGCCAGAAATCTCTGTGTTTGTTGCACAGCAAACCATCAGGTGTGGCTCAATAAAGAAAGACCAGTTTTGCCATTGCTGTAAGTGTCATCAGCCAAAAACTTAGCAGATCAACTTCCATTGACTGGCTCCCTCTGCATTGGCACTTTCTTCCTCTGTGAACTCTCTTGAATTTGATGTTATGTATTCCTTTCCATCAAGAAATCCAGCCATCCATTGCTTTGAAATAATCATGACCTAGCTTGTGAGCAAAATCTTCTGCTTTGGTTTTAAGCATTCACACACACACACGTTATCACAATAGAGAACCACTGATTAAGAGTATCATCCATGTCCAGATTTTTTCCATCTCTTTCTTTTCCTGGAAGTCCCACACTGGTGTTGACTCTGACCATTCTTGATGTAGCTGCTCCCATTGTTTAAAAGCAATCTGCCAATGGTGAATTTTGGCACACGTTATTTCTGCCAGCTGACAGTGAATGTTATTTGCCAGCAGAGATTTGATACTATCCAACAGACCAATTTTCTGAGTGTGAAAGGTTTTGTTGCCATGACAGCTTGAATCACACTGATATTGTTCAGCCTGTTGCAAGCCCAATTTACATTGTATTGCCAAATAAGGTGTGTGTGTGTGTGTCAAGTGATATCACAATGCAGACCAATAAAGCAGCTTGACTATCCCTAATAAGCATGGTGTGTGTGTGTGTGTGTGTGTGTGTGTGTGTGTCACAACTGACATCACAATGCAGTCCAATAAAGCAGCTTGACTGTCCCTAATAAGCAGATTTAATAAGCATGATAATTATTCATTTTTGTGTTTAGAAATTTGGCCCAATCATCCAGCTGCCCAAAGTTAACCATCAGCCCCCATTGACCAGAATCAACTGTATAACCTTTGGTTAGCTTCCACCCGAATTGTTCATTCTGACGAAGGTCAAGCTTTTCACTCCACCTTAGACCTACAGTTTAACGTGGAATCCGAACCACGCCCCATCAGCAGCCCAGCGTCTAACCACTAGGCCACCTAGGGTATCCATTTATCTACCAACCACTTTCTTCATTGTGTGGAAGGACGAACAGCTGGGTTTTGCTGCGCGCTGGCTACCATCGGGTCTTGAACCCAGGGCCGATGAATTCGTAGTCAGCGACGCTAACCACTACACCCTTATGTATATATATAAGGGGTCCTCATTATCCGAGTCCCCACATTTACATGGTCAAATAATTGTAGAACAATATGGATAAATTCCCTGTACTTAAGAGGTTTCTATGGATAATGTACGTGGAAAATGGAAGCGCAATGGAAAACTTTAAATTTCCCTCAGACTCGCTATCTCACTCGCTTTCCCCTACCTCCAACACACTCCACCCCCAACACTGTGCACTCTCAGTCTCTCGCTAACCACTGCCAGTGCTGAGCCCATCCATTTTCTGGTGTTTTCATTCTGATTTTGTTGATTTTTTGCACTATTGTTGCAGCCATGACTTCAAAGCATACTGCTAGTGGTAAAGCAGCTACCAGCCCTAAAAGAAAGTGTACCAGCTATGGGTTGGATGTGAAATTATATGTCATTAAGCACAAGAAAAATGGTGAATGAGTGATAGACATTGCGTGTGCTCCTAACATCCCCAAAACTACCATTCATACCATACTTAAGAATGCAGTAGATTTAGAAGCAAAAGCTACAACAATAAGGCACTCCAAAATTAAAACAACATAAAATAAGGGTTTAAAAAGTGTATTTTACAAGTGTTTAACCATAATTTTGAGTGTCATTTATTGTGTTAAGGTCCCAATTAAACCTTACTCTCATTATTTCTTATTGGTTTTAGGTCCCCACTTTAAGTGGATTCACTTTGATGTGGTGATTTCTTGGTCCCCATTATCCTTGGATAATGAGGACCCCGTGTGTGTGTGTGTGTGTGTGTGTGTGTGTGTGTGTGTGTGTGTGTGTCATATTTTATCAGTGGTTCATCTGTGTATTCAGAAACTGATTATTTCACACAGGATATTTTAAATATTACTCAGTCAAGTGTATGAATTCTGTGAAATGATATTTTACCTTTAAATTCATTTAATTAGGCCTAAGCTTGAGAGTCAAACAGAATAACAAATAATGGTTCAACATATATATACACAGGGTGGTCCAAAAGCCCCTATTTTGCTGAAATAATGATATTTCTATTTTATTTTCTACAGGCCATAGATAATGATCTACAGAAGCTAAGGCTAACAAAGACCCTAAGATCCACTCTAAGGTTAGCCCGAGAGAAAGGAAAGAATAGGGGATTAAGAGAAGAGAATAAGGGGTTAAGTAAGTAGCAACACTTATCACTCGTGGGTTAACATTCATTCAAAAAAAGAGAAAAAAGACACCATCATCATTCGCCTGCCACTGCCAACAAGTTAGAAAAATAGTTGGAGAGAATAGGAAAGATTGCAGAATGGTCCTCTACTCCATAGGGAGGGAGAGCCCACTCTGCCAGAAAGGGGTGAAAGATGAAAAGAAGTAAAATGAGAATGCATTACAAACCATGCAACACATTCTTAACTCAAACTCTCTCATACCATGCAAACTACAGACATGCAAAGGAGAGAAGAAAAAAAGTATAAAGAATAACAAAAAGTGGATTAATTTACTCAACAAGCTACAACTAAGTTCATGTTAGTCTTTTTTTTTTTTGCTGGCACCACCCCAATTACTACCCCCAGGGCTCCTGTTGCTAATTGTTTTTTATTTTAAACAAGGTTAATATTTTAAAAAGCCTATCTAGAGAGTTTTTAAACACATTAATGCTGGTAGAGTTCACGACGGGTGAGAAGATTATTCAATTTATCAATTACTTTAAATGTACAGAAGTTTTTAGCAATATTAGTAATGAAACATCTACCACGCAACTTAAATCCGTTATTACAAGTATTGCTATTATTGAAAAAAATTAGTTTGTCAAAATTTACGGTATCAATGTTATTAACGATTTTGAAAGCTTCAATAAGCTCCCCCCTTAATCTCCTAGTTTCGAGTGAATGCAAGTCTAACTCTTTAATCCTATCTTCATAAGGCTTGTTGCGCAATGACAGAATTAGTTTCATGACACAACACTGAACCCTTTCTAACCTATCAATATCCTCATGCAAATACGGGCACTAAAACTGAACAGCATATTCTAAATGAGGCCTGACTAGGGACTTGTAAAGGGGCAATATAATATCCTTTGATTTAAGTTTGAAATTACGTGCTATGAAGTCTAACATCCTATTAGCTTTTGCGCAAGACTCAAGGCACTGGTTCCTAACTTTTAAATCCTTAGATACGCATACACCTAAACCTACTTCCTCATCAATGCTCACTAACTTTCTATCATCCATCATGTACGTGTAATTATTGTTACGAGAACCTATATGCAAAACTTTGCATTTGTCTCTGTTAAATTGCATCTGCCACTTATCCATCCACTCCATAATCCTATTTACACCATCTTGCAGCCTATTTCTATCGTCCTCGTTAACAACCTTACCGCCTATTTTAGTATCATCCGCAAATTTTGACATGTTACTAGTCAATCCTACATCTATGTCATTAACGTAAATTATGAATAGCAATGGGCCTAACACTGAACCCTGTGGGACACCGCTACCTACATCCAACCACCCTGATTCACTACCATTAACAGTGACCCTCTGTCTCCTAGCACGAAGCCATTTCTCTAACCAGTTAGCTACCTGACTGCATATACCGTGCGCTTTAACTTTCTCAATTAATCTTCTATGCAGAACTGTATCGAACGCCTTTTTAAAATCTAAATAAATAACATCAGCCGCTCTATGCCTATCATATTTGCGCACTATTTCATTATAAAATTCTAACAAATTAGTTAAACAAGATCTATGGCGTCAAAATCCATGCTGACTACTATTAATCAAATCTCAACTTTCTAAGTGATCGATGATACGATCCCTAACTATGGATTCCAAAAGTTTACTGACAATTGACATTAAGCTAATGGGGCCTATAATTGCTAGCTACTGTGCAGTTGCCTTTTTTTAAAAATGGGCGTGACATTAGCTAATTTGAATTCTTCAGTAATAATCCCCATTTCAAGTGACTGATTAAAAATCTTCATCAAGGGGCCTACAATAACATCTTTCAAATGTCTGGGATAAAAAGTGTCAGGCTAAAAGTTAGCAAGGCTCCAGGCCCTATCAATATAATGCGCAATCTCACCCTCGTAAACAGTTATTTCAGCCAAAATAGTCTCGCTACTAAATGGAACAATATCATCCACATCAGGGACATTATTTACATCTCCTATGATACAAACTGTCACAAAAGATATTGAAAATATCTGCCATTGCCTGAGCGTCAGAAGCCAAAGCGCCATTAACATCCACTAGAGGGCTTATGTTATCTTTTATCAGCTTACAATTATTGACATATTCAAAAAACTTTTTTTTATTATGTTTACTATCCGCAGCTATAACTATCTCTAAATTACACTTAGAATTCCTAACTGATCTTTTAACCTGATGTCTAAGCTTGATATATCTATTAAAGTTAGCTGCCATGCCATTGCGCTTATTAAGTCTATATACTCTGTTATGCTCATTTATGAACTCGCCTATTTCCCTAGTCCACCACTTGGGCCTACCATGATTTCTAGCATGCTTGGGCCTACAAGGAATAAACTCCCTTTCAATATTCCTAAAACTTTCTTTAAATGCCTCCCAATGCAAGTTTGTATCATTACCCATAAATAAGTTATCCCAGTCCACTACTCGCATCCTATCCGCAAAACTATCGAAATTAGCCCTACGAAAATCAGGGACTTTATTACATTACTATCCTTAGTGTTTTCTATCAATAACTTAAACCTAAGAATTTGATGATCACTACATCCTAAACTCTCACCTACTTCTAAACCTGACTATATTTTCGCCATTCATCATCACCAAATCTAAAATATTGTCACCACACGTTGGTTCAGTAACCATCTGTCATAAAAAATTACCTTCCATGAACTCAATCAACCTCAAACCCTCCTTATTACCAGTAAAAGTCTCATAATTAACATTAGGGCAGTTAAAGTCTCCAACAATTATACTATTCCAATTACCAAGAAGTGAGTAAAATCTAGTATCGGTATCAAAGGGTTGAATGGGAGGTCTATAAACAACAACAACAAAGTTAAAACTAATACTACGCACCCTAACTTCAACGCATATCGCATTAATTGCTGCCGGAAAATCTATCTTAACCTCGATAGCCCTAAGCAAATTACGAATGTACAGCAAAATGCCACCACCAATCCTATGTAACCTATCATTAGTAAACATTTTAAAACCTGGTATATCAAATTCCCCCAACAAGTCCCGAGTCACGGTATTTAACCACATTTCAATGATAGCAACTATATCGTAGTTGCTGGAATAAATCATCACCTTAAATTCATTTAATTTATTTCTAATACTATGCACGTTACAATAAAAGTCATTTAAGTTATTACCACCACAGGCCTGCATTTTAAACTTTTTCACATTGGCCCGCATTCCTCAGACCCACAACATTTAAAGAAGGCTTTGACCTATACAGCTTTCGTACGTTTTTGTCAATTAACCTACCGAGCCTAGCATTACTTATTTCATTAAAATACACCCTATCTTTTATAAAAAGGCTAGGATCACTGAATTCGGACCACAGCTTTACGAAGGGTACATTTTCCTCAGCACAACTTCCTAATTTAGTATTCAAAATATCATTTTAGGCATAATCCTAAGACCCAAACCATGCCTAGGGGTAATACCTAGAAATAAAGACCTATCTGACCTTGCCTTTAGAGACCTAATTAACCCCCTATATCTCTCCAAAAGGTCAGGCACTCTCATATCAGGCCTATACGAGTCATTGCCCCTACCATCATTACCAACATCGAGTGACAGGAGGCAACGTCAATCTTATCCACTTCATCTCCAACTCTGTCAACCCTGGCCCCTGGGAGACAGACCCTCCTCCTCTTGGTTGGATGCCATTCAACAAACTCTGTGTCCATATGGCGCACTAAAGAGTCCCCAATTAAAATAGTTTCCCCCTCATTCACGTCCCTTTCCAAATGGGCAAAAGGGTTTGAAACCTCAATAGGAGGGGGGGGGGGGGGGGGGGGGGATTCCTATCACCTAACATATGCAGCCTAGCTCCACCCTTAACTTCTCTAAATCCCTCCCCAACCTTAACCCCTTCCTCAACTCTATCCAACCTTCCTGATAAGCTACCTAAACTAGAAACTAGGTTACGCACCTCACCCTTCAAATTACTAACGTCTTCAACGTTAGTATTGGTTCAGTTTTCGTCAACCATAGCCCTGCCCCTGCACTCATCAAGCATTGCAAGTCTTTCCGGTACCTCACGTACACTGCATTTTATGTCAATTATTTCCTCCCTTAACTCGCAAAAGAAACAAACTGATCTCCCAGTAATTGCCATAGGACCACCATTATAATCTTTAAAATCCAAATACCATCGGTTTACCCTACACCTAACACATGACGCTTTCTGCGACAGCATCGCACAGTTAAAATTAGTTTATAACCATCACAAGTTTAAGTTAAATTAAGCCAGAATGCTATGAAAACTTCTAAATCGCTAAAAACCACTAATATTCAATTACTTAACTATAACAATGTGAATATAAACACAAGTATATAAAATTCAAAACTTTCTAAAAGTAAAATTATTAGCAATATGCAAAAGTAGAAGCAGAGGTGTCAGGAAATGCGTCCATTCAGTACAGAGTCTGGCTGACGTATGATGGTAGAAACACTATGTATCCAAGGGAAGTGCAAAGAAATTTGAGGAAAATTTGAAAGATTTCACAGATCAGGACCTACAGACAAAGCAATTCATGAGCTAGTCAATAAATTTAAAAATAGGATCTGTTCATGAAGCAGCAAGATTTGGACATCCAGGTACCTCTCAAGAAAATGTCAAATTGGTGAGAGAGGCCTCTGAAACATCCTAGAATGTCAACTCGTACATTATCACATAGATTGAGCATACCAAAAATGACTGTTCTAAGGATTTTAACATTAATATTACAAAAAAAAAGGTACCATATTTAAGTGCTACACAAGTTACACAAACCTCATTATCCAAGATGAGCTGCCATGTGCACAGAATTTATTGAAAAAAATTCCTACCAAAAACTTATTAAACCACATTCTCTTCAGTGATGAGGCAACATTCCACACATGTGGAAAGGTTAATTGACATAATTGCCATATCTGGGTTAGTGAAAAACCAACCAAGTTCTACAAATGGGGGATTCTCCTGAAGTTAATGTTTGGTTGGGTACTATGACAAGATCAAAGATTTATGGACCTTTTTTCTTTGCAGAAGCTAAGGTAACAGGACCAACTTATCTTGACATGCTTCACCAGTTTCTTGAGACCCAGCTTCATTCAGATGGCACTCTCAACACTGTTGTCTCTCAAGATGGAGCTCCATGTCACTATGCAATCATCATTCAGGCATACACCTTGATGAGCTCTTACCCAATAACTAGATTGAATGTAGTGGAAACAGGCCATTGGCAGCACAATCCCCAGATTTAACACCATTAGACTTCATTGTGTGTGGCTTTTAAAGTACAAGGTTTACATACCTGCAGGATCTGTGAACTTGCAATGTCACAGCAGTTGCTAAAATAATCCCAGAGATGCTTGAGAATGTGTTCCATAATACAATGGACAGATTTAAGATTTGCAAAGACACTGATGGTCCTCACATTCAATGTTAGACCTAAGCTTGATAAATAAATATACATCTAATTATGTTACTACATTTTTATCCTAAAATACTATTATTTCAGCAAAACAGAGGGACTTTTGGACCACCCTGTATTAAAATAAAATTAAATCTTCTATATTTTGTCAATTGTGTTTTGTCTCTTCTTTCTTACTCAAGACTGTGTAGTCATTTCCATCCAGGACTTTTGTGACCAACTTGACCCAAGAATACCCAACCAACTCAGCCCACTGCAGCATACCATCTTCACCTATATGATAATATACGCATTTGATTTCTTGAGTAAAATGGCTACTTTTGCCAAGTAGAACTAGTCAAAGCAATGCAAGTGCTCAATTGGGTCCCATTTTCCTGTCATTAAGCATACAAACAGTTAATTTCACGGTGTATAAGTTCTGTTCAATTTAAAAATTATGAATTGAAAATTAATGCATTACACAAAACTGAAAGGAACTCACTAGAAAAAAATATTATTATTATTATTATTATTATAAATAATAATAATAATGGCCAAAATGACCTTCAATCTTCAGGACTGAGTGAAATACTACCTAGCCCGAAGTAGGCATTTCCTAAGTTTTTCTAACACACAATAAAAGCGATACAAATTTTATTATCCTGAACTTATCAACTTAAAAATATATACATCTCTAAAAACAGACCTGCAAACTCTCCAACTGTCACTCTATACACAAATGTTGGCTCATGCACAGGCCCTTCAATTTGAAGCAAATCATACTTAGGAGATATGCCTCTGCGCATACAAAGTTCTTGTAACAGAGAAACAGGAGTTTTAGATGGTAAAGTCCCCTGCATGCCCTAACACAAAAGAAAGAATTGTTAGTCAAGAGATTTATTTACAGCTTGGATTACAAGTTAAACTACAATTACAGAACAACCAAATACAACATTAAATAGCATTATATTTAGCCTAGCAACCAGATGTTGCTAGCAACACTTCTAAAAAAATTATTATTTTTTAATTCATGCAGAAATAAAATATGATACTTGTACAATGCTTGTTCTAAAGACAAGATTCACTGCAAATAATATGATCATTCTCTAAAAAGGTTCTCAGCAACAGCTGGTTACAGCCTACATAAATCTAATTACAACACTTACATCCACAGACTGAGACTGTGCAGACTGGTACATCACTAATACTGGTGTTTATTTAATAGTGAATTGAAGATGTTATGTTTGAGAAGGTAAAAATGTTTTCACAAGAGATGGGAGAACTTTCCAAAACCACACAACTGGACGCTGCAGCCCACCTGAGAAATAAAATAATTAGGCCTCTAAATAGTTATATTAATTAATACCATAAAAATTATTAATTCTTGGCCTACTTAACAAAATGTTTATTTTAATTCTGTAAATTACTGAGGATGATGCCTAATGCAATTCACAGAATTACAAATACTGACCCAAGAGTATAGTAGCTAAATGTACCAATATTTTTCTAACAGTGTACTGTACTGAAAACCTCCTTTTTACTAAGTTTTCCATAATAATATTCTGAAGGAAGGTGACTAAGGATATGACATCTGGATAAAGAGAAAGGTTTTAGGAAAAACAGAGGATGTATATGGGTTAGTTGTTCACATTTGGAGAATAGAATAGCAAGGCTCAAAATAAATTTTTCCCTCACCCACCAACCAGGTCTGGTGGGTACTCGGAAAAATCTACCCACCTGGAAAAAAAAATCCACACATCCAAAATTTATAATACTTCCACATCTCAATTATTCTGAAATGGAATAATAAAGTGATTAGAAAAATTTAAAAAATATCAGAACCAAAACAAAAAATAACAGAATTACATACATTCTTAATTAAAAGTGGGAATTACATATTCATTTTTTTATAGTGTACTTTAGTGTAGTTTTTAATAATCAGTCTTTCAAAATCTACCCACCAACTGGGCATATAACTTAGAATTTGTACCCACTCAACCCGAAATCTACCCACCATTGGTGGGTGGGCAGGTGTTAATTTCAAGCCCTGGGATAGAGAATAGAATAGAGAAAAAAATAGAGAAGCACAGTGGTAGATGCTGAAATTGTATAGTATAGTTGATAAATCAAGGAGTGGTCATTATCAGTCAGAATTAATGTTGGGGAAAGGCAAATTTTATTTTTAATTTATTTTTCTTTCACCTTATGCCAAAAAAAATATTTACATAGAAAATATAGTTTTAATAAATTATTTTCTTTAACTCTTAACCCCTACAGGGTATGGTACAGCACAGACTCAATTATTATCACTTTTTACATTTCAAATAAAAAATATATCCAATAAATACCGTGCATCTGGGTGACTTTAGCACTTTTTGACATTCCATCACCCATAAATAAATTATTACAAGGCCTAAACTAACTTAATATCTTAAACATTACTTCTTAATGATACGCTGTACTCACCAAAAACTGGGTTTAGTTGCTCCCTAATCTTCACCTCCAGGAGCATTAGTTGAGTGACTTTACCAGGTAAGCTTGGCTGGGGTGACTTTAGCACTGCCTTAAATTATCATTCCTTCTCAAAATTATTTATGTAGGGTCTCTTTAGCATGTGTGTAGAATGTGTCTGGGTGTGTTTAGCATATGGTACTCATTTTCTCCAAGGACAAATTTTTTAATGCAGTTATAACATTTATTTTCCCATAGATTTTTATAATACATTCTACAATAAGTTTTCTCTGTACAGAAAAACTTACTAAATGAAAAAGATAAATACATAGAGATTATTTTTTTATTTCAGATGTTTTTTTTGTACAGCCATTGTTTTTCTGGATATAAGCCATAATATGGTTTTTTAATAAATTTGCTGGTCACCCTTGGTGCTAAAGTCACCCAGATGTACGGTACTCGCTAAATTTTATACAGGCAGTCCCCAAGATACAAACTCCTGACTTACGAACATCCTCACTTATGAACAAACTCCCATAAAATAGTATTGATTTTTTCTATCTAACATGAAAATGTTTGTTCAGTTACAAAAAACTGCCTTTTTTCCATTCCACATTACTTTATTTTGTTTTATTAACTATATTCTATTAATTATGCAGAACTACCAGATGAATGATAAAAGCAAATGTAGTACCCATTTACAAAAAGGGTAGTAAAAACGAAGTAGGAAATTATAGGCCTGTTAGTTTAACATTATTGGGAGGAAAGATAGTAGAAAGAATTACAGCCCTGGTGGAAAAAAACATGATTTTGAAAAACCAAAAACCATTTGTTTAAAAAAGTTTATTTGGTTTTAATTTTTTTTTTTTTTTGGTTCGTTAGTGTTTGATTGTAATAAAATTATTTTATCTTTCATATTTTATTTAAGCATTAGCTATACTAATTTTACAAGAAAGAAACTACCTATGTTTACACTTAAAATTATAAAACCATCTTGTTTATTATTTTCTTCTAAGTAATAGTGATAATAATGAAAACAATTCTTTTAACACTATTCAGATTTCAGATATACCGTAATCATATTGTTCATACAAACAAACCATGTCAAATGCAGCAACTAGGAACGTAAATTATATAGGTAAAATAAAAATTATTTAGTAAAATACTAACCAACCCTATTTGGTGCAATGGTAAACTAAATTTCTAATTTTTTTGTGTAATTGATACTTTAATAGTGGTTGGGACAATCTTTATTGTCAGGATTTCCATTGAAAAATAGTAAAATACCTTAGCTGAAAGTACAGACAGATGTGTCTAACGGGAGGAGACCAAGCTTGAAAGCAGTATTCTAAGTGAGGCCTTAACATAAGAATTATATAATTTACAGATCACTTCCTTACTCTTGGAACTAACATTCTTAACATTCCTCTTAATAATACCAAACATTTTATTTGCTTTATTTCTAGCCTCTAAGCCAGTGGTTCCCAAACTTTTTTTTATCCACGGCGCACTTTAGAACAAGTAAAAATATTTTGGCGCACTTTGTACATAAATTCAAAAATTTATTCAAAAGAGGATTTATACATATTAGCAATTTGTATTTTTCACATTTTGAAATATAATCTTGCTCTTTCGCGCACACCTAATTACATCTCGTGGCGCACGGTTTGGGAACCACTGCTCTAAGCGCTGTTTAGAGAATTTTAGATCACTACTGTACTATGATACCAAGATCTTTTTCCTGTTTAACCATCATCTATCCGGTTTCCTTGCATCTCATACTAAAGTTTTGGTAAAGATTCAGTAGAACACATCCACCCAAACTAATGACAAAAAATAGTTTTTTCTGGTGTATTTCATGCTGTTTCAATTGAATATGACCTTCAGTTTTGGCACAAATGCACCATTATGGAGATCCCCCGTCGCCACAACTACCAATAATGGACTCCCGTAAGAGGGCAAGGCTT
>JAJOZX010004232.1:392500-411367 GCA_023014485.1 Bathynomus jamesi | reverse complement strand
CGTCTTGGAAATTGCACCTCCTTCAGGAGACAAAACTGATACCAAGGATAGCTTCAAAATCATTAGCAGTTACTTTGCCTTGTAATGTACTCTTTGGACCTAAAGATTCCCACGAAATGTCGCACAAATCATTGCCGAACCCCTCCATTCTTGACCGATGGTAGAAGGCAGACGAGTCGTAGGTGTCCTTCGGCTGTCTCCATACGTAAACTCAACCATTTGTTGGAAGCAAGGTAAAATAGGACTGATCCAACCAATTACTTCTTTGCACTGCTCGAACGACTAATCTTGTATTCCACAGCCTACACCACTTCTTTCTGGATAATGCATGTGACTGTGTAATCAACGGTTTGCGTATTGCAGCTCTGCCATGAAACTACATTTTATGCAATTCGCGTCGATTTGTTTTGACCGAAATTGGTCGCGTTAGATGTGTATTCATCTCTGTGCAAAATTTGTTGCCGTTGTTTTGGGAAGTTTTAGTCACACTTCTTGACAAGCCACTGTTCTGATTGTCCAGCTTACATTTTCGACCACGGTTGGTCTTGCCTGTAGATATTTTGCCTTCTCTTTCCCACGCAGTCATAACTTTAGATACCGCTCCTCTAGATATATTAAGAAGTTTTAATGTTTGTGTCACAGAACACCTAGTTAACTAGGTACCAACAAATCGTTCCCTTTCAAAACCAGACAGTTCTCTCATCGTCAGTAGTATCCTTCAACATATCTGCAAAACATAATAAATCATTAAGTTTATAAAGGGTTGCAGTAACTATAGTTGTTATAACATTAAGTATTAAAGCATGCAATCATACATCGGTAGTCCCCTCCAAAAACACATTCAAAAAGTGGCAACATTATCATATGGTTTTTCCATTATTTTGTCCAACCCCTGTATTTATAACATGCATGGGTATATTTGTATCATCTTACACATAGTTACTAATATTTATAAACGTAATGTTACATTTAAGAAGTATAAATACTACATATTTAAATTGTCTTTATTCTTTTTATACTTATTGAACATTTTAATATATACTCGTGTGTGTGTGTGTATATATATATATATTACTTTAATAAGCTACCTGAATTTCAATATTTTCATGATAAAAAAGTATAATGTGATGGAAATATTTTGT
Source organism: Bathynomus jamesi (assembly GCA_023014485.1). NCBI lineage: Eukaryota > Metazoa > Arthropoda > Malacostraca > Isopoda > Cirolanidae > Bathynomus > Bathynomus jamesi. The sequence goes on along the minus strand of JAJOZX010004232.1, from coordinate 410,225 downwards.
TGTACAGTTACAGGCTGCATGACAAACTGCATAACGTCATTAACAATGGAAACAAAAATAATTTTCAAAATACTTATAATTGGGATTTGATTACTTTAATCTGGAATAAATCAGTGTACTGTGTGTACAAATACAGAATAGGATCACTTTTATAAGTCTTTGCGAACAGTATATATTCTCTCTCTCTCTCTCTCTTCTCTCTCTCTCTCTCTCTCTCTCTCTCTCTCTCTCTCTCTCTCTCATATTTATATAGGCCCATATATATATATATCGAAATGAAACTAACAACAGAAAAATAACATAGGAAGTAGTCATAACGTTTTGTTCGCCAAAGGATTCTCATCATGAGTGCAGTATATATATATAATAACATAAGCAGAAAATACGACATTACGACATTATAAAAAGTTGCGAAATTCCTGGTGTCAAATTCTAACTGATTCGTGTCTTCCTAATTTTCTTTTGCTTCATAGTTACAAATAAGAGTGATAAAAGCCTAAAATTAATGATTTTCTGCATTTTTGCATGGACAAAGTTTTGTTTTTTTAATTCTCAGTCGTAAATGATGAAATAATGTTAAAAAAAAAAAAAATTGATATTGATGATCAAAATTACGTATAGAATATATTTGATGTGATTCACTTTTTAATCCCTACATTCAAAACAATTCGAGCTCTTAAACAGTAAAATAAACCCAATTAAGGCATATTTGATTTTTTTTAATTCCATTATAATTCCTACGCTTAAAAATATATAACTTCCTAAATGGGTCTTCGTTCTCTGCACTGAAAGCTATAGATGCATTTGCGCGTGACCACAGCATCCGTGATAGGCATTTCCCGAGCTAAAATGAGGACTTAATTTTAGATGTTGGTGAAAATTCGTTCGAGACATCTTTTGAAATTATAAGAATACCACACACACAACTGCACCATTCCCTCTGGTTTAATATTATAAGGTCAAGAGTAAATATAGATTCATGAGGATGGTGAGAGGAGGACAGCCCATTCACTGAGCAGCTACAAATAGTGTAGCTGTACATACAGAAACTGTTAACATTAACGTACATAAAACGGAAGATAGAAGTCAAAAAGTTTATTCATAAGAAAAGCACAGACTCCGGTTGCCTGTATGACCTCCATATGATCAAGGTCGTCACACTAGACTACTGTACCATGCATGCGCATGCGTTTGTCGTGGTACACGTTACCCCTTTTATATATATATATATATATATATATATATATATAGTAGGCCTGGTCTGTTAGGTTTTGTAATAAGCAAGTAACTAAAATTTTTCAGCCACCACAGTAAAACGAAATTCATACGTACTATACAGCAAACACATTCGTACATACTTTATCCAAAAAATAAATAGAAATAGTGTAATTGTAATATATAATAAGAACATGAAAATATAAGCAAATATACACATTATTACTATTTTTATACATCTTTCTTTATAGGAAAGGAACCGTTGCGAGACCAGATAAATGAATAAATGAAAAGAAAAATGCATTATATATGAGCATTATCAAAGTCTCTCCGATATAATGCCTCAAATAAGATACAAATGGCTTTTCGCTAGTCGTCTTAAAAGGCAGGAAATAGCTCGTGAAAAGCTCACTTTAAAATTATGTAACGTCCCCTGATGTTCAACCCGCTCAAAGCTTTATAAAGTTGTATGAAAGGGGCTTTGGAAGCGTTTTAAGTCTCCCAGAAGAGTTGTGGAGAACTTAAGCTCATTGCTCGGAGAGGAGTTATAATTTTAGCGGATTTTTTGAAATTATTGACGAGGGACGTCGCTCTGAGGAATTAATATTTATTTTTAATACAGTTGTGGCCTTTCATTTGCATTAAATATTAAAGAAGAAGAAGAAGAAGTGAAAAAAGGTAGAAATAAAGAAAATAGGTCTGAGAGAGAGCAAAATGAGCTAAAAAGGCAAAAGAAATGAGAAAACAAAAGGAATAATAATTAACGATTTCTTATTTTATTCTTATTCTTTATTCTTATTTTTATTCTTATTATTTTATTTTTATTCTTATTATTAATTCAGATCTCAAATGAAGGTTTTACGTGGAACAAACAAGAAATGAAACAAAGCATTCATTAAAGGAGAAGTGAAGGTTCAAAGATTATTTATTATACCAATCATCCAGAGAAGTTGAAGCGGTTGGAACACCATGCATAGTTACTCATTTTAACCGTGCCACGTTGAGTGGTGTTTCATAAGTTGCTTTTTATCGGAGGATAGAGTGTCGCTTTAATTTCTATGGAAATTATCAAATTATCATTTAGCAAAGTGTTTACCAGCAATATCCATTATAATACGATGGTAAAGAGAGAGAGAGAGAGAGAGAGAGAGAGAGAGAGAGAGAGAGAGAGAGAGAGAGAGAGATAGAGAGGAAGGAGAGAGAGAGAGAAGAGAGTTACAAGGAGTTACAAGGAAAAGAAGTACCTCAAAAGGCCTTGCGGTCCATACCGAGAAGGTACCAATGGCAACGGGTGCCAGGGAAAAATTCCTACACCCTCAAATAGTGTGCAAGATTCGGTCTAACCTTTTCTTGAACTGATCCACAGAGGAACTGTTCACAACTTCTGAAGGTAGCCTGTTCCACGTGTCACAGATCTTATAGGTAAAGTAATTCCCACATACACTAGTGCTAAACCGTTTCAAATCCAACTTCCAACCATTGTTGCGAGTTGAGTTATCATTTAAACTAAATATGCTTCTAAAATCGACATCGTTGAACCCGTTAGCAGCTTGAAAACCTCGATGAGTTGACCGCGCAGCCTCCGAGTTTCCAGCGAAAACAAATTCAGGGCGTGTAAGCGTCGATTGTAGCCCATATGCCTAACAGAAGGGATTAACTTTGTGGCCCTCGTCTGGACTTGCTCCAGCCTGTCAATATCTTTCCTGAGGGTGGGCGACCAGAACTGCACAGCATACTCCAGGTGCGGCCGAACCAGGGAATTGTACACAGAGAGAGCACAATCGCCTTGTTCCGAAATCGAAATTGCCTCCTGATATAACCCAACAGCTTCTGGGCTTTCTTTTCCACCTCTACGCACTGTTTCGTAAACTTAAGGTCGCTGCTAATTTGCACACCCAAGTCCTTTTCCAAATCAGTGGCCTCGATATTACTCCCCAACATCGAGTAGTCCGACTTGGGATTGGTGTAGCCAATGTGCATAACCTTGCATTTACCCAAGTTAAACGGCATTTGCCATTTTTCGGACCACTCTCCTATCCTACGTAGGTCCGCACACAGTTGCTCGATCGCTTCGGGCGTCCCAACATTAGCCCCAAGCTTGGTGTCCTCAGTGAATTTCGCGCTCCTACTGACAATGCCAGCGTCGATATCATTTATGTAAATGATAAACAACAGTGGCCCCAAAACGGAATCCTGAAGAAACTCGCTAGTGACCGAGGCCCAACCCAAGCTAGCCCCTTTAATTACAATACTCTGCCGCCTATTCTTCAGCCAGTTTCCAATCCAGCTACCTACTTCCCCACCGATACCCAGCGCGCGGACTTTGGCCATTAGCCGGCTGTGAGGTATCTTATCAAAGACTTTCTCAAAGTCGAGATAAAGTATATCAATCGCCCTACTCTTATCGTACTCACTCCACATGACGTGGAAAAACTCGAGCAGGTTGGTGAGACACGACTTATGCCGCCTAAACCCATGTTGAGAGTCCCCAAGCAGCTTGTAGGAATCCAAATGGTCAACGATCCTATCCGCTATTATCCCCTCTAATAATTTACCTACAACCGAAGTGAGACTAATGGGACGATAGTTCCCTGGACCTTCGTGATCCCATTTCTTAAAGATAGGGGTCACGTTGGCTTCCTTCCAGTCACCAGGCACCTGGCCCCGTCTCCAGCGATTTGTTGAAGACTGTAGCCAGGTGGGGAGCCACCTGTTCGCGCACTTTCCGCAACACTCTGGGGAGGAACTGGTGTGGCCCAGGAGCCTTAAACGCGCTCAGTTTGTCTATTCTATCAGCAACGTCTGTCGCGGTACACCGAACACTATCCACGCCAGCCCCGTCGTGCCTGACGCCTGGCTTGGGGATGACGCGGGTGTCCTCCCTGGTGAACACTCCCGCAAAGTACTCATTCAACACATTAGCGATGTCCGCGTCGGAGGTCCGCAGCGTGCCGCAGGGGTCCTTTAACGGCTTATCATGCTTCTAATGGGCTTTCTACTATTAACATAACTGAAGAACTGCTTAAGGTTCCACTTGCAGAGGCTTGCCACCCGGAGTTCTTCTTCATTACGTTTGACTAGCCTAATCTTCGCCTTCACTTCCCTGCACAGGCGGACATACGCCTCAATGTTCTCATGGGAACGATTGGCCTTCGCCCTCCTATACACAGCTTTCCTATTTCGGATAGCCGAAGCGATGTCACGACTGAACCACGTAGGCTGCGTTGAAGCAGGCGTGACCGGTTTTGATGGTATGGCAGCAGACTGCAGCACCATAAACTGGTTCCGGAATGCACTCCATACTCCCTCAACATCGCCGCCGACCTCTAACCCCATCTCACCTACGCTATCCCGGACCCGGAAGCCAACAAAGTCCGCCCGCTGTAGATCGAGCTTACTGCCTCTCGAGTTACTACGCTTCACCCGAGGGACGCAGACACAGAACCTAATCAGATCGTGTTCACTCCCGCCGAACGATTCGTCAACGGTGAGGTCAGTGACGAGGTTGTCTTCGGTCTTGACTGCTAAGTCTAGAACGCTTTCACCTCGTGTAGGCCCATTGACCCACTGAGTCAGGAAGTTTTCATCAGCAAAGTCAACTAGCCTCTTCCCTTCGGCATCAGCAGTCCTGTCTTCCCAGTTTATGCCGCGACAGTTGAAGTCTCCTAAAACTACACACATCCTGTCCCCTAGCAGGCTACGGAGTTCGGTGTACAGGACTGTATCCTCTTCGAGAAGGAGATGCGGAGGTCTGTACACCAAGATTAACCTATAGTTCGTCCCTCCCAGGTTCAAATCGACGCCAAGCAGCTCCCGTTCCGATCGGAGTTGGCAGTCAACTGGACTCATCGTGTCAGAGAGAGAGAGAGAGAGAGAGAGAGAGAGAGAGAGAGAGAGAGAGAGAGAGAGAGAGAGAGAGAGAGAGAAGAGAGAGAGAGAGAGGAGGGGAACTGATGAGACGAAGAGCTTTTGATTCCACCCAGTCAAGTACAGCTGTGTGGGTTAACCCACCCCACCCATGGGAAGCGTACTCTATTCAAGGGTTTTGTCCATCCTCCTATGGAATACGCTTCTCATGTGTGGGGGGTGGCGCATCTCCACAGCTCTACCTAAGCGGGTGGAATCAAAGGCATTTCGTCTCATCAGTTCTCCACCTCTTACTGACTGTCTTCAATTCCTCTCTTCACTCCACTGTTGCCTCACCCTCTATTTACTCTCGCTATTATAACAGACACTGCTGTTCTGAACTCTCTAACTGCATACCTCCTTTAAGGAGAGCTTGCAGTACCAGACTTTCGACGCATTCAGCCCTTTTCTGTCCACCTATCTAATGCAAGGATTACTTAGTATTCTCACCCTTTTATCTACTCAACCAGTTGACTCTGGAACAACCTTTCTCAGTCTATCTTTCCCCCTGTCTATGACCTCCAATCTTTCAACCGCAGATTGTCCAGGCATCTCTAAAACTCTGAACCTTGATTTTAGCTATCTCCATCTCCTTCTATGGAGGGAGGGGGCATTTTTGCGAGTATTCGTCCTTGGCCCCTCCTTCCTGCATAATAAAATGCATCAATCCCTATAGGACGCTGCGTACGTCATGCTCTCTGTATTTACCAGAATAAAAAATCGCATGACTTTATACGTGATAACAAGTTATCAAGTTATTTGTGAATGAAAACGCAATTATGTTTTATAAAACATAATTGGGTTTTCATTCATAAATAACTTAATTTATTTATACTGTATAAAGTGATGCGGATGTTTTTATTCTGGTGCATGACGTGCGCAGCGTCCTTCTATAACACTCAAACTAATACTTTCTTAATGTAGATGAAGTAACTTCTTTTTAGGGTGCATTCTAGGGAAGTTTTCTCTCCTTTTGGGTGTCAAAGCTTCTTTTCAGATGATAGGATACTTCATTTGGTAGAAAATATGTTTTTCAAAACCTCTTTTTTCGACTGAATTGAGAAAATAGAAGATAATATTTCTATTTATAAGAGTTTGCGGAAAAAAAAATTTCCCTGTGAAGATGCATAGTCCATTTAATATTTTAAAGGTTCTTCAATCCTTGATTCTAAATTATCATTTTGGGTGTTTGATTCCATTCAAAAATGTCTGCAAAATTGTTAATTTTAATACCAAATGCTTGTTTTCGTGATTTGAACAAGAAAAAACTGTCGAATTTTAAGAAAATATCGTTTTGTTTTTAAAAATATTCCAAAGAGAACATCATTAAATCCTTTATTATCAGTTCATATATTTTCAAGATCATTTTCTTAATTTTCTCAGAATCAGAATTTTGATGGTAATTGTCTATCATACTCGATTAATTACCACTTAGTGTCATTCCCATTCTTATCCGCAGTCCGCAGATGAGAATGCTCGGAGTGAAAACTCCAAATTTGAGAAATTTTCTTGATTTGGGAAAAGATAAAGAATGACCTTGACGCAATTGCGGCCTTGAGGTTTCTATAAAAAACCTAACATATAGTGAGAAGTCCTATATAAAGTGGGAATAAAAATGGATCGATTTGAGAATTGCCTCCTTTGAGATTCTCAATCGTTGATTTCTCACTCTTGGGTAAGGAATGAAATGATAATAACATTAGGTGGGAACAGACTTTCTACCTCTGCATACACGCAAAATAAACAGAGATTCTGTGATCAACAGAGCACACAATATTTTGGGTAGATTACAAAACTTAGTATAATATATACACACACACTGTATAATATATATATAATATATATATAATATATCAAACTACAGAGAGTTGGCAGAAGTAAAGAGCCACGATTCGTTTTCCAAAGTTTCTTGATTTGATAATAAAAGTCAATAAATAATAAATTTATTGAATCAATATATTTAGAATCATGTTGCTTTTCCCTTTGCGTTATGTAAAACTGACACACGTTCTGGCAGTCCACTGATGAACTTTGATATTTGTTCTTGAGGTACTGCAACTCATTCTTCTTTTATATCTTTGAAGAGGCTTTCTCTATCTATCATGTACCACATATATTCCCTTGAATTCCTATCCGAGAATTGACCTGGCCATGGAAGATGTTCAGTGCCATGCCTGTCATGCCACCTCTGCATAACACGAGCGGTATGAGCTGGGACACCATCTTCCATGAATACACTTTAGTGTGGAGATACATTTCTATTAAAATAAATGGGTACCAGCCCCTGTTCCATGATCTTAAAAATTAACAGTTTCTGTGCAAAATCCAGCTCTGTTCGTCCATTTATTCAAACTGCACCTCACACCATTACAGAAAACTCCATGTTTTATCGTTTTACAGCAGATTTTTAAACAAGTTTTAAGACAGTGTTGTCTATTTACTGTTGTCAACCCTCTGTGAATGTATTCGGATGGTATGAGGGTTTTTGTATAGGGAAATTAAGGTGACACAAATAGGCAGAACAAAGTGATATAAATTAACATGTCGGATACAAAAGTTAAAAAATGCACCTTCGAACAACTGAAGTGGTCTTCATGACGAACTGAGGAAACTTCATGTTCATCGGAGAAAATCGAATACCAAAAAGGTCAGACTGGAGGCTCAACCTGAAGTCATAAAGTATCGCTTAATGGTACTACAGCATAGCATGAAAGAAGTAATTCTCCACGGTCGAATGTAGAAGCTGGCAATACAATCGTCGAAAGAAGTTTCTCTTGAGTCGAGTCTTAGTTCTGTATGCAAGATGTCGCTCCCACCATAAACGCCGGCATCGCGCGGCTACAGGAGGAGGCTTTTGCATTCGCCGTCATGATGAAGACTTTTCCCTGCAGATGCAGCAACTCTCAGGGAACCGTTCGCGCTGACGAAGCCGCACGGGAGGAGACACCCCCACATCCCACCAAAACAGAGCACAGTATTGATACCACCTGCAATACGGGGACCAGTCCTGGAAGGGCACTCCGTCTTGCAGTAAGGTGAAGAACCTCCCAGCCCGGCACTAATGGCAACAGGTACTCCTGGTGATGTACACAAAGTTCGCCTCTTCCACATTACCGACGTTTCGTCCAAGTTACAATTTTCTCGTTAATACTGGAACAGAGGTCAACATCATTTCCCTCTTGCGCGTGCCGAATTAGCATATCCCCGTCCCGATTTTTAATTGCAGCCGTCAACAGCAACCCCATCAAGATCTATGGTGAACGTTCCCTCGCCTTCAATTTGTGCCTGTTGTAGGCATCTCGGTGGGTAGTGATTATCTGCAGTGGTAAAGCAAACCATTCTCGTGTCGGGTTTTCTACAATACTTTCAACTCGCCGTTGACACGAGACGTCGCTGATTTATTAACAGTGTCACTAGTCTCGCCGTGCACGGCGTCACCACATCTGCGTTAGTGCTTCCGCCCGTGTACTCGACGGCCCATCCTGGGTCACCAAACAATGACCTGCTGGCAGTATTCCCTGCAGTGATACGCCCATGCAAACGCGAGGTATCAGTGAAACACAGCGTAGTGCGTTGGAATCAAAACACCGCACCCTCCCCTCCCCAACGAATGGCACCGTATGTCCTGCGTAATGCGAAGAGTGAATATGAACACATGCTTGAATTAGGCATCGTATGTACCTCGAAGAGCAGTTTGGCGTCCCCGCTGCACATGGCTCTAAAGAAGAAGCAGGTTGACTAGCGCCCGGTGACCAAATATAAGACATTAAATGGCGATACAGTGCCAGATACAAGTTTTAGTCCAAGATCGATCTTGTTCGGGCATATCACCAGATTCCGGTTGCACCGAAAGACGTACCCATTACTGCCATCATCACACCCTTCGGTTTCTTCAAGTATCTGCACATACCCTTCGGACTGCGGAACGCCGCGCAGGTTTCAACGTTTCATCGAAGAAGTCTTGCGCGGTATGCCATCCTGTTTTCTGTTTATTGACGACCTATTGGTCGCGAACGCTGACGCAGAAGTACACGAGCAGTACCTTTGACAGATCTTCACGCGTCTCGAAGAGTACGGCGGCTGGGCTAGCCATATGAAGTGCGAGTTCGTCGTAAGTGAACTCCAGTTTCTAGGCCATCGAATTTCCTGCAGCGGCATTGCATTCATGCCTAGGAAGGTGGTGTTATCCGGAACTTCCCCCCGCCACATGCGCACTGAGCGGATTTGTTACATTCCATGATCTATGTTACATTTTATGATTTATGTTAACATGCAATTAATTTTTTATAATGCAAGGTAATAAGACAAGGTTTCTTGCAGTAAAAGACACAAAACCTACTTAGCGTATGCAAGTCCAAAAACTGTTTTTGATATATATATATATATATATATATATATATTTCGCCAAAAACTTTGGAATGAAGAAAGCTTCAAACAATTACATTTTTATTGTCGGTTTAATATTTAGTTAGTCTTCTCTAATTGAGTGGCATCAATGATTACAATCCCATCCTCTTGGGAATGGATATATCAAGAACCATTTCATGGTGGCACTACAGTATTTGAAATGATGTCGTTGACTGGTTGGACACTTGACGTACATATGATCCCTAATTCCCAAACTGCCAAACTGCGTGATTTTGCTATCGTCACTGAACAACACTTTGGTTCATTGCTCCATGTCCATTCGGCATATTTCTTTGCATAAACGAGACACTTCTACCTTTCATTTAGGTGTGGCTTGCTTGTTGGTCTTCTTCCGACTAAATTATTCTCATTGTGAAGCCTTCGTTGAATAGTCTTCCTACATCCGGACACTGGTGATGAAGGAATTGACCTTTGCCTTCCTTCTGATAGCGCATTATTCTTGTTCTGCGAGATCTTGTTTTCGTCTTACAATCCATCCTCGAAAATCCTGTTTTTTTATTTTAATATTGCTGAAAAATTTGAAGTCGGGAGGCTACCTGCCTTTGATTATGTTTATAAGTGCTTCTACCTGGCCTCGATCTCTGGGGAAATTTCCGGCTTTCTATTCATTTGTAACCTATATGTAAGTAATCGCCACGAGTTAAAGGAATAAATATGAATTTACAGCCTCTTATCGGGCCAAACCAGCAAAGGTAACGTTAAAATCGTTACGGTATCAATTGAAAACTAATTATTTAAGGCAACTTGTAATTGTCTAAACTGCAATAAATTTAAGAGAACATTTGATTTTTTTTAAAGATACATAAAATTACTAATTAAATGTAAATTATATAATATAATTAAAACAATTGAATTTCATACAAAATGAGAGGTGTAAACTTTATATTTTATACCATTATTTAAAGACTGTCCAAGAAATACAAAAATTGCACAAATTTTACCTTTTCCATATTAGCCCTAGTCCTATTGACTCTTCATTTTCATCACTATGAGGATTAAAAACTATTGCTGTAATAAGTTACCTTGTATTTTCACTTATTTTACCATGTTTTTCACTTCATGAGGGAAAGCCCATTTCATAAGATTTATTTTCTTGACTTGAAAGTATACCGAATACAAAATTGTTGAGCAAAATGGCATGTTTCAAATATCCGCAAGTGATTCTAAACTTTTAGCCACGAATATGAAAGATAATATGATATAGATAATAATGTTATGTAGATAATAAGAGCAGTACAAATAAAATCGTGTCACAATAAAATTTAGTTATTAACTTATTAGTCATTTAAAAACATTTAGTACCGAAAGAAACTGAGTTTAAAACAGGTCATTTTGAGTGACATTTAGCTTGTAAGCTTCGCAAATAGACGTAAAATGAATATAGGAACTTGCAAGCTTTTATAGTAGAATATAATTATGCAAGATAGACAAAACAAAAGCCAAAACACACAATGAAAACAAAATATGATACGAACGTGCGCAACATTTCAGAAATTTTAGATGCAGGAAACGAAATATAATTAATGTTTCTTTATTGAATCCTTCGCCAAACCGAAACCTATAAATATGAAGATACTGCTCAGTTATAAAGCATATATAGAGAGATACTTCAGAGCCAAAATAAACAAGATCACCAAGAAAGACAAACACGGAGCAAATTTCTACTCGCTGAGGATGACTCAAAAACTGTCAGAATGTTCACATGTGAAAAAGCGTCAAATCATTTGTACTTTCATAATCCCACAACAAATATCTCTTTCGGGAAAAGCGAACATACAGGAAACGGAAGCCGTACACCATCTTAGGGCAAAACAAGAGAAAGTTTAACACTGAAAGAAAACAGTTCTGCTGTCAGAGAGCCAATTAAAGCCAACCCCCCAAAATTATATATATATATATATATATATATATATATATAATAGGCGTAGAAGTAGATACTTTAAAGAGAAAATAAACTAACGACCTTACAGAAATATTCAAGAATAACCATGAAGTTCTAGCTGCTATATTTACAACGGAGAACTAAATTAAACAACTCTCTCCTCCATCAAATCAACGATATAAGAGAAGAAACGCAATGTATCAGACTGAAAGGAGCCAAAAATTATCTTTCTTACATGCTTAAAATTCAATTAAAAAATGTTCACAAATTTCTATCACACACACACACACACACTCACATATATATATATATATATATATATATATATATATACACTATACATTACTGTGGAGCAGGAGTGTAGCTGAGTGGCGCTCCTCTCGCGAACTTTATATATATAGAAATTATATTAAATAAAATAAGAATTCATTTTGATAACTGAAACAATGATTGGATATGTTGTAACCGCTCAGTAGGTTAATCCAGTGCCAAGTTATTAACCGTATATTGTGGGTACAGGCCACAACATGGCTGTAATATAATATTGCTGTAAACCTGCATGTAATGTATTTCCTAAGAGTCGTTCGATTTATGTTTATAAAATAAAGTTGGATTAAGTTCAACTTAAACTTTTATTTTTACTTTAACTAAGACCTTTCTCTCTCTCTCCTCTCTTCTCTCTCTCTCTCTCTCTCTCTCTCTCTCTCTCTCTCTCTCTTATATATATATATATATATATATATATATATATATATATATATATATATATATTATACATTTTTTATCAAGTGTGGTGCTCCAACTCTCCTAATTTTGGCACCACAGCCCTGTATATGATAAGTTTTCGCTCGAGCCAAAACAGTTTGTGCTTGCATGCAACGCAAAGTCAAAATGTCATCATGCACAAAGATAAAAAAAATTGCGTGATTACTTTAAATAAATAAATAATTTTCCTTCAATACTTCGATTTTGAATAGTATTAAAATTAATACTATTTATTAATAGTATTAAGAATTATTACTACTTCCTGAATATATTTTTATTATGTTATATTTTTCGAACGCTCTTTATCAGTTTCTTCGATCAGGAATTCACCTAATATGGAAAAGAAGCAGAACATGTAGCCAGATACGAGCAAATAAGACACGTTTCAAACATATCTTTTTTTACCTACTTTGATTTTTTCCATATTTTTCATGTACATGGTTAATGTCTTTGACCTTATATAATAAAATTTGGTTGTTGTATATATATATATATATATATATTATTAATGCGCCTCGGTGGTGTAGTGGTTAGCGTCACTGACTACGAATCCATCGGCCCCGGGTTCGAGACCCGACGGCAGCCGTCGCGCAGCAAAGCCCAGCTGTTCACCCTTCCACACAATAAAGAAAGTGGTCGGTAGATAAATGGGAACCCTAAGTGGCCTAGTGGTTAAGACGCTGGGCTGCTGATGGGGCGTGGTTCGGATTCCACGTTAAACTGTAGGCCTAAGATGGAGTGAAAAGCTTGACCTTCGTCAGAATGAACAATTCGGGCGGAAGCTAACCAAAGGTAACCAAAGGTATATACGGGGTGAGTCACGACGAAATGTCATAACTTTGTTCACATGAACATAGGTCCGATTCTTAACTGTTATGGAGCTATGGATGTTTGAATGTTTAAAAATAAGAATAAGCGAACAAATAGCTGCTAAAGTTTTTATTCGTGAATTTACAATAACTTCAAAATGACTACCCTCGGCCTCAGTACACATCGCGACTCGTCTGTGAATCGAGCGTGTAGCTCGCATTAGTTCATTACGATTGTCCTTTATAACGGCTGCAGCATCCAAAATGCGACGAAGCAATGCATCTCGTGTTTCCACTTTTCTCTGGTACATCAGCGCTTTCATGTGCCCCCGACAGATAAAAATCTAGAGGGGTTAGGACCGGAGACCTGGGTGGCCAATTTTGTGTACCACCACGACCAATCCATCGACTAGGGAAGCGATCATCGAGATGCGTTCTCAATGCACGGCTAAAATGGGGAAGAGCTCCGTCTTGTTGGAAGTACATACCAATTGTGTTGCCAAAGGTACATCTTCTAACAGTGGCGGCAGTTCGTCTTGCAGAAATCGTAGATAAATGTCACCTGTAAGACCACCTTCGAAGATAAACGGACCAATCAGCTGACCGTAGAGAATACCACACCACACATTGACACTGAACCGATGTTGAAAATTACTTTCCACAATGGCATGAGAATTGATTTCTGACCACACATGTGAATTACGAGTGTTGTTGACACCGTCGCGGGTAAATTGAGCCTCATCACAGAACAAGACGTGTCGATGCAATTGTCGATCGACATTGAGCCAATTACAAAATTCCAGCCGTTGGGCACGATCCCCAGGTTGGAGGTGCTGAACGCGCTGTACTTGATATGGATACATGCCTTCTTCGTGTAACGTTCTACATACTCTCGTTTGAGGAACTCTAAGACGTGTGAAAATCCTTCGCGTACTAACATGAAGACTCCGCTATACCATCTGAATAATGTTTTCTTGTTCAGCCACATCTTGTTATACCGGACACTCAGCTAAAACAGTAACGCTAGGAAATGAACCGCTCTCTCGCAATCTCCGGAAAACGTCGCTAAACACTCGTCGATCCGGAATTCTTCGACTGAAAACGTCGCTGGTATTCAGCAACAGCAGCAGTTGTATTTCCATCGCAAAATCTGTAAACACACACCATATCGGCATATTCGGCATTTGAAAACGTAAATGGCATACTGAACGCACAAAACATCAACTGCACGCTGTGAAACACGACACTCTACTGCGTAGTTAGTTCGGTTCGGTAAGTAACTGTCAGTTCAGTCCAACAAGGTCACGGATGCACATGCTTGAAATTGAAACATCCATAGCTCCATAACAGTTAAGAGTCGGACCTATGTTCATATGAAGTTTGTGACTGGGAATGACCTCAGCTATAAGCTCTTGAAGTTATGACATTTCGTCATGACTCACCCAGTATAGGGCGGCGCAAACGTCGCGCACGATAGGAATTTTGAGTGATGATTATAATATATTATTATTTTTTCTTTTAGGTTGGGGATGGCTACGAAATTAACATTAGACGAGAGGGTGAACTTGGTTTTAATGTATGGAATACCAGGTACGACAAATCGAATCGATCAGTCGCTGCGGAATGTAAATGTTATAGTCAACACTAATATTCCTATGGTGTGCAACTTTTGCGATACCCTTTATATAATATATATATATCTATATATATATATATATATATATATATATATATATATATATATATATATATATATATATATACAGTATATATATATATACACGAGGGTGGACTAAAAAGTAATGCCTCCACTCAAATAAATTTTAAACGGGTTGAAGGATTTTATCGAAACAAAACGATACATTTACTTTTCTATAAAATCACCCTCTACCTCGATACATTTACGCCAACGATAAATGAGTTTTTGAAATCCATCCCGGTAAAACTCGGAGCTTTGACTACGAAACCAAAATTTCACAGCGGCCTTAACTTCTTCGTCAGAATCGTAGCGATTTCTACGGAGATGTTCTTTAAGTTTAGGGAAGAGGTGAAAATCGCATGGTGCTAAATCGGGGCTATATGGTGGATGCGACGAGACGGTGAACTGCAGATCCTCAATTGCTTCTCGCGTTTGAACACTGGTGTGAGGCCGTGCGTTGTCATGGTGAAAAATGACAGCGTTTTTGTGGGTGCGAACCCTCCTGATCCGTTTTTTCAACTTCTTCAGAGTTTCAATATAACGTGCGGAGTTGTTTGCTGTCCCTCTTTCCATAAAGTCTTCGAGAACAACACCATTGATATCCCAAAAAACAGTTATCATCACTTTTCCAGCCGATTTTTGAACTTTGAATTTTTTGGTTGCGGTGAATATTTGTGCCGATATTCCATGGATTGCCGTTTATTTTCAGTCATAATGGTGGACCCACCTCTCGTCTCCTGTCACAATGCTGTCCAGAAATTCATCTTCATTTTCGAAGCGCTGCAGATTTTCTTGACAAATGCGTAGTCTCTCAGTGAGCATGCGAGGCACCCATCTGCCGCAGACCTTTCGGTAACCGAGAATACTGATAATGTGTCCCACTCGCTCTTTGGAGATATCGAGCATTGCAGCAATTTCATTTTGTCTAATACGACGATTTCCACGAATCGGTTCATCAACGTAGTTCTCATGAGACTCGTCGGTTGCCGTTACAGGACTTCCACTTCGCAGTTTGTTTCGCAACTCCTCTTGCCCTGCTTCTCTTTTTTTATACTGCCTCGCCCAACGTCGAACAGTACTCACATCAACACATTGTTTGCTTGCCGTACACAGCTTGCATTCGCCGATGAATGTCTATGGGAGCAACATTTTCCTCGGTAAAAAGTTCAATCGCGGCATGTTGCTTGAAGCGAACGTCTTTACTCCTTTCCATTGTAATCGATACTGAACCAACGTGTGGCATGAGTGTAGGCTATATTAGGATATAACACAAAACCGGTTTTATCTAATTACCTCTAACAATCTGGAATGGGGTGGGGATATCAAGTTACAACACAAAACCGGTTTTATCTGGCTACCTCTACACCAGTGGTGCACAAACCTTTTTGACGTGAGGGCCAAGCGAAGAAAATAACTAAATGTATTAGCCTACTTACTTTCCATCTAAGTCATAAATTGGGTCACTTTTATATTCTAACTTTTTCATTGAATTGAAAAGACCCGTGGGGCCACTGAAAAGACCCGTGGGGGACACATTTGGCCCGCGGGCCAGGATTTGTGCATCACTGCTCTACACAATCCAGAATTATTCAAGTGGAGGCATTACTTTTTAGCCCACCCTCGTGTGTATATATATATATATATATATATATGATGGTGTAGTGGTTAGCATCACTGACTACGAATCCACGGGCCTCAGGTTTGATTGACGGTGACGGCAGTCGGCGCGCAGCAAACCCAACGGTTCATCTCTCCATACAATAAAATTTGGTTGGTAGATAAATAGGTACCCTGGGTAGCCTAGTGATTAATACGCTGGGCTGCTGATCGGAGGGTCATGAGATCGATTTCTGACGATTTTGCAAGTATTGTTTCTTTAGATTTTGTGACAATTATAAACTCTAATTGTATTCCACATCATTGTTGCAGACCTTACAGATTACCTAACCTATCCAATCGTGCACCAAACGACTAGAAAAGGGGCCTAACAGGAAATTTATATTACCTTATAGGCCTAAAGGAAAACTTTCCTATTTTTGTGTGGGGGGGGGGGAGGATCTGTCTCTTGCCAATAAACAATATTATTGTTGTTATTATTATTATTATCAGCATCATCATTTTTGTAGGTTTTTCATTGTGTAAGTTTTTTTTTATTATTATTACTTGCTTCAGTACGTGTCTTATTTTTATCTCTCTTTTAGTCATAATTTTTAGTTTGTTTGTTTTTAAATGTATTATTGTTTGAGTTATCTTATCTTATCTTATCTCATCTGCCACCAAATTACAATGTAGTTATTTCTTTGATATCAAACGAAAATATTACATTTCCAATGAAATAAATTCAAATTTATTTTTAGGATCAAGAAAAGTGATCGACGTATAAATTTACTTACTCGCATAACGGTTTTCGGTAATATCAGGTAAAAATAGATACGAGATTCAAAGATATATTTAAAAAACAATTTTGTTTTGGAAATATATCTTTGAATTTCATACTTATTTGGCCATACTTAGTTGGGTAAGTACTTACGCATCAGTCAGTTTTCTTTTTCCTTAAAACAAAAAACTTAATTTATACCATTACAAGTTTAACACTTTGGCATAAAGTCAAAGAAAAACTACAACGGAATTTGGTGGCAGGTAAGATGCCACAGAACTATCAGGAAAGTTTTTCTTTTAAATTTTGCTACGGCATCGTACTCCAAAAGGTTTACCAAACCTAACCCAATTAACAATACTAATCTAACCCAATATAACCTAGCATAATCGGATGTTAATAATAGCCTCATTTAACATAGTATATATATATATACATTTAACTGCAATGACCATGCAGTATATTAATGTATAGAAACGACGTAAGTATAGAGGAGTGTTCTGCACACGAGGAAGAGAAATAACGAACAAATGAAAATGAGGTGACCGCCCGGGAATCGAACCCAGGATCTTCCGATTGCCGGTCAGATATGCTACCACTACACCACGGGCCTCGATCAGTCAGAAGTCGTAATTCTCCTACAT
>JAJOZX010004232.1:357500-387500 GCA_023014485.1 Bathynomus jamesi | reverse complement strand
CACATAACATGTCCGTTTCATGACGTGAATGTCTGACGTGAATGCAACGAGTCTTTTGCTTATATTGAGGTTCTGAATATAGTAGGATAGGTGTAGCTGTAACCCCTAGATCCTGTCCCAAAGCGGGATCCTATCTACTTCGCAGATAGCTGGTGAGGTAAGCTATATTTTTGCGGCCTCTTTGCGAGTGACCTGTTGCCCACGTCGGGCTAACATCATGAAAAAGAAAAAACTATAGTGTTTGTCATTTACCATTACTTATTCGGACTATAGTGGATTTAATTTTCCCAGAAGAGTTCCTTGTTCCATGCACGGTCTGTGTGTATCCTATATATATATATATAGATAATTTAGTGGTGGACCGGATATCCGCATCATTTTTAACATCCGCATCCGCACTTCTGACTGCGGATGTTATGCGGATATTACCTCTAATAAATTATGCAATTTACAATTAAATTAGTTTTAAAATAGCTTATAAGCCCAGTCATGCACATTTCATGTAACGTATTAATTATTAATGAACAAACATATATATAAGCCTCAAAATATAAATACCTGGTAACACAGGAAACTGAATGAAACTTGTTTCATTGAAATTTCTGTGGCTGAAACTCTTGAAAAAGTTATTATTTTTATCATAATGAAAACATTAATATTAATTTTAATTCTTATTCATTGCCGCCATAATAGTAATATCACGAAACTTGAAAAATTCTGTCATATATTCATAATTCTATATTATATTGATAGATTAACTAAATATCCGCATCCGCATCAGCAGATATTGAAATTAAAAATCCGCATCCGCAGATGTTGAAAAACTGACAGCCGGTCCACCACTATATATATATATATATATATATATTATATATATATATATATATATATTATACACATGGTGTTCATAACATGTGGGACGCACTTTCAGGATGGATTCAGGACCTGAAAACAATGAAAAAGTTTATATAAACATATGCCCGAAATCGCTTTGTTTCCGAGTTACAGCCCATTATGTGTCCCAGCAATTCCGCAAACTGTTACAAACACTGCTTGCCGACAATGTTTGTGAGTGTGTACGAGACTTATTTCATGTATGGCCTTGCCGATTGTAATATTTCGTACACTCTATGACATGTTTCAATATCGTTGGGTGTAGAGCCATCGGCCCATCAGTCAGTCAGAGGTGCATCGCGGTGTTTCACTGTTCGTATTCGTAACTTGTTACCGTGAATAAGTGCAGTCCAGTGAAAAAAAATTACCTTAAAAGTTTTTGTGCTATTCAGTGATAGTGTGCATTTGAAGTGAGAATGGAGCCTTATTCAAACAGAAATGGCAGACATGCATCTCATGTATGGACTTGCCGAGTGTAATGCGGCCGCAGCAAGACGTCTGTATGCGGAAAGGTTTCCGAATCGCCGTCTGCCAGATAAGAAGACCTTTCAGAGAATAGACGAGCGTCTTGGTGATACAGGATCATTCAACAAGCGAGTTTCAGATGGTGGTACACCAATCAGCGCCAGAACTGTTGAGTTGGAGGAGCGGGTCCTGAATCGCGTGGAGGAACATCCTGGTGTCAGCACCCGAAGGATAGCAGCAGCAGAGGGTGTAAGATACACAACTGTGTGGAGAATTTTACGGAAACGACAGCTTTACCCATATCACTCAGAGAGTACAAGGCCTTACTGAGGCTGATTTCCCACCACGAGAGGCTTTTTGTACTTGGTTCTTTCCTGATGAGGCTGCCTTCACAAGAAATGGCGTGATCAATTTTCACAACACTCATCACTGGGCCGAAGAGAATCCGCATGCCATCATCCAGTCAGTGCACCAACAACAATTTAGTATCAGTGTATGGGCAGGACTTATTGCAGACAACTTAATCGGTTCTTTTGTTTTGACTGGAAGATTAACAGGAGAATCCTATTCCAATTTTTTAAGGAATGATTTAAGCAATTTACTAGATGAAGTTCCTCTTGGTGTCCGACGTCGTATGTGGTTTATGCATGACGGCGCTCCGCCTCATTTTAGTCGAGTAGCCAGAGACTATTTGGATGACCTGATAAATGGATAGTCCGTGGAGGACCCATTGCGTGGCCTCCTCGCTCCCCGGATCTGAATCCACTCGATTTTTACCTGCGAGATTATCTGAAATCCATCGTTTACGTGACACTCATTGACAACGTTGAAATGCTTCCCCAACGTGTAGAACAAGGATGCCAGAAAATCAGAGCAATACCTGGAATGTTTGAACGCGTCAGGTAGTCTATTATATAACGAGGCGTGTTCAGGCGTGTATTCAAGCGCAAGGCGGTCATTTTGAGCACTTCTTTTAAAGGTAAGGCGGATACTTGCTGGGACACATAATGGGCTGTAACTCGGAAACAAAGCGATTTCGGGCCTATGTTTATATAAACTTTTGTCATTGTTTTCAGGTCCTAAATCCATCCTGAAAGTGCGTCCCACATGTTATGAAACACCTTGTGTGTATATATATATATATATATGTGTGTGTGTGTGTGTGTGTGGTGTGTGTGTGTGTGTGTGTGAAAGTAAGATCGGGAGACAGACAGACAGACACACACAGACTCGCATTTCCTCACGAGGAATGTTGGCTTTATCCAAACAGAGACAGAGAGAAAGGTGTCCAGAGAGGCAGTTGACGTGGGTAAAGTAAACAAGATGTTGTCACAGTTAGCCAATACTTGCACACTCACAGGTTTTAGAACGCCGACAGCGGCTATCTTTGATGCCTTAAGGACTATCATGCATCGTTTCCGATATTATTTTAAATCGAGTAAAACATCTTTTGGAAAAATCGGGTCCAAATCGGGGTTGACAATAATAACTCAGCCCAGAAAACCGTGATTAAATAATAGAAATAAAGAAAAATTGGGTTTTGGTTTTTTATTATTATTATTATTTTAGTGTTTGCATTTAATAGCGTAAATGTAAAGGAATATGAGCTAATTATATTCATTTGTATATAATACACTTGAAAGGTAAAAATGTTATTAATTTGCTACTCACTCACGACTTAATTCCACTTAAAGTTAACTGTTTGAATTCCATCTCAATAATAAATAATAAGAATATGAATATTGGTGTGAATCATTTAACTGTGAACAACTATGATTAACTTGATTTGCTGCCATCTAGTAGTATGAATGCAAACAGAATGTCGCTTCACAGAAAATAAATGACATTTTGAGGGTTAACTAATACAGTTAACTTGTAACTAGCCTAATTATCCACATGCTAATATACTTATTTTAGAAAAGTAGTTTTTAGTTTGATTGTAGGGGTCGACCGCAGGTCGATCATGAACCGTCGTTCAAACCCTCATAAAATAGCTTACAAAGTATCATTTATTATGTACTTTGTTATGTAATGTAATGATGGCGTTGTTTACCCTCCTTCGCAGCATCTAAGGTCATATGACAGAGGGGAACTACGGCTTTACGTGGCATCTGAACCAAGAATCACTACATTATCATGCAACTACTAACCAGACCCAATGTCGCTTAACTTCCCTAACCGCCGGAAGTAGTTATATATATAACAAATTTACCCCTACCAGAATTCGAACCCGGAAAACTTTGAGTAGGAATCGCGAGCTCTACTACCACACTACGATGGGGTAAAAGTTAACACAACCTGTCATATTTAAACAGTCGACGAAACTCTTAACGCTTTCGTATCCAGAGGCATTTCCCCTGTTAACCGTACCGCATTCTAGTAATGACAGCTTTTAACTCAAATATCTCTAATTTAAAATTGGGGTCCCAGAGATGGAATAACACGCATGAGCACGCGTGTTCATGCGTGTTACTACACACACATGTATATATATATATTATATATATATATATATATATATATATATATATATATATATATATATATATAAACGAGGATAAAGCGCCGAACCCTTTAACCTAACTTTTTAATTTTATATTTTTACTGAAAATCTGAATGTGAAGGTAGGTAATGTAAATAAAGTATGGCTCAGATTATAAAGTTTCAAAGGAAAAACATTCAGTTGTCACAAGTTAATTGCTATTCGTCTACCCCGGAAAAAAAAACCTTAAACACCTGGTTGGGTTTCGGTTTCTTAAAAAAAAAAAAAAATCCTGAGTTTTTCCAACACCAATTGGTTGAGGGTATAATAAATAGTTGTATAGGCGTACAAAAGACACTTCCATACTTTTAATACCATAATAATAATAATAATAATAATAATAATAATAAGCAGCACACAGTTGTGTGTGTATATATATATTATATAATATATATATATATATATATATATATATATATATATTATATATTATAACTGCAAACACGCAGTATAATTAACGTAAAGAACGACGCTTTGTATAGGAGACTTAACCGCGCAAGATGAGAGCGAAAGAACGAAACAATTGAAAAAATGAGGTACCTCATTTTTTCAATTTTTTCGTTCTTTCGCTCTCATCCTGCGTGGAGAGGTCTCCTATACAAAGCGTCGTTCTTTACGTTAATTATACTGCGTGTTTGCAGTTATAATGTATAAATGTTACGGCATGCGGGAGGTGCCCCTTTGGGGCATTGGTTTCTGCGCGTATGTAGAGGAATTACGAGCATTTTTTGGGTGAGGCCTATGGTGTAGTGGTTAGCATGTCTGACCGGCAATCGGAAGATCCCGGGTTCGATTCCCGGGTAGGTACCTCATTTTTTCAATTGTTTCGTTCTTTCGCTCTCATCTTGCGCGGATAAGTCTCCTATACAAAGCGTCGTTCTTTACGATATATATATATATATATATATATATATATATATATATTATATATATATATGTTACACACAGACCGTGCATGGAACAAGGAACCCTTCGGGGAAAATTAAATCCACTATAGTTCGAATAAGTAATGGTAAATGACAAATACTATAGTTTTTCTTTTTCATGATGTTAGCCCGACGTGGGCAACGGGTCACTCGCAAAGAGGCCCCAAAAATATAGCTTCCCTCACCAGCTATCTGCGAAGTAGATAGGATCCAGCTTTTGGGACAGGATCTAGGGTTTACAGCTACACCTAGCCTACTATATTCACTACCTCAATATACGCAAGAAACTCGTTGCATTCATGTCGGATTGAATACATCAAAGAAAAAGGAGTAACTATTGTATTTTCAGCCAAAAAACAAACTTAAACCTCAACTGGCAGAATGAGCGTCCACTTTTTAAAGTACTTAACATGTTTTTTCATGATGGGATTGAACTCAGAATGTCCCCTGAGATATTTTATATTACATACAGACCGTGCATGGAACAAGGAACTCTTCTGGGAAAATTTGCGACTGACGTCAGGATAACATCATGAAAAAGAAAAACTATAGTATTTGTCATTTATCATTACTTATTCGAACTGCAGTGGATTTAATTTTCCCCGAAGAGTTCCTTGCTCCACGCACGGTCTGTGTGTAACATAAAAGATCTCATTCTGAGTTCAATCCCATATATATATATATATATATATATATATATATATTATATATATATATATATATATATATATATATATATATGCACTAGAATCACAAAATAACACGTGACCTTATTAATAAGCAAACAACCACAAGGAAAAGGAAACACAAAGACCGAGCGCTTTCGTGATAATGTGAATATCACGAAAGCGCTCGGTCTTTGTGTTTCCTTTTCCTTGTGGTTGTTTGCTTATATATATATATATATAGAAATTGCGAGGCCCTAGGCCTATATATATGAAAATATGGACTTAATTATCGGTACTATACCAGCAATATTAGAATCCCGCATAGACAGAACTATGCCAGCACTTAAAAATTAAACCAAACCAAAATAATCACGTATGGAAATTGTATAAGAAATATAAATGAACCATACAAATAAGTATAAATTATAATATGAATCAAGATTTGTATCGAAAATATAAGACAATGATTTCTAAGATTTATAAATGTTATAGGTAATGACTTTCCATAATATACAAACGTTTTTCATATGTGATGTATAAGAGATGTTGACATTTCATTGTTTATAATAGTGAGCGATCGACTTATCAGGCTAAATATTAATGCTTTAATATTTGGTTCAGATGCTCCTTGAATATTACAGCAATGCTTTTCTACTTTTCTTCGAGCTAAACTCTTCAATTAATTGAGAATAATCTAATGAATTTATTATATCGTTTTCTATTGATAACATAGCTAATGATTGCAATCTCGCTTGAGACATGTTGGAACGCAAATATGTTTTAATAAATTTGAGACGCGAGAAACTTCTTTCAGCCGAAGCAACAGTAACTGGGATGGTTAATACTATTCGAAGTGCAACATAAACATTAGGATAAATCTCACTTAGTTGTTTTTGCACTATATAAACAAGGGCATTTCTGAGATCTGTTTTTCTCAGGTATAAACCTGCAAAGTACTTTAAGTTCTTCATAGAGTTCTAAATCATTAATATCACTTGAACAGAACGCGCAAAACGGCTTGAGCGAGGCCCCCTTTGGCGCGAGGCCCTAGGCGATCGCCTAGTTCGCCTATAGCTAAATCCGGGCCTGTATATATATATATATATATATATTATATATATATATATATATATATATATATATATAATATATGTTACTTTTTTTTTGCGAAATCGGTCTTTTGCAAATTGTCTGGTCAGTTTGCAAAGAAACCAAAACAATAGTAATTTTACAAATGACCTTAAATGTTTGATAATTTTGCAAAAACACAAAAATCGGTCAATTTGCAAAAAAACACAAAAATCGGTCAATTTGCAAAATCACCAATAATCTATCTTGTCGGTGTATTTGCAAAATCTCTTGTTCTAATACTGTAGAACCTTCTAGCTCCTAACCTAACCTAACCTAACCACAATGACACTGTTGGTTAGGTTAGGTTAGGTTAGGTTAGGAGCTAGAAGGTTCTACAGTATTAGAACAAGAGATTTTGCAAATACACCGACAAGATTATTGGTGATTTTGCAAATTGACTGATTTTTGTGTATTTTTGCAAAATTATCAAACATTTAAGGTCATTTTGTAAAATTACTATTGTTTTGGTTTCTTTGCAAACTGACCGGAGAATTTGCAAAAGACCGATTTCGCAAAAAAAACGTAACATATATACGTAATCCTCACAAATCTTAGAAGTCCAAATTGAAATAAAATATTTTTACTTTGACGTTATTTCTAATTTCTATTATGATCGCTATAATGACAACAAATTTATCCTTTCTCTTCTTATATATTAAGAAAATGCCAGTTTGTTATTTTCATGTTAAATGATGGACTCCAAATTATTTTTGAGTTGTTAAATATACAGAAAAAAGCTTATGAAACATTCCATAATAAATAATGGAATGTTAATTGAATTAATAATTTATAATAGACACACGAGAAAAATACTCAATAAAAATTTAAAGTATTAAATTTGCTTCCACGTAAATTATTAACGAAATATTTCATGGAATTTTTAGAAAGAGAAAAAACGTGGCCTTTTTTAAAAGTTGATTACAGAAGTGACCAACTAACTTTGAAGTCTCGGAACGACATAAAATTATAAAATTGTTACAGCAATTTAGTTCCATAAGATTTAGAGCGATTATATATATATATATATATATATATATATATATATATATATATATATATATATAATATACAGGGTATCCTATAAGTCCGGTCTCATTGGAAAATTTATTTTAAATTAAATTTACAAAAGTAATACATTAGAACTAAAACAAATGTTCAAATTGATGTCTTGTTTTAGGACCTCTTTTTTTTTGTTAACACGCAGGGGCTATGTGGAAGTGAGTTACACTCGTGAGGAAGAAGCCTCCGCCTTTCTTCACGAGTGTAACTCACTTCCATATTAGCCACTGCGTGTTATTCTACCTGCACCAAAAGAAGGTTCCAAAACAAGACATCAATTTGAACATTTGTTTTCGTTCTAATGTACTACTTGTGTAAATTTAATTTAAAATAAATTTTCCTATGAGACCGGAGTTATGGGACACCCTGTATATATATATATATATATATATATTATATATATATATAGAGAGAGAGAGAGAGGAGAGAGGAGAGAGAGAGAGAGAGAGAGAGAACAATTAATATAATTTTACTCTTTCTCTCGACGATACATTATCCACAAAACAAACCAAAGAATAGTTATGTATTTATTGACTCCGGCACCGAAAATTGTGCCCTTTTCCAAATGATTTGAGGGCAAATAAGGCATAAAAATGATTGTTTTCATATATTTTATTAAGGACGAATATATTGAATGAAAAACAAACACGTTTCCTCCATACTTTTGTCGTCAATAGGCTATCAGATATCAATGACCGAGATGGCTGTGTCAACAAAGACGAAATTCAGTGCCTCATTTTTTTCGGACGTTCAAACAATAGTCTCAAACAATTATTGTTTCAGTGAGAATTTCTATCGCAATGATCGTTAACTGTTTATTGTCATTTAGTAGTTTTGACTGCCTATATATTTATGGTGTGTGGTGTGTGTGTGTGTGTGTGTGTGTGTGTGTGTGTGTGTGGTGTGTGTGTGTGTGTGTGTGTGTGAGACATTAAGTTGTTCTTATATTTCATTCCTGTATGTTTCATTTAAGTGTTATAATGATATTTTTCAGATATTTCATTATGGTTATTGCTTATATGATGTCAATATATTGACAATTTCTCTCTCTCTCTCTCATATATATATATATATATATATATATATACGTTGGACAGATGGACAGAATAATGAAAACACTTGCATTTTCGGTGCATATTTTTTGATATCATTAATGGCGTTATTTCCTTCATTAAGATGATATGTGAATGCATATAATATTGAGAACATCTTTTATTTTAATATGCTGATATTTGTTCTTCCTAGTCTTTCAGAAGAAATAAAATGAATGGCACTTGGAAAAGATTTCACCGTTTGGTTGGTGTCTCGGTGACAAAAGTCGCCCAGATTGCTCGTGTATCTCGAAGAACAGTCGACATGGTGGCCATAACCTTTCCTGCAAAGGGAGCCATTTTGGATTTTTTCATGCGTGGGGAGTCTGCGTGATGCCACTCCATCGATTGGCGTTTTGTTTCAGGTTCAAAGTGGTGTACCCAAGTCTCATCCCCAGTCACAATTCGTGAAAGGAAGTCATCCCTTTCTGTCTCGTATCGAACCAACGACTCAGAAGCAATTTTTTCTTTGGGCTTGTGATCTTCAGTCAGTTCGCGAGGAACAAACCGTGAACACACTTTTGAGTATCCCAGTTGCTGGATTATCGTATTCACACTTCCTTCACTAATTCCTAGCTCCAGTGATAGCTCCTTGTATGTGATTTGTTCGAATGATGCTGTTAGCACGTTGCACAGTGTGAGATGTGACAACCGATGCCGGGCGACCGCTGCGTGGCTCATCATCGAGGCTGGCTCTCCCTCTCTCCGATGATCGCGCACGTTTAGACCCGCGTCCGACTGTGCTTCGATCAACAACAGCATCTCCGTAAACGTTTTGTAGACGTTTGTGAATATTTCCTACTGTTTCCTTCTCTGCGGTTAAGAACTTGATAACAGCTCTCTGTTTACGACACACATCAGTGTCAGACGCCATTTTCGAAACTGCGTTAACCATCGGTTTTATAGAAGGGCGTTTAAAAGCGGTTTTATATAAGGAGGGGAGGTTGAAACTGGAAAAATCGGGTTATGTGAAGCGCAGAAAGTTCAAACTTACGGCCCAAAAGACATTTCAGCCCCACGGCCTATTATTTAGCTAAGAAAAAAGGGTGAAGCAAAATATATTGAGTGCCCCTATTAATTATCCAGTGCGGTATCCCCGATTTGACCCCGATTGGCTTCTCTTCGTACAGTTAAATACACCACATGTGTTTGCGATGAAACTTCGGATCTTTGCAGTACTCAAGTATATCATTGCTGCCGCAGTGCGGAGCTTGGACGTGGGGTTGTACCAACAAGTTTGCCGATCAAATCCAATAAGACTTGTACAAATACTTGTACGGTGGACACATTCATCGGTTTTTGTGAAAAATCTTATTGTTATAAATACTTTAAAAAAAACATGTTTTTGTTTACCACTTTCTAATTTTATTTCTTTTCAATAAAAATTTTATTAAAATTCAGTGTTTCCTTGAGTTACAAGGAGTTACAAGGAAAAGAAGTACCTCAAAAGGCCTTGCGGCCCATACCGAGGAGGTACCAATGGCAATGGGTGCCAGGGAAAATTTTCTACACACTCAAATAGTGTGCAAGATTTGGTCTAACCTTTTCTTGAAATGATCCACAGAGGAACTGTTCACAACTTCTGAAGGTAACCTGTTCCACGTGTCACAGATCTTATACTAAAGTAATTCCCACACACACTAGTCCTAAACCGTTTCAAATCCAACTTCCAACCTTTGTTGCGAGTTGGGTTATCATTTAAACTAAACATGCTTCTAAAATCGACATCGTTGAACCCGCGTAAGAGCTTGAAAACCTCGATGAGTTGACCGCGCAGCCTCCGAGTTTCAGCGAAAACAAGTTCAGGGCGCGTAAGCGTCGACTGTAGCGCATATGCCTAACGGAAGGGATTAAATTCGTGGCCCTTGCCTGCACTCGCTCCAGCCTGTCAATATCTTTCCTGAGGGAGGGCGACCAGAACTGCACAGCATACTCCAGGTGCGGCCGAACCAGGGAATTGTACAGAGAGAGCACAATCTCCTTGTTCCGAAACTGAAATTGCCTCTTGATATAACCCAACAGCTTCTGGGCTTTCTTTTCCACCTCTACGCACTGTTTGGTAAACTTAAGGTCGCTGCTGATTAGCACACCTTAGTCCTTTTCCAAATCAGTTGCCTCGATATTGTTCCCCAACATCGAGTAGTCCGACTTGGGATTGGCGTAGCCAATGTGCATGACCTTGCATTTACCCAAGTTAAACGGCATTTGCCAGTTTTCGGACCACTCTCCTATCCTACGTAGGTCCGCACGCAGTTGCTCGATCGCTTCGGGCGTCCCAACATTGGCCCCAAGCTTGGTGTCATCAGCGAATTTGGCGATCCGACTGACGATGCCACCGTCGATATCATTTATGTAAATGATAAACAACAGTGGCCCCAAAACGGAACCCTGAGGAACCCCACTAGTGACCAAGGCCCAACCCGAACTAACCCCTTTAATTACAATCCTCTGCCGCCTATTCTTCAGCCAGTTTTCAATCCACCTACTTATTTCCCCACCGATACCCAGCGCGCGCACTTTTGCCATTAGCCGGCGGTGAGGTACCTTATCAAAGGCTTTCTCAAAGCCGAGATAAAGTATATCAATCGCCCTACTCTTATCATACTCACTCAACATGATGTGGAAAAACTCGAGCAAGTTGGTGAGACACGACCTATGCCGTCTAAACCCATGTTGGGAGTCTCCAAGCAGCTTGTAGGAATCCAAATGGTCAACGATCCTATCCGCTATTATCCCCTCTAATAATTTACCTACAACTGAAGGGAGACTAATGGGACGATAGTTCCCTGGACTTTCGTGATCCCCTTTCTTAAAGATAGGGGTCACGTTGGCTTCCCTCCAGTCACCAAGCACCTGGCCCGTCTCCAACGATTTGTTGAAGACTGTAGCCAGGTGAGGAGCTATCTGGTCACGCACCTCCCGCAACACCCTGGGGAGAAACTGGTCTGGCCCAGGAGCCTTAAACGCGCTCAGTTTGTCTGTTCTATCGGCAACGACTGTCGCGGTACATCGAACACTATCCAGGCCAGCACCTTCGTGCCTCACGCCTGGCTCGGGGATGATGCGGGTGTCCTCCCTGGTGAACACTCCCGCAAAGTACTCATTAAGCACATTGGCGATGTCCGCGTCGGAGGTCCGCAGAACGCCGCTTCGGTCCTTTCTACTATTAACATAACTGAAGAACTCCTTAGGGTTCCCCTTGCAGAGGCTTGCCACCCGTAGTTCTTCTTTACGTTTTGCTAGTCTAACCTTCGCCTTCACTTCCCAACACAGGCGGACATACGCTTCAGTGTTCTCATGGGAACGATTGGCCTTCGCCCTCCTATACGCTACTTTCCTATTTCGGATAGCTGAAGCGATGTCACGATTGAACCACTTAGGCTGCGTTGAAGCAGGGGTGACCGGTTTTGAGGGTATGGCAGCAGACTGCAGCACCATAAACTCGTCCCGGAATGCACTCCACACTCCCTCAACATCGCCGCCGACCTCTAACCCATCCAATACGCTATCCCGGAGCTAACAAAGTCCGCCCGCCGGAGATCGAGCTTACTGCCTCTCGAGTTACTACGCTTCCACCCGAGGGACGCACACACGGAACCTAATCAGATCGTGATCACTCCCGCCCAACGATTCGTCAACGGTGAGGCCAGTGACGAGGTTGTCTTCGGTCGTGAATACTAAGTCTAGAACGCTTTCGCCTCGTGTAGGCTCATTGACCCACTGAGTGAAGAAGTTCTCATCAGCAAAAGTCAACTAGCCTCCTCCCTTCAGCATCAGCAGTCCTGTCTTCCCACTTTATGCCGCGACAGTTGAAGTCTCCTAAAACTACACACACCCTATCCCCTAGGCGGCTACTGAGTTCGGTGTACAGGGCTGTATCCTCTCGAGGAGAGATGCGGAGGTCTGTACACCAAGATTAACCTATAGCTCGTCCCTCCACATTCAGATCGACGCCAAGCAGCTCCCGTTCCGACCGGAACTGGCAGTTAACCGGACTCAACGTGTCCCTCACGTATATTAGTACCCCACCCCCCTCCCCACGGGTGCGGTATTTGCGAAACATTCTATACCCGGGAATTCGAACTCCCCAACGTAGTCCCTACGATCAGTATGAATCCAGGACTCGGTGATAGCAACGATATCGTGGTATTCTGATGCTAAGAGCGCCCATAGCTCGCAAAACTTGTTCCTAATCGACCTAGCATTAAAAAGCATTGCACGGAGGGAGCCTTCCCTATTCTTACCGCCCCTAGAGAGAGAGAGAGAGAGAGAGAGAGAGAGAGAGAGAGAGAGAGAGAGAGAGAGAGAGAGAGAGAATGATTTTATACGCCCTTTTCATGTATAAAATTTGCTCGTCTCGTATCTCGAGGATGCACGAATACAAAAACTATTATATTTATGCATATTTACACGCAGAAATTCTCATATTTCGAATTGTTAATTAATGTAATTTTAATTTTAAGTAATTCACATTTACTGAGCATAAACTTTAAAGGGGCGCTTTTATCTTTTAAAGATAAACCTTTCGACCGACGCGACAAATTCGAAATTTTTTTTTTTGAATGCAAAAATTCCCGACGGTGTTTGAACCTGCGATAACAATGACGACAAAGCATAAAATGATGTAATCTATCTAACCTAACCAAATTTTATCTTATCTGTAACTTAACCAGATCTAACGTAACTTAACTAGCTTCAACGTAACTTTATCTGATGTAACCTAACTTTGTCTAAGGCAGGGGTGGCGAACCTTTTTCCAGTCGCGTGCCAAGAAAAAACCATGTAAACCATAAAAAAAAATTCGCGTGCCCACCAAAGTTTATATATATTACACCAAATTATAAACATTAAGTCTATTATTTTATACTAATTTTTGGGGTTAAAAAATTATATGCTTAGGCGTGCCAGGCAAATTTGATCGCGTGCCCAAATGGGCAGGCGTGCCATACGTTCGCCACCACTGGGCCTCTAAGGTAATGTAACTTTCATCTACAAAGACACTTATAACTACAAACTTTCCAATATGCTGTATTAGAAGTTTTGCAGACGATGAAAGTTGAATAAAATCTTTTTAGACACCATTTTTTTGAAAAATATTATCTTTTTATTTGGAAGTTTATTCTAGGGAACAGTGAGAGTTATTGTTTTTCCAAGTCAAAAAGCATTGGCTGTTTATAATAATAATAATGATAATATACACAGATTTTTAAAATACACTTCCAGATAAATAGTTTTCTTGAAAACGCATAAATGGTTTCCATGGTAACTGAAGGGTGGGTTTTATTTTTGGTTTAGAGCTTAAATCTGTGAAATGCTCAGTCTATGTTTTTCATCCAACGGAAGTTACAATGGAATGATCGATCGGAAAGATGATGATTGAAGTCGGGCAACGACAACATATTTTATCAGATAGTTTCATAATACCTTTCTCTCAGGAAAGAGTCCAGGGGAGAATTTTTAATCATGTATATGTGCTCCGAAGAATTTTATCTTTCACCGTTTCATACGAGTATTTACAGGAAATATGGATAGGAACCCGCATCGCATGAACGGTGCAGTACAACGACGTAATACTCATAAAATATGGATACACACATAATAAATAGGTACATCATTATCTATAAGGATATACGTTATATTTGGATACGATAATGGTACGGCAATTATTGTATAGATTTATTGTTTTTTTAACGGTATAATGATATTTATTTACGATAATCATGGCGGTAACTTTATATACTTATAAAAACAAAACAAAAAAAAAAAAAAAAAAAAATGAGAGCGAATTTCTCGTACTTTATATAACAATCAATTTCGTCAAAGATATTTGTTGAGGAAGAGTTTGTCTGTAGAATTTTTAATTAATTGCTAAATAGATTGATTTTGTTGGTACGAGGTAACAAATTATAATTATATTTTTGTCGTAATTATTCTCACTACATCAGATAAGTATATCATGCAACCATCCCTAATTATTATTATTATATTATTATTATTATTATTATCCAAAAGATTCTGAGGTATGGACTGTGAGCCAAATCACCAATAATTATCTGAGTTACACACAAATTTATACAAATATATATATATATAAATATGTGTGTGTGTGTGTGTGTGGTACCAGTCCAGAGCTGGGCACTTGCGTTTTTTTTTGCGGTACTGCGGTACTGCGGTACTACCGTGTTGGTTGGTACCGCGGAAAGTACCGCGGGAAATTTGAATGCGGTAGCGGTACTGCTGTACTTTCAGCGATCCTTTGCGGTACTGCGTTATGCGGTACCGGTTTGGTAGTGCGGTAGTAGTACCGCAGTACCGCAGTACCGCAAAAAACGCAAAAAAAACCGCAAGTGCCCAGCTCTGTCCAAAACGCCCCACTAGCATTCAAACCCAGCACCTTTTCAATAGAAGGTGAGGACACTGACCATTACGATACGGCAAAATAAAAGTTAGTATAACCTGAGGTATATTTCAACAATCTAAGGAACACACAACTCTTTCGCATCCAGAGACGTCTTCTGTATTTATCATCCCCTTGCACGCGAGGTAATGTCACGTTCATGCAAGATATTCCACGGATCCTCAGTTATACTAGTGAATTGAATGAAATGCTGCCATTATTTCGAGTGCGGAGGAGTTTATGCAGAAAAAACCTCTGGACACGAAAGCGTTTTTGTTCCTTCAGATGTTAAAAAATGTCAGGTTGTACTAACTTTTACTTTGTCGTAGCATGATGGTCCATGCTCTCGCTTTCTACTCAAGACGTAATGGGTTCGAATCCCGATGGGGCAATTTTGCATTATACTAAGTCGTGCGTGATATGGACAACAAACTTGACCTCCGTGAAATGAAAAACCATCGCACGGAACACCTGAACGTTTATATATATATATATATATATATATATTATATATATATATATATATATATATATATATATATATATATATATATCAGTTAAGCATCACTATTGGAATTGTTTTATTTAATGAACAAAGCAGATATTGGAGAAATTTTTCCACACCTCAAATGCATCCGTCAAACAGTTAAAAAGTAATTCCATTCTATCGATGACGAATTTCGTTCGTGTAAATGAACACAAAAACCCTTATATCTTAACACAAACTTCTTTACATAAACTATATTGGTTTTAGTACGTATGTAATATATACTGAGTATATATTTGTTTCTATAATGAATCTGTTTTCATAGAAATTCTATAAAAAAAAATTCTATTGAAATAAATATTTTGGGGAACTGTCTTCACTTTTTGTAATAAAATTTGCTATGTTGATGATATGGTATTTATTTTTGTGTTATATATATATATATATATATTATATATATATATATATAATATATATATATATATATCGTGCATCTTACTATAGTTTTTCTCATAATTTCTACGAAATGTCTCATCCAGACATTTTTAATATTATTCTTCAAGACCTCGAGTGAACCCAACTTCTTCACAGCCAGGTTATGTTTGATGATCTAAGAAAGATTTTTCAATGGGATTTCATTCGGGTGAATTCCTAGGACAGTATGATAAAGTATGCTTGGTTTATCCGGTTACAGTTATTTTAGCTGTGAAACGGGTGCATGAATCTTATTGACAGGTGTCACACTCGTGGTTGCATCTTACAAGAATAACTCCTGATTTGGGGAGAGAATATCGGCTGGTGTATTCATGTATTTTCTTTTTCATAAAAATAAAAGCACCACAACGTAATGGAAGGACTGTGTTTTGTTTCGCATTTTTAATATATTCAGGACGGTAAGGGTTACAGAGAGGTCCTGGTTGCACTAGGACGAACGCTGTGACATCGTTAAACGATGCATCGTTAATTCGTCCTTGAACGGACTCTGCACTACATTTCTTCAGACCAGTCTTTATATTTTTTTGCAAAATTCTAACCTTTGCTTATCTTGTTTTTTGTTTAAAAGAGGTTTTTTACAATAGATGTCTCGAGTTTGAACGAACTTCAAATCATATCGTAACTGATGGCGAATAGCGCGGGTGTAATAGTTAAGTCAAGTTCCTCTTAATAAGGCTGGAAGTCATTAGAACTTTCCCAAATGTATGATATATCGTCCTTTGCCGACTCTTTTTTTTTTCTATACCATCCTGACCTTGCAAAGTCCTCCAACAAATTCCTGTAGCTGACATAGTTCAATCGTATTTGTTACTACGATTTTGTAAATGTTCGAGTCTTTGGCAATAAAATAGCATGAACGGTCTTTCTTTACCATGAGACATATTGTTTGGAAGCGGAAAAAGTAATGAAGTAGGAAACTAGAAACTAGTGGAACTCCAACTAGCGTCACGTAGTTTCAGAATCAGCGCTCCTTATATAGATCACGCCATCTAAGATCGTCTCCCTCAAATAATTGTTCAGGCGAGATCAATATTCATACTTTGTTTCTCTAATTTCTGGTTCAATCGATTGTTTCTCATCCATATATTATAAAACTAATTAACTGTAATAAAATAAACACTTTAATAAGAAGAAATAGAAAGAAATCTGCTCAAATTATGAAATGACAGACGTACTATCGGTTACGAAAGTTGAGATACACTTTGTCGTAAGGAAGGTGTGACCCTGTGTATCCCAACATTTGTACCCGACTGTAGATTTTTAATAACCTACACCATCACCTACTAATTACCTCCAGACACTGACATGCAAATGTTTCTTTAAAAGTTTATACGTATGAATATACGATTATACGAAAGAATCTGGGAGCATATTTTTTTGCCAGACGAAATATCTTGATAATTTAAAACACAGGGCTGGTTCTTTTGCTCATATATACAAAATATACTGATTTTATATCAATTATGTCGCATTTTAACTTATTAAATTAGTTCATATACAATTACTCACCTAATGATATACGGCGGTTATATATATATATATATAATAATAATAATTACAGGCCTATTGCTGTCGCTTCCTGCTTCTCGAAACTACTAGAAAAACTCTTGTTACTCCGATTAAATGATTTCCTATGGACATCTCCTAATCAGTTTGGTTTTAAAAGGTCCCACTCAACTGATCTGTGTATCTATGTACTTAAAGAAACAATATCTAAATACAGGGTGTTTCAGGAGGAAAGGTCAATACTTCGGGAGGTGATAGTATCGGTTATTGTGATGAAAAAAGTTCATATGAACATGTATCTAATTCTGAATGGTTACGGAGATAGAGCTGTTTGAATCTACAAATACAAAAGCATTGTTAATGGTAATCAAGAAAGAGAAACCAATTACTGTTTCTAACATTTAATGTTTAAACATTGGCATTTTGAATGGTATCACATACAGAAATGACAAATTTGTTACAGTTTACAATACGTTTTCGAAAATCCCACCATCAACCTCAATGTGTTCGTCTGAGTTGATCTTGACGTTCCTTTATGAGGGCAGCAGCATCCAAAATGCGCGTGAGCAATTCGTCTCGTGTATCCACCTTTCTTTTGCAAACTTGACTTTTCACCCATCCCCACAAACAATAATCTAACGGAAAGAGGTCTGGTGACCTTGGTGGCCATTGAATGGGACCACCGCGGGGGGAGGAAGAGCTGCGCGCGCATCAGATTCAAACAGCTCTATCTCCGTAACCATTCAGAATTAGACACATGTTCATATGAAATTTCTTTCTCACAATGACCGATACTATCACCTCCCGAAGTATTGACCTTTCCTCCTGAAACACCCTGTATAAGGCTGTAACATATTCTGCTCGATTTTTTTAGTTCATTCAGACAAAAATTAAATGACTTATAAGGACAAATTTGCTCGAATTTTTAGTTTATTCACAACAAAAATGAAATGACATAATGACAAATTAATCATCAATATAATTCCCTTCTTTTTCTGTAACATCCTCCCACCTGTAGAAAAGTTTCTTTATGACACGTTCGAAGAAATCCCTTGGTTTCGAGTTAAAAAAGCGATCACTTCGTTTTCGATAGCTTCCCTGGATTGCAACTTTTGTCCATCTAGGTGGTGTTGCAGACTTCTGAATAAATGGTAGTCTGAAGGTGCGATGTCCGGAGAATAAGATGGATGAGGCATTTTTTCCCAACCAAATGCCTCCAGTTAGGCAGTGGTGATTCGAGCAGTGTGTGGGCGCGCGTTATCCTGGTGGAATAGAACACCTCTGCGATTAATTAATGCAGGACGTTTTTCTTGTAATGCTATCTTCAATCGTTGGAGTTGTTGGCAGTAGACTTCAGCAGAAGCTCAAAATGAATAATTCCTTGCATATCCCACCAAACGCGCAGCAAAATTTTCTTTGGATGGGGTCCATTCCTTGGCTGAGGTTCAGGCTTTGTTTCACGGCTAAGCCATTGATGTCGATGCTTAATATTGTTATAAAGGACCCCTTTTTCATCCCCAGTGACGATCCGATTCAAAAACGGTGCCTGCAGTTGCCGAGAATGCAGTGATGTGCAAATATCGATTCGATGTTGAAGATTCGCTTGTGACAAATGTTATAATGTTTCAGACCAACAAAGACCCTAGGATCCACTCATGGCTGGTCTACCATGGCTGGTCTACCTAATGCGGAACCCATTTTCCAACCTTCACTATTTTTCCTAACAGCTTCAAATGACGATGAATGGTCATATGGCTAACGCCGAGTTGCAGGCCAAGTTCTCTTATAGTTACCGTTGGGTTTTCCTCCACTGTTGCTCTCAGCAACTCTTCATCTAACTCATTCGGTCGTCCTGTTCGTTGATAATCTTTCAGACTGAAGTCTCCATTTCTAAACTTCTCAAACCATCTCCTACACATCCATTCCCTCACAACATCATTTCCATAAACTCTTTGAATGTTTTTTGAGGATTCACTAGCCTTAGATCCTTTATGAAACTCATACAGCATCACATGTCGAATATGCTCTTTCGTGGGCTCCATGTTTTTTCAATTACTGTAATATCGTAGGGGTGGCGTTGTAACTGTATGAAAAACACCAGAGAAAATATTCATTAGCCTAATCCTACACTAGCCTAAGTCATTCTGTATCGTGATAAAACCTGTGCGACACCTGTCGCCGCGTGTATTTTGCAACATTTCTAAAACTATTTCACATTATCTTGAGGTTATTCTATTATCTATCGTCCGTTTTCTAGTCGAGCAGAATTTATGTTACAACCTAATACATTGACAGTAA
The DNA here is from genome assembly GCA_023014485.1 of Bathynomus jamesi. Lineage (NCBI taxonomy): Eukaryota > Metazoa > Arthropoda > Malacostraca > Isopoda > Cirolanidae > Bathynomus > Bathynomus jamesi. The sequence continues at coordinate 367,541 of JAJOZX010004232.1, read as the reverse complement.
TTCAACTATTTGTAGCTGTTTCCTAGATATAAATAAGGCATATGATAGGGTGAACCACAATATTTTACTTGAAAAACTAGAAGACAGGAAGGTTCCCATGTACATATTAAACGTATTGAAATTTTGGTATTCCCACCAATCTTTCACCGTTAGGTGGGGCAATGTACTATCCGAGTGTTTTGGTTCCTCTTGCGGGATGAGACAAGGCTCTTTGCTCTCCCCTATGCTGTTTAATGTGCATATTGATGGATTAATTGCTTCATTTAATGAGGCAACAGTGGGATTTGTATAGATAACACAAGGATAAATAACTTAGTTTATGCCGATGATATGGTGTTAATAAGTCCCTCTGTTAAAGGTCTGGATCGGCTACTGAAAGTCTACGAAGTGTATTCGCAGAAACATGATATTCTTTTTAATGTTACAAAAACTAAGGTTATGCAATATCATCCTAAAAGCTGCAATCAGCCAGCTGATATAAGGTTTAAAATGAATGGTGAAGTCATTGAGGAAGCACAAGAGTTTAAGTATTTGGGTCAAACTATTACCAGCTACTTGAGTGATGACTCGGATATAAGAAAACAATCTCGAAGCCTGTGTGCTAAAGCGAATATGACCATAAGGAACTTTCGATTCTGTACAAGTGAAGCTAAAGACACTGTTTCGTACTTTCTGCAGTAATATATACGGACAGCAACTCTGGGTAAACTATAAAAAAGGTTCTGGCAGAACCCTAAATTTGATGTACAACAGGTCTTTTAGACTTTTACATAAATTACCCCCGAGATGCTCAGCTTCGCAAATGTTTGCTACCAGCAATGTCCCGAGCTTCCGGGAGGTAACAATACGTGCTCAATACAGTATAATGCAAAGAATTAAAAAATCAACCAACTCGATTATCCAAACTATCCATGAGTCCTGCCATTTATCCTCTAAGCTATGGAATTCTTGGTACGAAAACGTCTGTTTGTAGCTCCACTTAATTTCGACATTATTATTTCTAATCAAGTGTGTATATTTCTATCCTTAGTATATGACTGTCATTGTATTAATAATATTTGTCATATGGACTATAGTCTGCCAATAAACCTTTTCATTTTCATTCACTGTATATATATATATATATATATATATATAATATATATTATAAAAGTGCACACCCATAAGGAAAAATTAAAAGCGATTCTACAGCCTTTTGTGTATTCAACGGTACATTTCGACAAAGAATGACGAGGTGGGTTTTTTTTTATGTAGGAAGGAGGGGCGGGGCGGTTAAGGGCGAACGCCCTCAAAAGTGACCCATCCACAGAAGCCGGAGAGAAAACAAAAACAAGGTCTCCAAGACTCAATTATGCCATTTTTCTTTTTTAATATAAATTTTGAAAAGGTTGTATAGTGGTAAGCTGCATTTATGTGTAATGAGGAATAGAGGAGAAGTGTGGTGTGTTTGAGAGCATGATGGACTGCTCCCATGGTAGATGAGACACGGAAAAAGATCACCTAAGGAGTACAGTAACGGGAGAAATGGGAGTTCCAGCACTCCATGTCTCCTGCCTAATAGCCACCCCGGAGTACTTCCCTGGTCGATTGGTGTCCACAATCTCCTCCTACCAGGGCCGGATTAACCATTAAGCAAAATAAGCCCGTGCTTAGGGCATCAAGGGAAGGGGGGCACCACAGAAATTTTCCATTGTCGGATTTACCATGGATTTATTATACTATTATAATCGCGGCTTATAGCCTATAAGCTGTTGAAAACTGAATTATATATATTCATATATAGTATTTATTTTTTTTCATTGTTTGAATTTGTAGTGAACAACAACCCTTTTGAGAGAATAAATATATTTCGTTGTAATCACACACTTTACGCTTTGCGTTATTATTTTGTTCATATCAAATCTTTGAGCGCCATATTAAAAATACATAAGATTAATATTTTCGTGTGCTATAGTAAATGTAAAAACAAGATTCAGTCATGCTGAACTTTATAAAATAATTGTAGAAGACAATATTGAGTGTCCCTTCCCAAATGTAGAAATTGCCTTTCGTATATTTTTAACATTAATGGTCACAAATTGCTCAGCTGAGCGTTCATTTTCTCAGTTGAAGTATATTAAAAATACCAACAGAACAACTATGCAACAAGGCAGGCTGGATGCCTTATCTCTACTAAGTATAGAAGCAGATGTGTTACGTAAGATTAGTTTTGAGGATCTGATCAAAGACTTTGCAATTAAAAAAAGTAGGAGAAACTTTTCAAATATAAATGAAGTGGAAGTATACAAAAATAACATTATTTTCCATCTTACTGTAAGTTTTTGTTTCATTTCAAAAAATAAAATTTTATTTTATGGTTTATTTTTGTTTATATTTTGAATTACATATATATGGGGCACCAAAATCTTTTAAGTGCTTAGGGCCTCTAAAGGTCTTAATCCTGCCCTGCCTCCTACGTAATGTTGAGTACACGAAATCCCTTTCATTTTTCCTTGTGGGTGTGCATCACTTATTTATTTCACGTGTTTAAGTGTGAGATTCATCCAGTATATATATATATATATTATATTATATATAATATATTATAATAATATATATATAATTATATATATATATATATACAGTATATATATATATAGGTGAACCAAATGTAGGTGGACAGTAAATGATAACGTTTATTTTGAGAATACTATTTAATTTTTTTGTATACTATAATACAAAATAAAATTTAAATAAATTTAGTTATAATTTTAATATAATATAACACAAACACCATAGTTAAAATGAACACCATAGTTATAATATAATATAACACAAACCGTATTCAACCTACTGTCCACCTACTTTTGGTTCAACGTATATATATATATATTTTTTTTTTTTTTTTTTTTTTTTTAGTTCAGGAAGAACCGATTCGCCTCTATTTAAAGGGCATATCTCAGCGGAAAAACAAAGAAAAAGTGAGAGGAAAGACAGAGGAAAAAGAAAGGGTGGAGGGGACAGTCGAAGTGGAAAAAGACCAAGGATGACAAGGACTGCAGGATCGAGCCCCATCATCCTTGGGTGCTAGGGCCGGGAGGGCGCACGTGAAACCTCCAGGAACAAGCACGTACAAACGAGCACAAAGAGCACTCAAGAGCACGAGCTTAGAACCCCCTTGCGGGATATATATATATATATATATATATATATATATATATATATATATATACACACACACACACACACGAGGGTAATTCAATAAGTATCCGCACTTTTTATTTTCACAATTTTATTTTCACATCTGATAGATTATAAACACATCACTTCTCAACATAGTCTCCCTGTTTCTCAATGCACTTAGTCCAGCGATCTACAAGCTTCCTAATGCCATCACAAAGAATGTTTTTGGCTGTGTGCGTAGCCAGTCATGCACCGCCTCCTTCAGGTCATCATCGCCTTGGAATCGCTGACTTCTCAAAGCGTCTTTTAGTGGTCCAAACAGGTAAAATCCGAAGGTGCCAGGTCTGGACTGTAGGCTGGATGGTCGAGAACTTCAAATTTAAGTTCTTGAAGGCATTTTCTAGTCTGTGCAGCGGTATGAGGGCGCGCATTGTCGTGTAACAGAATAACACGGCTACGCTTTGAACTTCCTTGCAACGGGAGATGTTGGATGCTTCCATTGCATGCTCTGTCGTTTGCTTTCTGGTTCATAGTGATGGATCCAGGTTCATCTCCAGTGATAATGCGCTCCAAAGAGTTTTCGCTTTCATTATACCACGCCAAAAGACGAGAGCAGACGTCCATACGATTACGCTTGTGCTCTTCTGTCAACTGTTTGGACACTCATCTTGCACAAACCTTGGTTGATGTTGACGGTCGTCCTGAGCGCTGAGCATCTGTCACACATGTCCGACCTTCCTTGAACATTTGAATCCACTTGTAAACACTTCGCCGTGGTAACACATTATTCCCATACTGAGCACATAAACGCGTGTGAATTTCAGCTCCTTTCACACCTTCTGGCCACAAAAAACGAACCACGGATCTCTCTTCTTCCAGAGTAAAACTGAAAGCGGCGCAGCCATGCTCACTAATCGTACGATATGTGACCAGCTACGAGTAGCCTAAATAGCCTATACTGTTGCTAGCCTAATAAGCCTATAGATCTCAGTTTGGCTCGTTATTACGAGTATATATTATATACTATATTATCACTAAAATAAAAAGTGCGGATACTTATTGATGTACCCTCATATATATATATATATATATATACAGGGTGGGCGGAAAGTAGCTCCCTATTTGGATTGGTAAAAAATACGTATATTATCCATTTATTTCAGAAGAAATAATATGAAAAGGTAGGCATACATGGTAGGTTTTCTATAAAATTCAATGTGGGCTCCAACTCTTTCCACCAGCTTCTGGAGCCGCCCAGGAATGGCGTCCACTGACTTTAGCAGGAACTCCGGCGGGATGGAGGACATGACTTCCCGAATTCGTCCTCCAGTTCTTCCAATGTCCTCGGTTTGGTGCGGTAGACTTCTTCCTTTACCCACCCCCAAAGAAAGAAGTCGCACGGTGTCAAGTCGGGGCTCCTGGCTGGCCATTGATGTGGACCACGACGACCCATCCAACGCCCAGGGAAGTGGGCATCCAGCCACTCACGGACAACAAGAGCGAAGTGCGGAGGGGCGCCATCTTGCATAAATATCAGATCGTCGATGTTCCTCCATGTGCTGACAACCGGCCAGACCTCGTTTCGCAACATAGCAAGGTACCGCTCAGCATTCATGGTGTTGCGCAGAAGGAACGGGCCCACAACCTGATCTGAGGTCATACCACACCACACCGTTACACTGAAACCGATTCTGCCGTTTTTCAGCGGTAACCGTGCGACTTCTTTCTTTAGGGGTGGGTAAAGGAAGATGTCTCCGCACCAAACCGAGGACATTGGAAGAACTGGAGGACCGAATTCGGGAAGTCATGTCTCCATCCCGCCGGAGTTCCTGCTAAAGTCAGTGGACGCCATTCCTGGGCGGCTCCAGAAGCTGGTGGAAAGAGTTGGAGCCCACATTGAATTTAGAGAAAACCTACCATGTATGCCTACCTTTTCATATTATTTCTTCTGAAATAAATGGATAATATACGTATTTTTTTACCAATCCAAAATAGGGAGCTACTTTCCGCCCACCCTGTATATATATATATATATATATTATATATATATATACACGATGAGTAATCAAAACTTAACAACTTTTCCTCCTGAAGACGTATATACTTGAAATGAAAGTTGTGCAGGAGAGAAAACAGGATCAAACATGCTTCTTCTAGACTTTGTCAGAGTTTTGTCATTAGATCTCATCATTTACTTTTGTCAGCGTAATGAGAACAGACGCTTGTCGAGTATACCCTGAGAGCTTTGCGATGAATTTGAAAGCCGAACAAAGGGCTGCCACAAAGTTTTGCGTTCGTCTACACAAGAACTTTACTGAAACCATAATATGATCAAATAAGTCTATGGTGATGTTGCTCTACTCGGTGCACAGGTTTTTAAGTAGTTTAAAAAGTTATTGTACTTCTGGTCACGAAATTGTTGATGAACCACACTGAGGAAGACCCTCTACCTCAGTGACACCTGAAATGTCGGAAGCTGCGAACATTAAAATCAAAGAAGATGACGGATAACAGTGAAACATATCTCAGAAGATTTGGGCATCTCCATGGGGTTGGCTCATCATATTATGCACGGTGTCCTGGGCATGACTCCAGATTCCTGGGATCTTGGGAGCATTGCTCCAGTAAATTGACCATGAGAAAAAGTAAATTTGGGTTTGGGTTTTGTTCCTCCGCTAGACATTATGCAATTTTTTTGCGTATACATTCTTGTACAAACCAATTTTTTAAATTACAAATTTAGTTATTTTTAGTTTAGTTAGTAATTCCATATTTAACAATTATTTTTATTTTTTGTTAAGCTTCAATGTTTTGATAATTAAAATTTTATTAAAACGTATATTTTTTTTAATATAAAATTATCAGGATTGGACTATGTTCCATTGATCTCAGCCAGGTTTGATAAATTGGCCAGATAATTACTTGTGCGGTTTTAAGTAATCCACCATGACTCTAGAATTGAAAAGTTTAGTTAAGTTTAAACTTACTTTTACTTACTTTAACTTACCTACTTTTACTTACTTTAACTTACCTACTTTTACTTACTCTTCCTTACTTTTACTAAGTTTAAAGCACTTACTTTTACTTACTTTCATTGTACTATATTTACTTACTTTTACTCACTTTTACCATACTATATTTACTAACTTTTACTTATTTTGTATTTTTTCAGGTAGTCAATAATCAATAATGGATCCTAATATTGATGAAGTTAGAGAGAAAAGTGAGGGTGTTAAAAGGGGTTACTTTTGTGGTCAATGCAAGAACAAATATTCAAAGAAGCAAAACTGGGAGGAACATTTTAATTCCAAAAAAAATATTTGTTACAATACAAGAGGTCCCAGAGTTTGGGCCCTCAGCTTAGATATTGCAGTAAAGAAATACCAGGATGAAGTGCAGCAGAGAGATACGGCAAAGCAGTCATTTAGTTTGTTCACAAAATGTGCTAGTGCTAGACCTCAGAAAAATGAACCAACTTCATCAACTGCTAATCTAGAAAATGAAACTTTTTCACTAGATGTTTCACAGACTGAAGAAAGTGCTTCTCCTCCACCTAAGAAACAAAAGGTGGTAATTATGTATTTTATCCCACTCAGTCATTTTACACACCAAAATACATTTTTCTAGTAGTATTTGATGTGATTTGTTCAAATATGACCTCCATTTCCGTCGGAAATGAGATCCAACAAAGTTATAGTACTTTGAAGTTTGGCTCATTTTCAAGGGAAATGGAAGTCAAAATCTAAGCAAAACACATCAAATATTACTAGAAAAATGTATTTTAGTATTAATTAACCTAACCTAACCTTACCTAACCTAACCTAACCCTGGCTAAACGAGCCTAACCCTGGCTAAACGAGCTCTCGTCTGTATCCACCACCTAATCCATAATAAGGTAATACTCTAGGCTCATTTAGCCAGGGTTAGGCTCGTTTAGCCAGGGTTAGGCTCGTTTAGCCACGGTTAGGCTCGTTTAGCCACGGTTAGGTTAGGTAAGGTTAGGTTAGGTTAATTAATACCAAAATACATTTTTCTAGTATATTTGATGTGTTTTGCTTAGATTTTGACTTCCATTTCCCTTGAAAATGAGCCAAACTTCAAAGTACTATAACTTTGTTGGATCTCATTTCCGATGGAAATGGAGGTCATATTTGAACAAATCACATCAAATACTACTAGAAAAATGTATTTTGGTGTGTAAAATGACTGAGTGTGATAAAATACATAATAACCCAAAAGGTAAGTGAGGAATCTGCGCATCAGACTAACAAAACTGCTTTAGAGGAATTTGAAAATTCCCAAATCCAGAAGACATTGAATGCAATTTTGCGCCTAACAAAAGAAACTCACCAAGCTGTTGTGGAAAAAAAGTAAATTCAGAGCTGTGCTCCAGTAAATTTTTTCAAATCTGGAGTCATGGTCCTGGGCTACAAGGCCGTAGCCTGCTGGCTGGACTTCTCTGAAAATGGAAAAAATGGATGGATCATCCACCATAACAATGCCCGCATTTACACTAGGCAGCGAACTCAACATCGAAGTGCTACCCCCATCCTCCCTAGAGTCCCGACTTGGTCCCTTGTGACCGTTGCCCGTTTCCTGAGTTGTAAAAACTCTTCAAACCCGCCAGTTTCAAAGGAAAGAAGAGACGAATAAAGAAGTTATATTATAAGAATTATTTTACTTTCACATATGCCCTTTTCTTATATATATATATATATATATATATATATATATATATTATATATATATATATATATATTATATATATATATATATGTTACAGTTAAAGTGTGTAACCAACCATTTCGCGTAATGGCTGAAACCTTTAGTCATTTCGCGAAATGGCTGTTTCACTTGGTCATTTCGCGAAATTACTAAAATCTTCAACCATTACGCGAAATGGCTGAAATTCCACCTTGGTAATTTCGTACAAGATCATTTACCCGGTTAGGTCAACTGTATGCCCGGTTAGGTCAGCTGTATGCCCTTGACAACTTGTTAGGTTAGGTTGTGTTATTTTCGTTAGTTTTAACGAAACTAACACGATTAACCTAACCAATTGTCAAGGGCATACAGTTGACCTAATCGGGCCTTCAATGGCGGACATCGGAATAACATTGAAGGCCCGGTTAGTATTTGAAAACCTCTATATTGAAAATTCAAATTCAAATGTGTTCAAATGTTCAAATGTGTTCAAATGTGTATTTGAAGAGTGTTTCTCACTTATTTGAACAGACCTGTGGATGTATGTATGTTTTAGCAGATTTAGTTAGTTAAATAAAGGTTTCCAATTTTATTGTGATGTTTATTTTTATGAATTCATGACAAAAGTCATTTTAGCCATTTCACGAAATGACCAAGGTGGAATTTCAGCCATTTCGCGTAATGACTGAAGATTCCCGTCATTTCGCGAAATGACGGGTTTATGAAATAAAGATTCTATAATACATCAAAAAAATATTTGGTTAAAACAACCAAATTATTTGAAAATCAATATTCACTTGATTAATTCAAACTATTTATTATTATTATTTTTATTATTTTTTTAGTATTAGTATTACATGTATGAATTAACCACTTGGATTGCTCGTAAAATTGCCATTTTTATCGTTTTAATCAAGCATTTTTTTTCTGCGTAAACTAAGGATAAAAATAGAACAGTTTTTGTTGGTGGTGATTTGTTTGGAGTTGTGTTACTTTCTGTAGCAAATTGCGTTCTTTAAATAAAAGTCCATTAAATGAACTGATAAGGGACCTTCGTATATATTCTCTCGTCAAAGACAATTCCTTACCTCGAAGCTTAATTTCTGATGAAATATACACTTGGACTTAACTTTAACAAACTATAATAAATTTAATTAATTATAGATTAAAAAATCTTAAAACTATAAAATAACGCTTTAACTTCTAATGGTATGGGAAGCGCGTTACATAAATTTCCCAAAATAATTCCCTTAAAAACCCTAAAGTTTATAATAGGGGGTTTTAGAGCCTGAATACTCCCCCTGATATATATATATATATATATATATATATATATATATATATCCCCGAACTGTGGTCCCTTTCCCCCCTAAAAAGGAGGGTAAAAAGTTTGATGAAAGAAACTGCATATAACGAAGCATTTTAATGGCTTGGATGAGAGACGTAAGGAGGTAAAGAGGGTTTAGATCACTCTACAGATGCCACCAACGGCACCCTTAAAGGCACTCCGAGGCACTGTGCCACTATAACATACTCGGGGGTGAAACTCTTATGTAGACACGGTAACGCGATATCCGTGTATATTACATGCTGTATAATGAAGATATTCATATAATGAGTTATAGAAATAAAGGGGAAAACCAACAGAATTGGGGATTCGAATCGGTGTTCGCTGAATGAATGAAAAGTGTTATGAAGATACGACCCATTCGCATCAAATCATTATTCACATTTCTTATTATCGTTTGGCGAGTCTTATTAAGGACAGAAGTGTTTTCATCGTGTCGTTATATATATACAGATATACTGTGTCACACATTCCTATACACTTCTTCCTTATGTTTTTATAGAACGTACAAATGTTAATGATATAGTTACTTTTTTTTATATTTGCGTGTCGAAGAGATGTTATTCAGGATAGATTTTTTGCAATTAATGCACCGTGTTAGGTGGAAATTTTTTTAAGTATATGCATGTAATAATGATGCCGTGTGTGTGTGTGTGTGTGTGTGTGTGTGTGGGTGTATATATATGATGCAAACCCACAAGGAAAAAGAAAATTGATTCCAAGGTCTTTCGTGTATTCAGAAGTAAACCTCGTCAGGGAATGCATGGAAAGGCCTCGTCAGGGAATACACGAAAGGCCTTGGAATCATTTTTCTTTTTCCTTGTGGG
>JAJOZX010004232.1:340000-355000 GCA_023014485.1 Bathynomus jamesi | reverse complement strand
TTCCGAGAATCCTGGGGGTTGGCATCCCGTGGTTGCGGTACGTCGACGATATTTTGTGTATCTGGCCCATGAATCGTGACCTGGATAACTTCCTCCTTCAGTTAAATGATCAAGTCCCCTCCATTAAGTTTACTTTAGAAGTGGAACAAGACAATTCAATCCCATTTTTGGATGTGCGTGTACATAGGGAAAGCCCAGGTTTTAAGTTTAGTATCTATCGGAAAACAACAAACAATTTGTCCTACGTACACTTTTACTCGGGACATGACACCCCCACTAAGAAGGCCATTTTTTCATCAATGTTTCTCCGCGCCCTTAGGATCGCCAGTCCGGAATACATCGATGCCGAATTGGAAAAAATCAACGGTATTGGAAGTGATTTGTGTTATTCATCTGCGTTTATGGAATCTTGTCTCAACAAGGCAAAACGAACTTTCTATCGTGTCAATAATAACACTCGTACTTTGTCAAAAAATATTTTAGTACTTCCATTTTTCCCGGGCTTTTTAGGCATTGCTAATGTACTTAAACTTTTGGATATTAATGTAGTATTTTCATATAACAATATTGTGAAAAATATCATAGTAAAAAATAGCCCTACCAATAATTCAGGCATTATCTATAAAATTGGTTGTAAACAATGTGATTCCTTTTACATAGGTCAGACGGGAAAGGATTTGCACACACGTATAAAACAGCATCAATATTCCGTTAGAACAGGACAGTTGTCCAGTGCCCTTTTTGTCCATTTGTCAGAGTTAGCCCACTGTATTGATTGGAATAATGCTTCAGTTTTATTCCATTCTAGCAACATTGTTAATAGAAATATTCTTGAGTCTGCCATTATCCAACTTTCAAATAACTTCAACATAAGCAAAGGTCTTTTTCAACTCGATCCTGTTATTTTGAATTCCTTCCAAACAGATTTAGATAAGAAGGGTAGAACACTAAATCTTTGGTAAACTTGTCTGCTACTTTATTAACTTTTAATTTGCATTTTATTTTTATATATATCGAAACCTGACCATAGGCAGAGTGTTAATACCCGGACAGTTTTCCAATATAAATTTGTATTTTTATAATCCATTTGATCTTGTGCTAAAAATCGATATTATTCCTTACAAATCTGTACGCCTCACTGATAATCCTTTAATTTTTAATTTTTATTTTTATTTTTACTTCTCTGTTTATTGCATATATAATATATATATATATATATATATATATATATATATATATATATATATATATATATATATATATATATATATATATATATATGTATGTATGTATGTATGTATATGTATATATAGATATGTATGTATATATGTATGTTTGTGTGTGTTTGTATGTATGTATGTTATTTATTTTTCTTTTTTTTCTTTCTGTAACCTATATATAGGCTGTTACCCTTTTATGTACTTCAGTGTTCCTGAGGATGTCATTAGACGAAAGCGCTTGAGCACCATTTTGTGTTTCCTTTCCTTCGTGGTTTTATTCATCATATATATATATATATATATATATATATATATACAGGCCCGGATTTAGCTATAGGCGAACTAGGCGATCGCCTAGGGCCTCGCGCCAAAGGGGGCCTCGCTCAAGCCGTTTTGCGCGTTCTGTTCAAGTGATATTAATGATTTAGAACTTTATGAAGAACTTAAAGTACTTTGCAGGTTTATACCTGAGAAAACAGATCTCGGAAATGCCCTTGTTTATATAGTGCAAAAACAACTAAGTGAGATTTATCCTAATGTTTATGTTGCACTTCGAATAGTATTAACCATCCCAGTTACTGTTGCTTCGGCTGAAAGAAGTTTCTCGCGTCTCAAACTTATTAAAACATATTTGCGTTCCACCATGTCTCAAGCGAGATTGCAATCATTAGCTATGTTATCAATAGAAAACGATATAACAAATTCATTAGATTATTCTCAATTAATTGAAGAGTTTAGCTCGAAGAAAAGTAGAAAAGCATTGCTGTAATATTCAAGGAGCATCTGAACCAAATATTAAAGCATTAATATCAATGGTCAACAAAGATTTTTAATCAGAGTAAAATTTGTGGTGGCTGGATAGCATTTTTCACGCTGATTCCAAAACTGCATTCAGATTTTTTCTAGCACGTATAGTTGTCACGATGAAGGCATATATATAACTACACAGATTTAACCATTTTAAATAGGCAAAATACTAATATTTCAACATTTGATTGTGTTTATTTTATTGTGGTTTTTTAGTTTATTCATCTTATTTATTTCAATTATCTTAATTATTCATCTTACGTATTTCAGGTGTGAGCTTTTACGTCTAGCAGCATTGTGATTCAGGCAACAACGCCGTCTTTGTGTGTCAAAAGATCAGTCCAGTCCAAGAACTTGTTGTGTCAAGTTGGTGTACATTTTTTTTGAATTTATAGTTTTCTCAGGTCAGTCAACATGCCTCGACAATGTAAGAATGACCCCGACAAGTTCTGTTTCGTATGCGGCCAGTTGACAACTAAAACACAGCGACGAAGTATTACAACCGACATTAAGAAAATATACAAGCTATACTTTGGTTGCCATCTAGGTGACCAAGATAAACCATGGGCGCCACATCAAATCTGTTCTGGCTGTTCAAATGGATTACGTGATTGGCTTAACAAAAAGAAAGCTTCAATGCCATTTGCCATACCCATGATATGGAGGGAGCCGAGAGATCATCATGAAGACTGTTATTTTTGTAGTGTGAACTTAATGGGGTTTTCTGCCAAGAACAAACACCAGATTGTATATCCAAACTTGGATTCAGCACGTAGACCAGTAAAACATGATGAAACATTGCCCATTCCAATTCCCCAAGTGATAGGCTAGATTCTATCATAGATGACATGGAAAGTGATGAAGGTGCAACTGGCGTTTCCGGACCATCTACAGAACCAGAGTACACTTTTGAAGGTAGACATTTAGAGCCTAAAAAGTTAACCCAAGGACAGTTGAATGATCTTGTTAGAGACTTATCGCTGTCTAAAGAGAAATCAGAGCTTCTCGCCTCAAGACTAAAGGAGAACAATTTACTTGAGAACAATGTTCGTATTAGTTACTACCGAAAGCGGAATTTTGAATTAACAGCATTCTTTTCAGTAGACGGTCCTCTCTGTTATTGCCATGACATCAATGGACTATTTACAGCCATATCTCAGACGTATGTGGCATCTGAGTGGCGCCTCTTTATTGATTCGTCGCAGAGAAGCCTGAAAGCAGTTCTTTTGCATAATGGTAATATAATGCCATCCATCCCATTGCCCATTCCGTCCATCTAAAAGAGACATATGACAATATGGATATAGTACTTAAGGCAATCAAATACGACAGTCATCAATGGAATGTTTGTGGAGATCTAAAAGTTATAGGAATGCTTGTGGGTATGCAGTCAGGATTCACAAATTTTGTTGTTTCCTTTGCCTGTGGGACAGTCGCGCCACTATAGAACATTACACCAAAAGTGACTGGCCACTTAGGTATACATATGTCCCAGGATAGCAATGTCCAGTCTGTCCCTTTAGTGGATCCCCAAAAGATCTATCTGCCACCTCTTCACATTAAACTTGGTTTAATGAAGAATTTTGTTAAAGCAATGGGTAAAGTCAATTCTGAAGGGTTCCAATACCTTTCAAGGAAATTTCCGAAGGTTACTGCAGCAAAATTGAAGGAAGGAATTTTTGTTGAGACACAAATAAGGGAGGTTTGAATGACACTAAATTTGAAAAAGTCCTAAGTCCGCTGGAATTGAAGGCTTGGCTGGCGTTCAAATGGATATGTGAAAACTTTCTTGGAAGCAACAAGTCACCTGCGTATAAGGATGGAGTCAAGAACCTCCTTGATGCCTTCAAAGAAATGGAGTGTCGAATGTCGTTAAAAATCACTTCCTGCATTCCCACTTAGATTTCTTTCCTGAAAACCTTGGTGCAGTGAGTGACGAGCAAGGAGAGCGCTTCCATCAAGATATTCAGATGATGGAGAAGCGCTACCAAGGATATTGGAATGAAAGTATGATGGCGGACCATTGTTGGATGCTGTATCGTGACAATCCAGGCCAAATTTACAAAGGAAATCACACTCACAGCGCTTTTAATAAAATAATGTATATATTCTTTATTTATAAGTACATTGAATAAGGTATATGATGTATTTGTTGTTTAGCATTCCTAAGTGTGATCTATACATCCATAAATTTTCTTATAGCAATATCAAAAACTTAAAAATATCAAAACCAGTGTATCTATATAACTGTACGTGCTAGAAAAGAAATAAAACCAGATTCGGAATCAGCGAGAAAAATGCATTAAGAAAAGTGTGATCATGTTTGTGATGAGAAAAAAGTTTCATTTTGTTGGCCAGTGTATTTAGCCTGATAAGTCGATCGCTCACTATTATAAAAAATGAAATGTCAACATCTCTTATACATCACATATGAAAAACGTTTGTATACTATGGAAAGTCATTACCTATAATATTATATAAATCTTAGAAATCATTGTCTTATATTTTCGATACAAATCTTGATTCATATTATAATTTATACTTATTTGTATGGTTTATTTATATTTCTTATACAATTTCCATGCGTGATTATTTTGGTTTGGTTTAATTTTTAAGTGCTGGCATAGTTCTGTCTATGCGGGATTCTAATATTGCTGGCAGTGGCGACTGGCGTATAGGAGCGATGGAGCGGTCGCTCCCCCTTGCTTGAAACGATAAATATTAATTTAACAGATAAAAAATATATTAATTTTAAGATATTAAAATAAATATTCTTGAAATATATTTTAAAAATTCATGTGGCATATCATGATTCATGAGGCATTTTGAGTAAGCTTTCATACAGTACATAATATTCTAAACTTATAGCATAGTTTCAAACATCGTACCGCTGTTTGAATACAAAATAATATTGCAGCCAAATGGAGCGATAGATTTTTCGCTCAAGTAAATATAAATTATATTTTACTGTTGTAATGAAAATATAAGTACAATCGCGAATTTTTTTATAATAACTTTATTTTTACTAATAGTTACTTCAGTAATAATGATATAAGCCATTTATATGTATTTTATTAAAATTATTACTTATTTGTAATTAACTAGAATTGTACGTCTGGCATAGCCGCATATGTTAATACAAGTACAGTACTCTTGTGAGCGGCAGTTGGATTTGCACTTGCCTATTGTGAGTCCGTGTTGTCGTACAGTGGTACATTATTATAGTCAAATTTATTATAGTCAAATTTATTCAACAATTATTTTTATATTTTATTAAAATATTTTTTTAATACAAATTTATGGCTTCTTTTGACATATAAGTACCGTACGGAAGCACCATGTGATTGTTTATGTACTAGAATTCTAAAAATTATAAATTTTATGAAATCGCACCCCCATACATTTATACCACGAGTCGCCACTGATTGCTGGTATAGTACCGATAATTAAGTCCATATTTTCATATATATAGGCCTAGGGCCTCGCAATTTCTAGATCTGCCTAGGGCCTCGCAACTTCTAGATCCGGCCCTATATATGTGTGTGTATGTGTGTGTACAGGGTGTCTCAGAAGTCGCGCACCATAGGCTTTATTCATATTTACGAGGTCGAAATGGTTTAAAAGTGATGTTTAATTACAATATATGTACGATTATGTTCGCATAATAAAATTAATAGTATGTACAGTTAATCAAAGAGCTATTTTAAAATAATTAAATTGAATGAAGCTACATTAGCCAATGG
Organism: Bathynomus jamesi; assembly: GCA_023014485.1. Classification (NCBI taxonomy): domain Eukaryota; kingdom Metazoa; phylum Arthropoda; class Malacostraca; order Isopoda; family Cirolanidae; genus Bathynomus; species Bathynomus jamesi. The sequence goes on along the minus strand of JAJOZX010004232.1, from coordinate 349,230 downwards.
TGTCTCAGAAGTCGCGCACCATTGGCTAATGTAGCTTCATTCAATTTAATTAATTATTTTAAGATAGCTTTTTGATTAACTGTACATACTATTAATTTTATTATTCAACATTATCGAACATATATTGTAATTAAACATCACTTATAAACCATTTCGACTCGTAAACCTCGTAAATCTGAATAAAGCCTATGGTGTGCGACTTTTGAGACACCCTGTATATTAAAGAAAACGGAATTAGTCTGTCGTTCGTGAGCACAATCAAATCTACGGTGAATGCTCATTTATTTTAATTTAATTTGCACACACACACACACACACACACACACACACACACACACACACACACACACCCGCGAGCGTGTGTATATATATATATATATATATATTATATTCTTTCTGACAAAACGGTTAACATAAATTATTTCACAAACAAATTAGCAATTTTGTTAACGAAATAAAAAATTTAGAATAGTCTTTTCACGAAGGTCATTCGAGATTCAAGATCTGTTCTACTTCAAGGAAGACATTTCGGGAGGAAAATTCTATTTTTATGTTCAAATATTATCTTTCAGTCAGTCTATAATTCGCGTTTCCCAAAAATGATGATGTCACTATACAGATACGCTCATATAATCCTAATTCCAAACTCAGGGAGTCTCTAAGGAAGGGATGGAGGGGAGCTAGTGATATTTTACTGTATAAAAGACTGTACGAGATATCTGACTGCGGGCAATTTTTAGATAGTACATCCAAACAGTTTTAACAAAAGTTATTTTTCATATTACGCATATTTCATCCAAAACTAATATAATTGTGACACGAGAGTCTGTTCCTTAAAGAGCAGACTCCTTAACGAACAGACTCCTTAACGAACAGACTCCTTAAGGAACAGACTCTCGTGTCACAATTATATTAGCTTTGGATGTAATATGCGTAATATGAAAAATAACTTTTGTTAAAACTGTTTGGATGTACTATCTAAAAATTACCCGCAGTCAGATATCTCGTACAGTCTTTTATACAGTAAAATATCACTAGCTCCCCTCCATCCCTTCCTTAGGGACTACCTGAGTTTGAAATTAGAATTGTATGATCAACAAGGGCTAAGTCGCTGCCAATGTCGTAACACCGCTTCCTGTAAATCACCGAAATTAAACGACATTGATTCTGGAAAGTAGTAGGATGGAGTACCGACCTCTGTATCCAAATTACGTAGCGATCCGTGGTTCGGATTCTACGTAAAGTTGTAAGTCCCCTCCGTCACATGACCTTAGATGTTGCGAAGGAGGTTAAACAACCCCATCAAACAAACAAACAAAAACAAAACTAATCCTTTGTAGTCATTTACGATAATGCGATCCAGTTAAAATTCAAATTCATATTTCATCCATAAGTAGGAGTTTTCTAGAAATTGCTCTACAGTTGTCATACTTGCTGTTATAATATATATATATATATATATATATATATATATATGAAATACATTGAAATTTATGGCATTGTTATAGCTCCAGGCAACATTTTTGGTCATGAAAGCTTCAGCCAAAATCGGCCAAGTTCGACTTATTCCAGATTTATTTCCCATAATTGTAATAAATAGCTAAAGTTTGGCCGAAATAAATGCCTTTTTGGGCCTAAATTCTCACCCATAATTCTTCCATAACTACCTCCTTTTCGACAGCGTTCGGCGAGAAATTTTCAATTGCTCTTTATGACTTTAATGTACCCATAGAGTTACTTTTTACCTTATATTTAATTATATATATATATATATATGTGTGTGTGTGTGTGTTATTATAATTGTTAATTTAACCAACTGAATCAAATCTAGGAAGTTACCGAAGCTAGTTTAACCTGAAAGGGAAAAAGTAACAGGACAGTGATCAAAAAGGAATGAACCCCAATTTATATTAGGTTTATAGTATTATATATATATATATATATATATACAGGGTGTCTCAGAAGACATTATTGAACTTAACTATAAATATGGTGCCCGACTTCTGAGACACCTTAACCTTTCGTTAATGTTTGGTTTGCTTCCGCCCGAATTGTTCATTCTGACGAAGGTCAAGTTTTTTACTCACCCTTAGACCTACAGTTTAATGTGGAATCCGAACCACACCCCACCAGTAGCCCAGCGTCTTAACCACTAGGCCACCCAGGGTACCAAGGGTACCCATTTATCTACCAACCACTTTCTTTATTGTGTGGAAGGATGAACAGCTGGTTTTTGCTGCGCGCCGCCTGCCGTCACCGGGTCTCGATCCCGGGGCCGATGGATTCGTAGTCAGCGATGCTAACCACTACACCACCGAGGCGCCTTAATGTATACTGTGTATATAATATATAATGAGGAGATTGTAGACACACCAATCGACCAGGGAAGTACTCTGGGGTGGATATTAGGCAGGAGACAGGGAGTGTTGGAACTCCCGTTTCTCCTGTCACTGTCCTCCTTAGTTGATCTTTTTCCGTGTCTCATCTACCCTGTGAGCAGTCCACCATGCTCTCAAACATACACTCTCCCCCTATTCCTCACTACATATACTTGCATCGTAAACACTACACGACCTTTTCAAAATTTATATTTAAAAAAAAAAAGAAAACTGGTATTATTGAGCCTTGGAGACCTTATTTTGGCTCTCTTTTTCTTCTGTGGAAGGGTCACTTTGCGGCCGCTCGCCCTTAGCCCCCTCCTTAATACATAAAAATAGATATGTGTGTGTATACATATATCCTGAAACAAATGACAGCAGCATAACGTCATATTGCTGTCTCGAAAGTGAATTATATTGATGATAAGGTTTTTGTAATCACAATACAGTGCATTTCTGTAATAACATCAGTGTTTAATCACCCAGTTTCAGTATAGGGAGTATGCCGGCAGTATGACTAATATGACGTTAATACGACAATTAATTATTTGATGATTATATGACTCTGTGGCCGGGTGCTTAAACCCTAGCACACTGTGACTGACGATGGCACAGGGACACTCATGAAGGCAAATAAAAAATCAATGGTTATAATGCTGCACCAGCCTGAATTCAGAATGCCCTCGCGTAAGCAAGAAATTTGAGAATTTTCGGAGTGGTAATTGGTAACTCTTCTAAGACTGCCTGGAGCGCTTGCGCAATAAGATTCAAAATTCAGTTACTGAATAATCTCATTCATGTGTTAAGTGCGTCATATTTGACAAATAGCTGGAGGGAAGCAAGTACACAAGGTTTCGTAATGCAGGTACCGTAAAGGAAACGTAAAATATAGTTATAAAATACACACGACATTTATTGCTTTACTAATAATGCAATTTATTTGTACAATATAAAAAAGTATATTAATTTAAGCCTATTCGACATAGTCATAGTGGCACATTACATTGTGCATTTTGGAAAAAAGCATAAAATAGCACATGATTGCCATAAGTTTGAGCAACATTATTTATGGTGACATGCTTTGTTGTAAAATGTAACTAAGGTAAATTATTCAATAATGTCACAAAATTTGGTACTTTCATTAAGAAAATTGTAGTTTGATTTTAATAATCCTTTGCTTTTATGACATATATGACCCCGCAGAGACGTCAATATGACTCACTTTCTAAATAGTAATATGCCGTCACCTACTTTAGAGTGCATAGGCTACTTTTCAACGTTCCACTTCCCTCGTGCATGTGGGTTGAGTTAACTGAAAGAGATAAGAAATTTGAAACTTCATAATACATACATACTTCCTTACAACGTTCACGCAGATGCATTTTATTACTGATTTGGAGGTGGGGACGTGACACGTGATTGGGACCAGAATATGTAAAGAATAAAGTAATTAATATATTTGCGTGATGTAAATAAACTTGATGTATTAAATATTTTTAATAAGTATTAAATATTATTTAATTTACTTCATAAATCTCTCTCTCTCTCTCTCTCTCTCTCTCTCTCTGTGAGCCTTTGACCCTCGACTAATAACGATCAGAAACGATGTTAACGATAACAAATCGTTCGTCTTTCCCATCTCTGCATTTATTTTTTTCCGCTTTGAATACTATTTCCCCTTTATCTCAAATTTCCTCTTTTTTTTATAAAGAAAACACAAATTCAACTAATATTTATTTACGATATTTTACACAGATTTATAATATATATATATATATATATATATATATATATATATATATATATATATATATATATATATATATATATATATATATAAGCTGCTCATTTGTTGTTATTTTTATGCGTTCTCCACATGAGGTTTTCACATGTGATCAAATGGAGAAAGAAAGAGGATTCTGATTCGATTTTACTGCCTTCGGTTGTCGTTACAAGCTTCTTTGCGAATTATTACTCCTTTTCTCCCCCACATACATACGCACATGCAGTGATATATATATAATATATATATATATATATATATATATATATTATTAAATATGTATATATTAATATACTTGTATATTTTAATGGTTGATTGCATCTTAAAATTGCCATAATAAAATTATTCCTGGATGTAATGAATTTATTGCTTCCCCGAAAGGGAAATCTAAATATGTTTGCAATTTAGGGTACCTTTTTGGTAGACCGAGAATAGGCTAAGTATGAAGTAGCCAAAAGATGATGTAAATAGGAAGAAGAATCTGACCGGGACCTAAAATCTTAAGACTGTGAAACTAACTTACAAAATGATAATAACAAAATTTTAGAATTTGTTCAGAAGGAAATGGGTGCCAAGAATATTCGCCTTCCCATCAACAACCGATGGGATGTCTTTGGAGTTTGCAGTGGAAGTAGTTGGATAGAATGAATAAGAATTTTTTAACTTCATTCAGTACATGAGATTAAGATGATTACTTATGGACATTTCCCAATTAGTTTAGTTGTAACGAATTCTGTTCAATAGATTTGTCTCCTTATATGTACTGAAGGAAATTGCATTTAAATACACTGACAGAAGTTTAGCTATTTACATTTGTTTATTGATAGGATAAAATAAGATAGAATAAATCACGCGTGGTAAAAAAAGAGATCAAAGTTTCAGTGTATGTATTAAATATATTAAAATTTTGGTTCACTCGCCAAACCTTCACAGTTTGATGGGGTAATTTGTTTACGAAGTCTTGTGAATCTTTATCCGGAGTTAGATAAGGCTCTTTGTTCTCTACTCTGGAGTCTGGTCTTTAATGTAGGCTACATATTAATATGGATTAAATATTTTTCTCAACTGAAGGGTAAAGTCGGATGTGATGTAGAGGATGTATGTAAGGATAACTAATTCAATTTATGCATTGATATTGTCTTCATAAACTCTTTAGCAAAAGATAAAGATTATGTTATTAAAATCTACGAAAACTTGCGCAGAATTAGTATACTGATTTCATTGTTGCAAAAACTAAGATTGTGTACCCCCATCTCAAAAATATTTAGGCAATATTATTTTCAAAAGCAAATAAATAAAATGAATGGCACTTGGAAAAGATTTCACCAAATATGAAAAGGGAATGACCAGCCGTTTGGTTGGTGTCTCGGTGACAAAAGTCGCCCAGATTGCTCATGTATCTCGAAACAGTCCAAATCCTGTTCCAAAGCTGGATCCTATCTGCTTTGCAGATAGCTGGTGAGGGAAGCTAATTTTTGGGGCCTCTTTGCGAGTGACCCGTTGCCCACGTCGGGCTAACATCATGAAAAAGAAAAAACTACAGTGTTTGTCATTTACCATTACTTATTCGGACTATAGTGGATTTAATTTTCCCAGGAGAGTTCCTTGTTCCATGCACGGTCTGTATGTATCATATATATTAGCTTAAAAATAAGTCAATATAATTAAGTTTAAGTGGTGAATAATTTCTAGTCTTTCTCTTCGTTTTTGTCTCCGCGAAATCCACATCGGAATCTTAGAAGAAAGTTTGCAATTTATGAACTAAATTCTGGGGATTTTTCAAGCTCTTTTGGGCAGTTTGGCTCGTTTCCTTTTCATTATATATATATATATATATATATATATATATATATATATATATATTATTATATATATATATATATATATTATATATATATATATATATATATATATATATATATATATATATATATAATGTCAAAGCTGCATATAATAAATAATAGGCCGCGTTTAAGTATCATTTTTATTTTTCCTGATTCAAGTCAAGACTATTTCCGGGTGTATATATATATATATATATATATAATATAGAGAGAGAGAGAGAGAGAGAGAGAGAGAGAGAGAGTTATAAGGACAAGAGGAAGCCTCAAAGACCTTCCGGTCCACTCTGGGAGGTTCCTTTTATTAAACAAGTTTATTTTTCTTTCAACTATCCTAGCAGTAGTAGAAAACTGGATAGAAAAGTAGAAGGCTCTCTCCCCACCCTCCGCTCCCTCCCTGCTAGAGACAGGTACGGAAAAAGGTTGAAGAAAATACCTTGACCCTGAAAAAGTAGCCAGGGAAATTTTACAGAGAGAGAGAGAGAGAGAGAGAGAGAGAGAGAGAGAGAGAGAGAGAGAGAGAGAGAGAGCAGATGATGTTTGCACGTGTTATTAGACGCTATAAATTTAAAAACCAATATGTGAGCCACAGTTGATTTTCCAGGTCTATACTACATTACATATCGAATGATGTAGAACTCCAAATTTTCTGTTTGAAAGTTAAACTAATTGCTTAAGACCTTAAGTACAGTAGAGGGGAATATGATGCTTTGATATTTTGATATTTTCTTTTTAAGAATTAGGTAAGTGAAATATGAGTGAAACATTGTTTTTTCCAAAGCAAAACGGAATGATCTAGAAATGTATAGAAGAAGTATGCCAATTATTTATATAATCTAATTTTTAAAAATTAAGACATTCATAAAATACTATTTTTTGAAAAAAGAAAAAGTTTGTCGACACTAATTTCCATTTTTTCCTCTATTTGAAGTCAGCTTTATTTCAACAAATTCTACGCTATCCACATTAGGCTTTTTTTTTAACGAAATAGAGGATATTATAAATATGATAGATAGGTAGATACGTAGATACGTAGATAGATGGAAAATGACAGAGCCAAGTAACAATATTTTCAGTAAAAATCATTGTTCCTACTTCTAGAATTACATTCCCTGAATCTTTTTAATTATCACATTTTGTGGGATGGTCATGCACGAATAAAGTTAGGTCTACTTCGCTTCTCATACACTGTATTAAAATAAACTGTTTAGAACATGTATGGGAACGATTTATTTACATACAAGCACATCATAAGAATAATAAAGGATATTTCGACGATGGAAGGTTTTTCTTGTCATTCCTCCTTTTACCTAAAATGAACCCTCTGTCAGATGTAAGTTACTCATGGATTCACTCCATTTCCTGAAGAGACAAACACACCACCATGCGAGTCGTTGCGTTTTATTTCTCTCTGAAGACTTTTTTTCTGCGTGCTTCTACCTCAACTTTTTTTCATACCCTGAGTTGGAGATTCAGTTGGGGTTCACTTACGCCCATGCTGAACGCTGTTCAGGTGCTGACACTTTCTGTTTGGTGCTGATTGCATCACGAAGGAGCAATAGTATTCGTGAGGTATTGCTTTAAGCTACATCCAACTCCGTAAGTTCATAAAAAGTTCTGCCTTTTCACGCCTGAGAATCCGGTTTCCTCGCAATGAAGTTAATCCAGTCTGAGGACAGAAAAAAGGGACGCATGCAGTGCTGTAAAGAAATTTTCTCTGTAATGGGAAAAAACCCTGATCACTTTATGTTCAGCGGAGCGGTCTTTCAGCACTTTCAGCAAACGTGAGTTGCCTGAACCTCCATCGCTGCTCAAGGCGGTAAATCTCCTGTCGTGTATCTCCAACAAAAATTATTTACATACGGGGCTTCAATAAACCTTAGCCCCCACGCCCATGGCCTAAACCATTAGAGGTACAGTAAAACTAAACATACCTTACAAAAGAGAATTTAATCCTGCATTTAATGAGAAACAATTAAAACTTGGTGTTCCCGCCATTGGCTTCCAAGACAGCCTGAATTCGCTTTGGGTAGCTTGCCAAAAGTGACGTGAATAGATCTTGATCGTTACGCAAATTTGCTAAAACAGTTTCAATGTGTTGCGTCATTGTATCCTTCGAAAATCGATTTGCTGCAGGTTCTTGAAACAAGAGACATTCAACCTTGTCCTTTATAACTGATTCAATGTGTTCACAGACATTCAGGTCAGGAGAATTTCCTGGCCATTCTTCATTTCCAAAGAAATCGATCTCATGGTTCCGCAACAACTGTTGAGTGGCTAATGCCTTAAAGCAGGGGGCCTTATCGTGCAGAAGTGTGACCTGATCGACATCCATAACATTGTTTGGGTTTCTTAGAAAAGGAATGACATGCTGGGATAGAATAATATCACGAAAATACTGTCCATCCCAACTCTGACCATTTGGCTTCAGCACCCACATGAGCTTCTTTGCAGTGAACAAAACAAACACACCAACAGAGTCTGGACTTTTTAATAATTCGCGATAATGTTCATTGTCATCGATTTCATCTGGTGTTGTGGCCCACACTCGATCATTTTGGTAGTTAGGCCGACGTGTTACGTAAACAAAAAATTCATCGGAGACAGCTAAATGCATGAAATCATCCACATCCCAATCTTCAAGATAATGGGCAAAACACATTCTGTCATCGATGTTAAGTTGAGTTTTTCTTGGCTTTGGAAATTCATGCCAAGGCTTTAAACCTTGCCTATGACGGTACAGTCGAATGATCTTACCACTAACGATCTTTCCTCTCAACACTTCGATCTCTCTAGAAAGTTTAGCACAGCTGTTTTTCCGCTTACGCGTACCGCTTTCAATGATGTCCTTTGTTTCCTGAGAGAGTGGCAAATTTGGGCGCCCAGATTTGGTTGTATCCATTTCACATTCATCCAAAGTTTTATTCCAATTTCTTTTGATGAAGTCCTCACTTCTTCGCAACTTTTTGGCAACCCATGAACGTGTTATAAAGGTGGCTCCAGCAACACGAGCTTCCCGAAATGTTATCGCTCGTATGCGATCTATCACACGTTGCCTCTCCGAATCACCAATTAATTGAGAAGCCATTATATTATCACTTTATCAGCTAGAGTAATTTTAATACCTGCAATAAATAAAGAATTTTATATATTTTTATAATCACTAAAAACTATTTCGATATAAGTAAACATGTAAGCTGCAAATGGGGGGGCTAAGGTTTTTTGGAA
>JAJOZX010004232.1:147500-337500 GCA_023014485.1 Bathynomus jamesi | reverse complement strand
AGTAGTTGTATAGGTGACCATCCTCCGTGTCCAGATGGTGTATCGACCCGTATTTTGGGTCCTACGTAATGCTGTAGGTCCCCTCCGTTATATAACCTTAGGTGTCGCGAAGGACGTTAAACAACCTCATCAAACAGCAAACAACTAGGTCACACCTACGTTTTGGCTCACTGTATCCCGACTATTGAAACCGATGGTACATAAAATCAACGCCTGATATATATATTATATATTATATATATATATATATTATATTATATATATATAATATATATGGTATGAGACATATCCGTGCACTTTCTTTAATATATTCTATACGTGTCAAAATTCGTTTCTTTTCAGTCGGAAATTCGTCTGTTCGTGACGTCAGATGTAAACAAGAAAGGGATTGGTAGATAGACAGATTTTTCTTTTTTATCCAACGCATCATTCGGTTAATCGGCATTCTCCACATGTGATGATAGGGAGGAAGATAATTCGCGTATAAATAGTGAATAATGTGAGAGTTTGCCTTGAAATCTATTCTAGGAAATGAAACAGGCAACATCCGGAACTCATTTCCTCACCTTTCGGAGGTGAGTGTGCCCCCCAGGGTTAGGTACGTGAGCCCAAAGATTAACAGCGTAAGGGACCGGCTCAACCCAACCCGGTGCCAGCAGCTGAGAGCAAACTCGGAGTCTTACCGCCCAGAGTCCAACACCGTGACCACTGAGGTACCGGGAGCGCTTTCTTAGGATACGAAAACTTGATATTAGTCCTTCCTATGAAAGAGTTGAAGGGAAGAAGCAACGGATCAGTTCTGGTCCTCTGAATTAATCGTTTCTCGCTTACACTAACGTTCTTTTAATTCTATTTTGAGATGTCTTTCTTATATAAGTAATTATTATAAAGACCAAATCGATCCGCAATAAACCCAAAAACCCCAAACCAAAAACTCGGGTTTGCGCGCAGATCTGAAGAAGCTAAAATAATAAACACGGAGAAGACTAGAAAATTAATTAAAACTATTTTTTGAAACGAAATAGAAGAATATTTTTTTTAATAATTTTAAAAATATTCTTAATATGACGCGGAAATGGCAATAAAAATAGCCTGAATCACTCTACAAAATGACGGAAAATAGACCAAAAAGAAATCTGAAAATGGTTCAAAAACAGAATTCCTCCGAGACTCATAAATGAGAATTAAAAATTACTCCGAAAAAGACGAAATAATTGTAAGAGAGAGAGAGAGAGAGAGAGAGAGAGAGAGAGAGAGAGAGAGAGAGAGAGAGAGAGAGAGAGAGAATTCCTCGCCTAAATCCCTTAAATAGGAAAGCGGTGCCAAAATGGGAAAGAAATAAGGGTTACTAAATGAGCGAAATTAGTGCCTGAGACCGTTCCTCTGATTTGACAAACGAGTCCTATCGCTTCCTTAATAAACACATTTTTCCTGCCTTAAGTGATCATTTTCGGGTCCATCGTTTTCATCTTCAATTTTTTCTTGTTCTTTTTTTCATTTTTCGCATTCTCAAAGACTTGGCTCAAAAGGCTTGTCAGTATCAGAGGGGAATTATATTCATTTTTAAGGGGAGAAAGAACCGCTCTGTCCGTTTCTATATTTCTCTCCTTTGTAAGTTAGGTCGGGTTGAAACATTGACCAGCAGATCTACAAAAGTGAGAACTTACACCACTTCAATCGACCGAATATATTTTGTGTATTATATATATATATATATAATATATATATATATTGTAGTTAAACAAACAACTACTATACTTGAATCTATACTATAATAAGAGAGCTGTCCGTCCGTCTGTCCGTCTGTCTGTCCGTCACACTTTCAGAAATTGTGAGAAAAAATTGTGAGAAAAAAATTCAGAAATTGTAAAAAAATTCAGAAATTGTGTTACGGGCGGCAATGTGAAGCTCAAGATTTTCATAACTGTTCTTTTCTGTAGTTTAGCAATGGGGGAAGGGTGAGGGTGGGGGGAAGGGTGGGAGTGGGGGGAAGGGTTGGGGTGGGCGGAAGGGTGGGGGTGGGAGTAATGGGGGATGGGTGTGGTAATGGGGAGGGGTGGGGGTAATGGGGGAGGGGGTTAGCCCCCAAGTTGTATGAATGGGGGTGAGGAGGTTTTGGGAGATACCAGATTCAGAAATGTTGACACAATGTGAAGCTCAAAATTTTCCCGGCTGGGTTCTTTTTTGTAGTTTAGCCTGTCTAACCGTCAGCGAAGTGACGGGAACTGTACTAGTATATATAAATAACAGCACAAACAAGCAAGCACACAATCAAACAGAAAGAGAAAACAAGCGCATGCAAATAACCAATCAACCAACCATAAAATATTGTGGTAAACTACTAAAAACCTCACACATTCATGTATGCATTTAATAAAGAGAGTATATCATAAATCCGTCACAAAACAAACAGACATTTCAACGTAAATTACATATCCACTCGAACGACAGGCAGACATTCGAACGTAAACTACATATCCATTCGAGCGAACAGACATCTCTCGAAACAGACAAGCAGAAGACAGACAGAGCGTATCTATAACGCGAGAAATACTTAAATTAGAAGTGAAGCCGTGGAATGCGGCGCGGAGCACGGTTAGCGGCTCATAACGGCCGAGAGCCAGACATGACAAAGCCAATTGTCATTAGAAGCCTTTTGCTAATGGAGTCAGACGCCTTTTTATTCGTCTCTCATTAAGGAGGAATTTGGACGAGTTTAGAGCCGAAATTGGATGCCTCGCCCTACCTTAATTTTCTGATGGAAGGATGGAACGCTATGATGACTGCTGCTGAAACCTTCAAACATGCAAAGATCAAAGCTAATATATATATATATATATATATATATAAAACGTGAAATGTATTGACTGTATTTAAATGTAGTAAAATCTACGGTAGTTTCTTTCATATTTAATTATATCGAATATACAGTGTGTGTGTGTGTGTGTACACACTGTATATGACCCATGCAGCTGGTCCTCAAATAGATGACTAAATTCCATTAGACCCTTCCAAAAAGATGGATGTCCTGCAGGGAAAAATCTTGGTTGGTAACTTATCATTCATTATTACTAACCGTTTTCACGTATTAGCATAAACAAAGCCGCCAAATGGCCCAAATCCTAATTTAATGATGCAAAAACGAAGTGTGTGAGGGACAGGAGTAGGGGAAAAGAGAGAGAGAGAAAGAGAGAGAGAGAGAGAGAGAGAGAGAAAGCGATGGGTGTATCCGAGTGCGAATTAAGGTGGAAAGTATTCAGAGCTGGTGAATTCAGATTCGGATTCAAGAAGTTTTACATTTCATTGGATTAAAGAATAATTTTGGTGTTCAGTTGACGATGCTCTTCGTTTCTCGCACTGTACTCGCATGGTTTTTGTAGTATATCTTCTTCCACGGCGTAAATAATGTATATTCGAAACATTTCTGTCGCACTTTAAGAGTCTTAAATAATAAGTGAAATGATGAAAGATGTTCTTCAAAGCACCACTGAATGGAAACGCGTCAAAATATGAATATTATAAAGTTGTTGATGGGCATGGGTTAAAAAGACACTTACATTATTATATAATTTTACGGAGGTACGGGAAATAAATGCGTGAATATCCGTGCATGTACATTTAAATATAGAGGTTTGTATGGACGCATAAAAGAAATGCCTTAATGTGAACACGAACTTTGATTTAATAGTTTATGAATGTATAAAGAGTGTAACAAAGGAAAGGCAAATTTCGATGTCATATGAAGTAAAAGAAACTGGATATAAATAATAATAATAATAATAATAATAATAGTAATAATAATAATAACAAGAACATATTATTATTATTATTATGAAAATTCTACATTGTAAATATAAGAAAGGATTGCGCACTACTCAATATATAACAAAATATCAATAATGGTTGAAAGAAAAACAATGAAGGTATAAAAATAAAAGTAATTGTATGATAGAAGATCATCGTAAGCCTGAAAAAAAGGCCACTCTGGTGAGAAAATGATGAAGTGGAAGATGTCAAGTGTGCGAAAATTTAACATGTTTTTGTCATTGAGTTAGTGGTGAATAATCAGGAGAGATAATATAGCCATGGCATCTCGCCTTGTGTAAATTCAGCATCACATTTGCTACATCTAGAATATACTAGGGGCACTCAATATATTTTGTCCCACCCTTTTTTCTTAGCTAAATAATAGGCCAGGGGCCTGAAATGTATTTTGGGCCGTAAGTTTGAACTTTCTGCGCTTCACATAACCGGATTTTTCCAGTTTCAACCGCCCCTCCTTGTATAAAACCGCTTTTAAACGCCCTTGTATAAAACCGATGGTTAACGCAATTTCGAAAAGGGCGTCTGACAGTGATGTGCGTCGTAAACAGAGGGCTGTTATTGAGTTCTTAACCGCAGAGAAGGAAACAGTTGGAAATATTCACAAACGTCTACAAAACGTTTACGGAGATGCTGTTGTTGATCGAAGCACAGTTGAACACTGGTCTAAACGTGTGAGATCATCAGAGAGAGGGAGAGCCAGCCTTGATGATGAGCCACGCAGCGTTCGCCCGGCATCGGCTGTCACATCTCACACTGTGCAACGTGCTAACAGTATCATTCGATCAAATCGGCGCGTCACATACAAAGAGCTATCACTGGAGCTAGGAAGTGTGAATACGATAATTCAGCAACTGGGATACTCGAAAGTGTGTTCACGGTTTGTTAATCGCGAACTGACTGAAGATCACAAAGCCCAAAGAAAAGAAATTGCTTCTGAGTCGTTGGTTCGATACGAGACAGAAGGGGATGATTTCCTTTCACGAATTGTGACTGGGGATGAGACTTGGGTACACCACTTTGAATCTGAAGCAAAACGCCAATCGATGAAGTGGCATCACGCAGACTCCCCACGCAAGAAAAAGTTCAAAATGGCTCCCTTTGCAGGAAAGGTTATGGCCACCATCTTCTGGGACATGAAAGGGGTGATTCTGGTGGACATTATGAAGAAAGGACAAACAATCAACTCAGAGGCATATATTGCTACCCTACAGAGACTCCAGATACGTATAAAGCGAGTTCGACCGCAGAGAAAACTGGAAGACGTCCTTCTTTTGCACGATAACGCAAAACCACACAACAATTTGCAAACAAGAGAGGCCATCACAAAAATGCGCTTGACTGCGTTACCCACCCTCCATACAGCCCGGATCTGCCACCTTCAGACTTCCACTTGTTTGGACCAATAAAGGATGCTATTCGTGGAAGAACGTTTCAGAGTGACGATGAGGTTGAGGAGGTTAAGAGGTGGCTTCAGCGGAACCCAGCTGACTTTTACCAGCAAGGAATAAAGACCCTCGCTTCGAGGTGGAGGAAAGACGTAGAAAAGGATGGAGACTTATGTGGAAAATAAAAACTTGTAAAAAAGGTATGTAACTACTTGTGTACACAATTTCTGGAACTTACAAGGAAATTTGGAAAGAAAAAAAAAGGTGGGGCAAAATATATTGAGTGGCCCTCGTACTACTATTAAAATGAGGTACACTTCCCTAGAAACTTAATTTGTTATCTCATACTGAAATTTTAAGCTAGTCTTAGAGAGTGGGAAAATAATTTTTTCAAAATTTATTTTAAGAGATACCCAGTTATGGGTATTATTTATTTTTTACCGACGAAATTATTTGAAAATTATACATAGGAAAAGATCTGGCCAAATTCTAAACCTATATTTTAAAGCGATTCTGAGTTTGAAAATCTTTGGAAATACTATTTCAAGAGAATGAACGTTAAAGAAAAATCAGATTCGAAATCAGAAAGGATTTGAATCCAGATTCGTGAACATTATCAATCGGAACCGGTTTCGCACAATATCTCTACAGGTTATCTATAAAGTGCAGCATCAAATTAATAAACACATTGCATCTATGAGAAAACGTCGTCTATGATGCTGGACTTTATGAAAACAATGTATTCAGATTTAGGTGAATAAGCAAAAATATAAAGATGAGGAATCAAATGTAATTATTTTCAAATAAGATCTTTTTGTAAAATTTAAAACATGCGCGAAAATATCGTTCATAAATTTTGTATCAATCCCATCATGCCGAAGGGTCAGCGTTCGAAGTTCAGCGGGTAACACGAAGTGAGTAAAGAAATTGAGGTCGGGGGTTCGAATGTCGATGATTCTAGTAACAATAATACAGGAGTTAGAGCAATGGGCCGCGTTAGTTTACCTGAGCGCTGTGCCAATTTCTGGCACTATTGATTGATTTTTATTACTCTGTTAAAAGTGCCCCTAACTAGCGCATTTAAAAGGAGTATTAAATTTAAAGTAACGCCCAGAGCAGAAATATATGAATTTAGCGCCCTTTTATCAGTACAGACATTACTGGCACTACCAGTTTAATGCCAAATGCCAGATTTAAATTTTGACAGAATATTTTCGTTAAAACTAACGAAAATATCACGACTTAACCTAACCTTACCAACTAATTAGGTTAATTTAATGCCCGGTTAGGTAAACTGTACGCCCTTGATAATTGGTTAGGTTAAGTCGTGATATTTTCGTTAGTTTTAACGAAAATATTTTGTGTCAAAATTGAAGTCTGGCAACTGGCAAAAAGTCTGGGGTCCGGGATAACAGGAAAGTACCTTTTATTTCATCTACCATCGTAGTTTTTGCATTTTCTGAAAGATTATGTATCTCATATATGTATCTCACGCTAAAGTATAGCGTGTCCACAAAAGAATCATACCAATTCCATTTGGAATATGTCAAACTTGTACGACTCTTTTGTGAACACCCTGTATTAATAATTTGTAACTTATGCTCAAGTCTTTACAAATATTTAAGGTGACGCGTCATTTGGTATAACCTAAATGTAAATTTGTTTATTATTTTTTATTTTTACTGCATTTTACTGAAATTTACTTAATTATTAGAATAGAGCATTGGGATCACCTGAAAATCCGTCACCCCAGCCTTTTTTAGTTAGCTTTATAAGTCTAACTAACGAAAATATCACAACCTAACCTAACCACTCATGGACGTACAATTGACCTAACGATTGGTTAGGTTAGGGCGTGATATTTTCGTTAGTTAGCCTTAAAAAGCTAACTAAAAAAGGCTGGGGTGACGGAATGACGGATCTTCAAGTGATCCGAGCATTGATCCTACAAGTATAAACATATACATATAAACTATATATAGACTGTTAATATAACATATTAACAGTCCATATATAGTTTATATGTATATGTTTATACTCGTAGGATCATTGCTCGGATCACTTGAAGATCCGTCACCCCAACCTTATACCCCAGGTTATACCAAATGACGCGTCACTTTAAATATTCGTAAAGACTTGAGCATAAGTTACAAATTATTAATACAGGGTGTTCACAAAAGAGTCGTACAAGTTTGGCATATTCCAAATGGAATTGGTATGATTCTTTTGTGGACACGCTATACCAAATATAATAATAAATTAAATTGAATGCTCGGTTAGGTCAATTGTACGCCCGTGACGATTGGTTAGGGTAAGTCGTGATATTTTCGTTAGTTTTAACGAAGAAATCATTTGGTACTTTAAAAATTACTTCAGAATTTTCACTTAAGTTATTCATTAGATTTTAAGAGTAAAATGTAAATTATATTTTAAACTGTTTGGGTAACCGTAAAAAATCACACTCGATAATTATTATCGAGTGTGATTTTTTACGGTTACCTAACCGAGTTACCTAACCGAGCATTCAATTTAATTTATTATTTATTATATTTGGTACTGTAAAGCAAAAAACAAGAATACATGGGGGGGGGGGGGGTCCTGATCTTCAGGTGATCCAAAGTATGTAATACGAAACCCCAATAATAATATTTTCTTAAATTTATCAAATACTTTGATAAGTAAGATTTAACTGCGTTTCAAGAAATTTCACAACAGTTTTGGGGGCTATAGAAGTTTTGGCTTTAAAGGTGGTGAAGAATAAAGTACATCAGAATATTAATGTTATAACATTAATAGAAGTGAAACTCTCTCCTCTCTCTCTCTCTCATATATATATATAATAATAATAATAATAATAATAACAAAAGCAACGTAAGTATTAACGTATACAAGTACATAAACAATGCAAAGGAGTATACAAAACTTAGTCTTTATAAATTATGCATACATTCGCCTTCTGGCCGAATGGGTAGGGTAACGTAGTGGCGAGCAAAAATTTGTATCGCCAGGGACAGCGATTTGAATTTCACCCAGTTAAGATCAAATGATATGACACTTTATTTGTAATGTATCTAGTGTTAAAACTTAAGTTGCTTTTAGTGTTGTGTTCTCGATTATCATATGAGAATTAACTTGCATGTTGTAACACTCTGTAAATGAAGATAAACTGAAATGGAATTTAATTTAATTTAATTGAAATTTCCTCCAGTAGACGGCGCCACACATTCAGATGTTTTGGTATGCTATCATTCGATTAGTTTCACAACTGAAAACGTAGTATAATTAGTGGTTTCAGTTGACAGTGCTTTTAATGCATGAACGGTGCATCTTTAATAAGTTAAAATGCAGCATGTTAAGGAACTAAATATGCGTTCAGGATTAAGAACTGGTTGACCAACCGTATGTAACGTGATCATATTTGATCACCCGTGCAGTGATCTAATTGTACAGTTTATACATATCACTCTGATAATGATCTATTTTCAATCAACTTTTTCATGAGAAAAGTTGAGCTAAACAGAAAATATCTCAATCAGCTTCAATTACCAGTGTCTTAACTTCCACGTTTGATGAAAGCATTTAATTGTAATGTAAAACTTGCGCCCAAACTTGATCGGCTCACCCGTCTTGACTGTTCCTAGTATATTGAAGTTATTATTTCTCTGCTAACCTAACTTAACTTAATTTAACCCACAATAACTTGTCGATTTTATGTCAGGTCGAACAGATGTAGTTAGCCCAGAGAGCCTTTCAACTGGGGCTCAGAATAGATCCAGAGAGTTAAAGGACAGCAGTTGGTGTTTTTCCTTTTGCGCTCCCTTCCCGGTTTCTCCTGCCTTTTCTGCATATCGCCTCGTAAGAGTGGATGAGTTTCGTTCTCACAACCTGCGAGAGGTGGTGACGTTCCGTCGCTGACACCTATTGTTTTTAGGGCCTACTGGTCTCCTTCTTGGGTTGGTAAGCTCCGGGGCTCAGATCCCCAAGATTAGCGTTATGGCATTTCTTCTTTTTACTTTATTTTTTCCCACCCCGTCCTGAGGAAGATGTTGTCGTCCTGTCACTCACATTTATTGCAATATTTTTAGAAGGCCTGCTGACCTCCTTATGAACAACGTAGTCCCTGGGATTCGGGCCCACGGTTCCAAACCTCTACAAGGAGAGTTTGCATCCTGTCATTTACAGTAAAAGAACTTGTCCAATCATACCTAATTGAGCCCAAACATCTTTCCTCTCCTTCTTCGCTCCCATTTCTTTTTCTCCGCTTTCTCTTCTCTGTTTGCCCTCTTCTCGTTTCCCCTCTTCGCTTTATCGGATTCATTTGGAATCTACCCTCTCCCCACCTTCAAACTCGGCTAAAGAATCTGATCTCTAGCTTGTTATCGAGTCTTGTTAGCCTCGTTATTTCTCTTTATAAGTGTGAGAAGAATGACCTATCTTTCTAGGTCTTACAATGGGTCGTCAGCCTGGGATACCAGAGGTCTATAAGGATAAGAAGCTGATGGATTTTCTGGCGTGAATTTAGTTCCCAAAGAGAATTCACAACCTGTGAGAATAGTTTTCTTATTTAAGGAATATGGCTTCCCGCGAGGATATATATATATATATATATATATATATATATATATATATATATATATATATATATATATATATATATATATATATTATATATATATATATATGGTGAGTCAAAAGTCCTCTCTTAAAAATAACTATACAATAAATACTTTTATTTATTTATATATATATATATATATATTAGGGTGTTTCATACCTATAGGGTAAAATAAAAATGAGCTTGGAGTTTTAATCCACACGTTTCTCCGTATTCTAAAGAACAAGAAAACACGTTTGTGCAAGTTTGAACCAGATCGCGCTGCATTTAGAGGTCCCCAACTTTGACGACTTTTTGTCAGTTCATTTCTCGCCTGCCTGCAGTGAAGACGGTTTTCTTCGTCACTTGAGCGGTTCGTGTTGTATAGCCTATTGGACAACTATGGAGGTAATTATATATGCTACTAATTATCTCATTTTACTGTGGTATTGAAATTTATTATTATTTAATTTCTGTCATTTTACTGTGGTAGTGATATTTATTATTAATATTACATGAAATTAATTAGTCTGTTGCATATTGGACAACTAAGCTGGTAATTATTTATGATACTAATTAATGTAATTTTACTGCGGTATTGAAATTTATTTAATTAATGAATTGTCAAAGAGAACGTAGTGTACACGTATCAGTTTTATAAATAAAGAAAAGCAGTAACTGGGACTCGAACCAGTGTCATAGCCGTTTGGCGGCATCGCTCAAGTCGGCGTACACAGCACGCTATCCACTCCCTAGATGGTGTAGTGGATAGCGTGCTGTGTACGCCGACTTGAGCGATGCCGCCAAACGGCTATGACACTGGTTCGAGTCCCAGTTACTGCTTTTCTTATTTAATTAATGAAATTAATTACGATGTGAAATTATTTCTGTGGAATTATTTAGTTTGTTTTCTTTTCCAGGTGTCTACCAGAGCGAAAACAGAAGTGTTTCTTATTGGCCAGACGGATGCGAACATCACATCAAGTGGCCTTCCAACTCAGTTGCAAGTACTCAAAAAGTACTTTTACCACCAAAAGGAGCAAAAATTTGGACGTACTAAATGCCTGAACCTGTGCCTGGATGCCTGTCTCATATTTTGGGAGAGAGCGAGAATCCCCATGATGCGTCGAGATTCGGCCTTGAGGAAGATGGAATCCCTTCTCAAGGAATACGACCGGCTTGTGAAGCACAAGTCACATAAAGCAGAGTCCTTCCGAGTGAAGGAGGCGATGTTCAAGGAGGCAATAGCGAAGGAGATCATGGACATTGCTCATTCACAGGCTAAGGAAATGATGAGAATCAGGAGGACATCCACTTTCTCGACATGCAGCGTGAAGATCCAAATTCCTGCAGCATGGGCCCTGTTGACATGAAGCTTCACTATAAGGAGATTAGGAAAAAGGAAGAGCTGGACAAGATTAAGGAAAAACAGGAGAAGGCCAGGAAGGAACAAGGAGCTGCAGAAGATACGGGGGCTTTAGTGATTTCAACTTCGTCAGAGACTGACTCAGATGTCGTTGACCCAACCGTGGAAGTTTTTCCATCCTCCTCTAAGGGAAATACCAAGAAGCGACGCAGGAATCTGATCTCACAGGATGTGACGACTACCTACGATCGGCTGAATATTTCGTACCGCGATTCAGCTATGTCGTACGCTGCAGCGGCTAAATCACTAGTTTTGACTTGGATGAACTGTCCATTTCTGCCAGTACCATGTACCGCACACGCAAGGCTCTCAGGAAGGTGGCTGCTGAAAGTTATCAATCCGACGAAGTTTGTCCTGGTCAGCCTCTTGTCTTGCATTGGGACTAAGCTCCTACCTGACAATGAGCAATGAAGGAGAGCGTTGACCGGATCGCCGTCCTCGTCTCTGGCGACGGCAAGGAGAAGTTGCTCGGCGTTCCTAAGGTGACGTCCGGAACCGGCGAGAAGATAGCGCGAGTTTGCTTGGATTTGGTCAAGGAACACAGGATGGAAGAGCGCGTGCGGGGACTGTCTTTCGACACGACAGCGTCGACCACGGGATTCATATCGGGGCCTGCGTCCTGATTGAGAAAGGTCTTGGCAGAGAACTCATGTACTTCCCCTGTCGGCATCACATCTATGAAGTCATCCTCAGCTCCGTCTTCAAGCGTGCATACGGCCCTTCAAGTGGCCCCGATATACCCTTTTCAAGAGGTTTCAGGCACAATGGAAGTTCATCGACCGGTTGGACGTGCGGCCGTACGATTTTGCTCAAGTCAATGACTCTATGAGGGAACTGAGGGAGAAGTCAGTCTGCTGGTGAGAGGGATGGTGAGCACGTCGCATCAGCGCGATGACTACAAGGAACTGCTACAGTTGGTTCTCATCTTCCTGGAGAAGCAAAAGTGGTGGATTTCCTCTCAGAGCCCCTGGCGCTTACCATCACGCTCGATGGATGGCGATAGCCATCTACTCCTTGAAAGTAATCTACTGAAGAAGCAGTTCAAGATGTCGAGTCACGAGTTGGAAGCTCTGACAGCCGTAGGTCTCTTCGTGTCCCTCGTCTACATCCGAGGTTGGACTCGTGCTGCAACCTCAAGCAAGGCTGCCGCAGTTGATCTGGAATTTCTGCGTGACGCGGAAGCCTTGCCATGTCGGATATTCGTGTGTTAACGCTGCGCAAGAAGCCATGTCTCGACACCTATGGTACATCTCTGAGACTCTTATTGCCATGGCGTTCTTCGACGCAGATGTGGCAGATGAAGAAAAGGCTCAGATGGTCGTCAGTTTGGTAAGCCGCATCGAAAAAGGAACTCAAGCGACCCAAGGGAAGAACGTCAGGAATCTTGCCTCGAAACACCTGGCGGAGTTCGTGACAGGAAAGACGATGGCTTTCTTCCATGCATTCGACTTGGACACAGAATTCTTGAAAAAGCCAGTTGCCGAGTGGACTGAAGTAGAGGGCTTCAAGCAAGCAGCGGCAACTGTTAACAAAATCTCTGTCGTCAACGATCGGGCCGAAAGAACCATCGCGCTCACCAAAGAGTTCAACTGTTCTCTGACGAAGAACGAAGAGCAGAAGCAGTATTTGCTCAAAAACTGTGATGCAGCATAGGGCGAAATACCCGAATAAAACCAAGAAGGATTTCATGGACAAATGATTCGCAAGAAGTGGTTATGTTTTTTGTATCTTTGTGAAAATGTGTAGTGAAATGGTACTCGTTTGTTGAATAAAAATTCATTGACAGATTTTTGTTTAATTTTTTCCGTTTATGATCTGCCAGAGCATCAAACTGGGGACCCGTAAACTTTAAACTATTGAATTAATACTTCGGTTTATCAGTCTCCTCAGCAAATGGAACAAGGGGATCCATGTGGATTAAAATTTTTCCAAACTTTTAATTTATGAAACACCCTAATATATATATATATATATATATATATATATATATATATATATATATATATATATATATTATATATATATAGACACATACCATTATACAGGCTGTCGCGTAAACTGCCTGAGCTTTCATACCCAAGCTATGCATATACCTAACTTTTCACAACTTGACATAACTATAAATATTTTCTTTCCCCGTTAAACGCATGCTGACATGTAACAATCTTCACATACAAGTCAGAATTGCTTCTTCCATTTATTTTTTTTTCATTTTAGCTCGAAAAAAAGTTTTGCTCTAAAAGATGCGCTGAGAATCGGACTTTTAAAAGGACCCTCTACATCCATAATGGTTAAATTGCTTCAAGCGGGCGAAAATTACATTGAAAATCGATGCAAAAACCGTCTTTTGTGGCGTTTCCATTTGACTTCTTTGAAAGAGAATATCTTAAGGAAGACAAATTTTCCGGCGAAGCATCTTGGACGGAGCGCACGAGGGGAGATTTGCATATTTTGGCCACACTACGAGGGGGCCCGAGTTTATGTACTTAGACAAAATTTCCAGACATGGGCTGCAACATTTATATATGATATATATAATATATAATATATCGTAGTGGTGTAGTGGTTAGCGTCGCTGACTACGAATCCATCGACCCGAGATCGGGACCCGGTGACGGCAGGTGGCGGCCAGTAAAACCCAGCTGTTCATCCTTCCATACAATGAAAAAAAAAATTAGTTGATAGATAAATGGGTATCCCGGGTAGCCTAGTGGTTAAGACGTTGGGTTGCTGGTGGGGCGTGGTTCGGATTCCACATTAAACTTTAGGTCTGAAGGTGAAGTGACAAGTTTGACCTTCGTTAGAAGAATGAACAATTCGGGCGGAAGCTAAACCAAGGTTAAAACAAGGTTTTATATATATATATATATATATTATATATTATATATATATATATATATATATATATATATATATTAATACTATAAATTTATAAGTTTCCAACACAGAACTGCGATTCTGGTTCGCAGACAAAAATTGTCTTTTGTGTTTAAAGCATGTATATTAAAATAATAATAATAATAATAATAACTGATTGGTAGGTTTTATATATATATATATTTTGGCGTATAAAAACCCTTAATACATATACACTTATGGCGAAAATCTGGGCAAATGCTGGGCAAATACTGCAGCTTATGAATTAAGCTTCAGTATAGCTTGCGTTTGGCACAACGTGCTTTATCACGAAATTACAGATTTGCATGTTAATTAATACGTGCTTCATAACCCATTTTAAAAGAGAACCCTTTTAATAGACGGACCAAAGAACCTATACACATTTCGTCGACAAGACCAAAACATCAACATTCTAAAACAATGTAATCTAATTTAACCTAACCTAACTTAATCTAATTTAGTAATAATTTGTTGATCAGATGTCGTAAGACCAAACTCTCAAGACGATGAGCCATGATATTAACGATCTAACCTATAATGCAAATTTTATATCTAAAAAAAAATTATACCTAACTTAACCTAAGCTTAACTATCGTAATCGAATCGAGATAATCTAACTTAACTTAAACACTTTACTTTCATTAAGTTGTATTATATTACTATTTCCTTGCAATGTTTTTGTAAGTATAATGTTGATCCATCTACTAAATATTCAAAACTAATTTTTTTTTTCCAAGTAGGGCTTAATTAATAATTATTTAGAAGGATCATTGCGCTAACTCCTGGATTATTATTACTAGCACTATCGGGGGTCAAACCCCCGATTTCAGTGTCTTCACTTACTTTGTAGAGACAAGTGGGGGGCTTAACCAAAACATGTGTGTAAACCTGGAAAAATATCTCCCACTGTATATGTTTTTGATACCTCATAAAATAGAGATAAACACCAGGCAGTTGTGAAATAATTTTACCCATGAATTTTACTCAATTTTGAGGAGCTCATTTTCGTTCATGTTAAGTTCCTTTCGGAATAAATAGTGTAGTAAATACTGCAGTAACTGCCGTTCAAACTATATATTCATCGGATCAAATGTAGAATTCGGACCCCAGCCTTCTTTAGTTAGCTTTATAAGGCTAACTAACGAAAATATCATGACCTAACCTAACCAATCGTCAAGGGCGTACAGTTAACCTAACGATTGGTTAGGTTAGGTCATGATATTTTCGTTAGTTAGCCTTATAAAGCTAACTAAAAAGGCTGGGGTCCGAATTCTACATTTGATCCTATTCATCCACTTAAAATTCGTTGACATATTATAAAAGATACAGGTTTTATAAGGTATTAAGAAATATGAATTATATATACACTTTAAATGGAATTCAGTAAAATCGTTACTCATTTTCTGAATACCACTAATTTCATCGTAAACTGATTCATTTTTGAGGAAAGTATTCATATTCTGGTTACTCTGACCACGTAATTTTATCATTATTAGCCTTCCATGCGTAATAGGAATATTCCCTCTATAACTGTAGTGTAACTTTTTAAATTTAAATCTTATTTTTTTTAGTTTAAATTAATATACCACATTAATTAGTTATAATATACGTACAGTGTGTCCGTAAAGTCATGGTGGGATTTTAAATAGCTATATTATTGCAACGAAACATGATAATGAGATGAAAAAAAGGCAAATTGAAGAACAACTCTAAAAGAATAACTTTATTTAACGTAGTTCGATATGGGCTCCTCTGGTAGCCCTGCAGACATCTAGGCGGTGATTCAATTCCAGCCACACACGCCCAAGAACATCAGGAGTGACGGATGCGATAACTTCCGTGATTCGCTCGTGCAAGTGATGAATATCCCTAATGGGTACACTGTACACGCTTTGCTTGACGTAACCCCACAAATAAAAGTCCAAAGGTGTCAGATCCGGAGAGCGTGGAGGCCATGGCTTCCATCCTCCTCTTCCTATCCATCTCTGTGGAAATTTTTCATTAAGGAATTCTCGAACAACGTTTCATAGTGCGGAGGAGCACCATCTTGCTGAAAGATGACATTATTGTCAATAAATTGGGGTACTGCAAAATGTTCCAACATAGCGAGGTAGTTGTGTGACGTCACAGTGGGTTCCGCGAAGAAAAATGGGCCAATCACTCGATCTCGTGCTGGAGCACACCACACATTAACTTTCGGGCTATTACGCTCATGTTCAACATAGGCATGTGGACACTGTCCACATGCCTTTAGTCTAGGCTAAGCTTAACCTTTATCTCGTAGTTAGTCTAGGCTGTCCACTGGACAGCCTAGACTAACTACGAGATAAAGGTTAAGCTTAGCCTAGACTAACTACAAGATACAACTTTGAGAGTTGTTCTTAAATTTGGCATTGTTTCATCTCATTATCATGTTTCGTTGCAATAATATAGCTATTTAAAATCCCACCATGACTTTACGGACACACTGTATATTATTATATTCCAAAACTAGAAAAAAAGCATTTTGTACAGTAAGAAATTATATACAGGGTGGCCACAAAATCCCTTCGCAAGAAAAACAACGGCAACATACAGATATATCGTAATTTCACTGCAAAGGGACTTTATGGTCACTCTGTAGAAATTAACCTTATAGAAAATTCTTGCCACTTATCAGATGACCCTCAAAAAATCTTCCATTACAGAATTACTATTAATCGTTTTAATTTCAAAAGAGTCTAAACATTTTAGCTTTTCCCAATATGAAATTTTTAAGTAGAAAATTTTTCACTTGAAAAAAGTTGTCTAAATGAAATTGTAGCGAGGAGTAAAATTATAAGTAGACACTTTGTCAAATGCAGTCGTAACTCGTCGTAACTTTGCGTAAAGGATATCGGGGACATGGGTTCGAGCTGGGTGTGTAACTACCTGAAAATTTATATATTTATTTCTTTATGTATATAATGTGCATAACTGAATATATGGAGAGAGTTAGAATCAAATAAAGAAATTCAATTATTTATTATTATTATATTATTATTATTATTAGAAAGTTTGACGGAATTCAGTTAGATTTCAAGAGGTGAATTTGAACAGGTCATTTCCAAAATATGAGACTCTGTGCATAAGTCATTTATACCCTGGACCTTGATTTTGGCTCTCTTCTTCTATGGGGAACGTTTTTGCGAACATTCGCCCTTGGCCCCTCCTCCTGCATAAAAAAAAAAGTTAGAAACTCAAAATTAAGTCTCGAGTAATGCGTACAATTTATTAACAATTAAAGTTTTTTCTTAACTTACGTTTGTATGAAAATAATTTATTGGCTGAGTAACGAAGAAGAAGTAGGAATTTAGCAGTTTTTTATCCAGTTTAGGTTGGAGCTATTTGTATGAAAGGACCTAGTAATTTTTTACCTAATTTTAAATAATATTTCACCCATCTCCATTTAGAATCTCTCTCTCTCTCTCTCTCTCTCTCTCTATATTATATATATATATATATAATATATATATATTATATATATATATATATATACACACACTGAAAATTTTCAAACTATTTCAAAGTCTAAGTCAGTACCAGCGTGAAACATCCAAACGCAGTCTCTAACAACCGAACTGGGGAGAATATTATCCTTTAGCAAATTCTTACCAATCAGTGGACGCGGTTTCGGCTCAGGTAACATTAATTACGACAAACAAGGCGATAATGACGCTTTACACTTTAATCTTAAATGGAGAAAAATGATAAATAGAAAAAAGGAGAATTTATAATTAGAAGGCGGGGCTTGGACGCGTTATTAAATTTTCTTCTTTTAATCCGATTTTTTTTTTGCGTTCATTTTTCTATTTAGGGCGTCTTTGAATAAAGATAAATGAGAGAGAGAGAGAGAGAGAGAGAGAGAGAGAAGAGAGAGAGAGAGAGAGAGAGAATTACATTTTAGCCCTTTCTCTCTCTCTCTCTCTCTCTCTCTCTCTCGCTCTCTCTCTTAGGTCAGACGAACGTGGCCCATTACAGTAATGGGGTGCGTTCGTCTGACCTAAGCGCTGTGCCAGCTCCTGGCCCTCCTGAGTGAATTATTACGTTAACGATACAGGACTGAGAGAGAGAGAGAGAGAATTACATTTTATCCCTTTTTCTTGCATGTCTGTACGTTATATTATCATTTAAATAAAAATTACGATAATAAGAGGTAAAAAAATGAAGTACGAGACTCATTTTCAAACACTCGTACGACGCTTCACGTACGATTATAATCACGATTTTTACCTTGAACATCAAGTGTGTATTACGCGCCATTTTACAATACAGGGGCGGAGACAGTGCTTCAAATCCTGAAAAAAAATAATAGGATATGTTAAAATAGTCTCTTAATTGAATTTACTGAGAAAAAAATAAGATACGCGTCTTGTTATTTTTTTAATTATAAAAATCAGTGTTGGAGCATATATCGTAATTTTTACGGTACGATAAGTTGGAATAAAGCGAAGGAAAACCACTTATAACCGTCAAGTGAAATTTTGAATTTAGAAATTACTGTTTTATCAGAGTTGTTTATGAATTAATTACATGTTGTATATAAGGGACATTATGCGTCATTATAACGTTATTATAATTACAGAAACGGTAAATCGTGATTCATTCATTTCATGGTTCACTTATTAAGTGTTTCATTTGCCTATATATATATATATATATTATATAATATAGGCTATACACAGATATAATAATAAGAATAATAATAATAATAATAATCATCACAATGAAACTTGTAGGAAATCATAAGATCCTATAACCATGTGTAGCAAAAACTTATCTTGGTTCAAAGAGTTTCACAGTTTTAAATGAATATTCTTTAAAAAGACATTTTAATCAACAGAACTGATTTGTAGCTTTAAAATATTATTTAAAAATGCATTTGGGGCAAATTATATTTTCTTCATTCATGCAAGACTTTCGCTCTTGAGAAGGTAGCTCTGTTTCTCCGAAATGCCTAAACAGCTTAGAAAAATTTCAGTTCATTTTTTATGGATTTTATTATATACAAGTTAGTGTGTGTGTGTGTGTGTGTGTATACCAACCCAAACAGTTTTAATTCAAGAACTCGCAAAGGCAGTAAGCATAATGTAATGTTATGGTAGGAATGATATTTTTCATTCGGCTTTTCAAGATAACTGTCTTGAGTAACACATACAGAGTGATATGCCCAATCAAACAGACCGTGGCTTTAGTGGTCCAAACAATTCGGTCAAGTAAAGAAATAAGATCATCAATGACGCTCAAAGAATGTTAGGCAAATTTATGACGTCGATCGGGATCATCATTGTTTAAGGCATGCGTGGCAAGTCCTGCAATAGGGCTTCGATCCGAGACTCTTGATCATCCGTCAAACGCTGGTTCTAACCATGTAGGCTTTGCTCCAGAGAAACTCTTCTTGATGATTTTTCTGAACTTCTTTGGAAAGCGGCGAGAATGCTTTCTCTGTTGTCATTAGTTCTAGTTGACCCAAGTTGTTCGATCCTGGATGCACTATGAACATTACCAGTTTCGTTGAATATATACAGTATATATATGAGGATGTCCATTGTCTGATATTTAGTTCGGGAACACTACACATTCTATCTTTCCTGTTTTCCAGTGTTTTTGGGTGGTTATGAGATTCAGTTTGAGATTAAGCACTAGTTTCTTTATTATTTTTCAGGCGTATTTTATGGTGTACCTCTCTCTTCTTCTTTCCAGCGAATATAGATTCGGTGTATTTCCCAATAAATGAGTTCTTTGCAGTCACTGATCTTGGCTGTGAAATGTTTTTGGATTTCTTCTAATTTATTGATTTCTTTTTTATATGAATCAGTCTTCCAGCATTGGTATGATCAGCTTTTTCAGTAAGGGAATCATTACTTCCTTGTCCCTTCTTTTAAAGGTTCTCAGTATGTGTCCCGTAATTTCCTTTGCCTTGTTTATCGCTATCTGATTTCGTGTCTCAATTTCGCATCGTCGGTCATTATAACTCAAATCTTGCTTTTGTGTTTCTTTGGATTTTTTGCCTATTTGAGGCATAATATTATGTTTGTTTTAGCTCCTCATTTTTTCCATATCTTAATAATGTTTTCTTGTGACCACCTGTCTATTTTGTTTGTGTACGTCTGTAAGGATTTCACATCATCTGCATTTATATTTCTGTTGAGTTTTGTATCGTCAGAAAAGGATGTTACTGTACTATTATATTATTGGTAACTTCGTTGTCTATCTGTTAGCATGATAATGAATAGGAATGGGGTTAGTACTGTTGTTTGTGGTACTGAGCCACATACAGTATATCTGATTCTGTTGGTTTTACAACTTGCTGACGTTCTCTGAGGAAGCTGTAGATCCATTTCCCCACTTTGCCTGTTATTCCAATATGTTTCATTTTATGTGCTATTATACCCTGATCACACTTGTCGAATGCTTTAGAAAAATCTGTGTATATTACCGTACATCATAGTTTTCATTGTTTTCAAGGGTCTCAATTATCTTGTTATAATGCTCTATCAGCTGTGATAGGTACAATCTTCCTGAACGGAAACCGTGCTGGTTCTCATTGAATTTTTCCTGTCTCCAAAAGGACATAAATTTTCTCGCTAACTATTCTTTCAAATATTTTGGTGACATGAAATGTCAGTGACACTGGTCTTCTTGAGCTCTGCCTCCTCTTTTATATACAGAGACAATGTTCGCCCTCTTGAGGATGCTCGGTATTTCTTCTGTTTCCAGAGATCTTCTCTATATCCAGTGCAGGGGTGTAGCTATTTCATTCTTAGTTTTTAATCATCAAAGCGTCCCAATTGTCCCGACCTGCAGCTGAGTGTGATTTCATTTGTCCTCTACTTCGCGCTATACCTTCTGGGGCAAAGCCAAAATTCGTTATATTTTCTCCTTATAGCCTCTTTTCAAAGAAGGTATTGTTATCAGAGACCACTTTATCACTTTTTGGAGTACTGAAAACTAATTCATACTCGGCTCTCAGTATTTCAGATATTTCGTTTATACCGCCGATTAGTTTATTATTTTCATTCTTGAAGGGCCCGATAGTGACACGAGTTCCTGTTTTTCTTTTCGCAAAGTTGTAGAAGTAGTTTGAATTTTCATTTATTACTTCTACCGCATCTTCTTCTTCTCTCTCTGAATGACCATTAAGGAGAGATTGTACCACTTCATCGATTCTCTTTAGCTTTTTGTGTATAATTTTTCTGCTAACTGTGCAGTTTATTAATTTTGTAGCTACTCTCTTTCTTTTGCGGAACATTGTTCGCCTTTACCTCTCGAAATAGTTTCTTTTCCTTTTTCCCTTTGTTTCCTTTCCTGTCCTTTCTTTTTTCCTTATATACTGTTTATATTATATAACACGAATTCACTGTGCTAAAATCTTAATGTATAACTGTTCCATTAAAAACTTTGTGGCATCGATGCGGTATATATACTGTATATACTGTTATACTGTCAAACTGTGTTGAAATCGTAATATATAACTTTTCCATTAAAACCGCATCGATGCGGTGGGAACTCTGGTCGATATTTTGCCAAAGTCCATACAGTCAATGTTTTCTTTAGATTTGATACAGATGTGGAAGGAGGCCACGGGTTCCGTAATTGGTGATCAATTAAGATTCTCCCAGATGTGCTCTACATAGGATTCATATTTATAGGCTTCTCAGATCCCAAGGAAGGACTTCTCATCCTTTCTGTCTCACTCACTCAGTAGGATGCTGAGGTGCGACAGGCTGCACTTCTTGAAACGCATGCGTATTAAACTGGAGTTTTCCTTGATGAGACAACGAAAGATAATTTTCAAGGGTGGATGCATATTTCCTCGAATTCAAACGCCGTTCGACGAATATCAGATTCGTCTTTCCAGCAATCTGTGCAACCTTGTCACACGTCACATCACACCCATCCCACATCTACTGTATATTAAATCTTGAAGGAAATATTGAATGGACTATAGTAAAACTTGAACTATAACATCAACCAAAAATCTTGCCGCATCGATCCCAAAGTGCATGCAAGCGTTTTAGGAACCATATCTATGGGAAAGCTCCAAGATATTGCGTGTTTATTTATTTAACATATTTCTTAGAAATTATGTTAAAATTAAACTACATATTTTTGGGTGATCATTTTATTCCTGCGCTGGTCATTAAATATAGTGAGATAAGGAAGTTGTCATAATCTTCCATACAGTCCGAATTCTGCAGAATCGACAAGCTCAGAATCAGAAGCTCATTGTCGCTCTGTACACAATACATTTTTAAGCTAGATTAAGTCAATTAGCCTAAATTAAACCACGTTAGAGGATCAAGTTATAAGTTAAGTTAGAGCAACATTCGATTTCCGAGGTTGTCAGTTATGGGAAATTTAATATGTAGAAACGCCAATGAAGCTAAACGGCCGCAGAATTTGAGCATATTTTAATACTTCTAAAATTCTCTTCCCATAAATATACATATATATATACACAAAGTGTGAGTACACTTAATTTTTCTATAAAGATAAAAGGCAAAGCATTGCATATTCCAAAAAGACGGATGGCGGATGAGATTTATACTCGTGTATGGAAATCCCAACAAAAGAAAATGTAAAAAAAAAAAAAAATTCACAAAATTGCAGTATATAAAAGTGGAAAGTCGCCCAAGGATTAATTTTTATATAGCTGAAATATATGATGCATATAATATAAAGTAATGCACTTCTAATTATAATAATGAAATGGGTTTTATATATCACTGAGATGGTCGAAGCTTTATATAGACGCAATTTTTATGTAATAATTTTTTAGAAGGGAAAAAAGTAATAACATTCTTACATCCATAAAGATATAAAAAGGTACTACATTCGGTAACATATACATATACAGTATAAATAAATAAATATATATATATATATATATATATATATATATATATACATACTGTGTGTGTGTGTGTGTGTGTGTATATAGTGTTGCAGCCTATTTTGTTTCTTTCACTGATTGGTAGTTTTGGAGGTGTGACATTTGCATGGGACAATCCTCCTGAAACGTACATGTACTTAATGTATTTAACTGGAAAACTCCCTGTTGAAACAGTTGATAGACATGATTCTTAAAAAATAATATTTAACAAAGTTAAGATGTCCTTTTTCCAGTCTGTCAAATTGAGGCCCAAAAAACGCATTGTGTTAAAGTGTGCATGTGGGCTGCAAGCAGGGTTCCTGACATGCTTAATTAGCCAGCCTCCATACACACGCTTTGTGATGTAGGTGGTACAAGAGTGTTCATGTACTGAATGGGTGTTTTTCGGATCATATGATTGTATTGTGTATATTGTCCATTGTCGCAGTGTCTCTCTTCCCTCTACACCAAACGCCGGACAACTTAACTTCGTAAATTTACTTTGTGTAAAAGGAAGAGAGACAATGGACACAAACAGAGACGAAAAACTGAAAGGCTAAATTGGAATAAGGTGGCAATAAAACACGGAAGAAAGATAATAGATGATGAACAAATTGATAATGAACAAATAGATAATGAACAAATAGGTAATGAACAAATTCGATGTCCAGAATAGGCGGAATATTTATAAAAAGTGTTTAGTGAAGATAGCATCTGATGTTTGCGGCCGTTTATAGGAAGTAGAATAAATAAAAAAAGGCATGCAGCTCTTTAGTGGTGTGAGGAATATTACAGTGAAGATTTTCTTTGAGTGTCCACGAAGAAAATCTGGTGACGCTAGATCAGATCTTGTTGGGCACATACGGGTTTCTTTTAAAACGATTCGGTCAACAAGATGAATGCTATACTGGTTATCTATGCTTCTCTGTGGCATCTTGCAGTGCCTTGCTGGAAGTAGCCTTTTGTAATTTTAGTGTCACTCTGCAATGTGGCACTGTAGCGCTATTTTTGTTGTAACAATCTTCCCAGCAGCACAGCATTATGAACAGCATTTGGCTAATTCCTGTGGATGTATTCTGCTTCACTTTCGTCAACAGGAATCAAAATGCAGCCCCTACACAAAACACACACACACACACACACACACACACACACAC
Source organism: Bathynomus jamesi (assembly GCA_023014485.1). Classification (NCBI taxonomy): domain Eukaryota; kingdom Metazoa; phylum Arthropoda; class Malacostraca; order Isopoda; family Cirolanidae; genus Bathynomus; species Bathynomus jamesi. The sequence goes on along the minus strand of JAJOZX010004232.1, from coordinate 313,322 downwards.
ACACACACCACACATACATATATTATATATATATATATATATATATATATATATATATATTAAATAGAAGTGGTTCAATTAGAAGAGATGATGAAGGTGCGTCTGTTTCCGCGCAAAGGAAGCGGAAGCAGATTCGTGTATCAGCGAGCGAAAAGAAAGAAATCAAAATCGGTCGAGGAAATGACGAAGTCGAAATGGTTTTAATCCTTAATTTCGCTATTATTAATAATTTCAATAATTGTAACAGGTTCATTAAGGACGAATTGTGCAGGTACACACACAGAGAGAGAGAGAGAGAGAGAGAGAGAGAGAGAGAGAGAGAGAGAGAGAGAGAGAGAGCGTAACGCGCAATATGGGGTTATTGCGTTTTATTTATATATTTTGAAAATTTTTAAGTCATTTCCTGATGATCTTTTTATGAAGGTTTGGTAATATGTATGTTGATCCTTAAGATTTGGTGAAGGAAAGGGTTGCTTCCTGTTCTGATGCAAGCTCAAGATTTTCCTTTGTAAAACTATATATTTTTCACGGACAAGATAATGATTATTTGTAAAAAGTTTTCATTTAATTCAAGTTTTACAAATCTTCAAGAATAAAAATTTAATTTAAAATTTAATTTATTGTTAAATTAACAATAACTCGTCAGGTGTACCATTCAATGCACGAAAGACTATGAAATCACGTTTCATTTTACCTTGTGGGTGTGCATCATTTATTTACTTTACTTGCTTAATTGTGAAATTCATCCCATATATATATATATATATATATATTCCTTAACACTTTGATAAACTTAAAAATTTGCAATTTTTCTTCTAATTAATTCTCATTGATAACAGACAAAATGAAATAATAAAAAATTTTAGGGTAACTAAAAAAAAAAAATTTTAATTACTTTTCTTAACGAGATATCATGTGATTATAGAGAATATTTATTCTTTCTAACGACTTTATAGTTGTAAATAAAAATTTTGTGAAAATGATCAAATATATAAATAATTAATGAGGAGAGGGAATTAGTAGATGGAATAAGAGAGAAGTTTCCGATTTGGAAATTATTTTCCAAATTGGATATTTGTCGATGATTTTCAAGAAATAAATTCCACTTCAACATACTTCCAACTCCTCATTTATTTCGAGCTGTTGAAAAAGTGGGGAGGGGGGTTAGGTTTAGGGGTTTGGAGCACTCCATCACGGACTATATATATATATATATATATATATATGGAAAACCTTTTTAGCGTACAGTTGTATAGACAAATTAAGTAATTTTCACCCAACTCTTCCAAAATCTCTTTAGTTATATATAACATTTCATCCTCTTCTCAATTTACCCTTCCTAACCTCGGATTGTCCCCTTTTCCCCCCCTGTTTAACCCCTTCTAACTTCATTCCCTCCCCTCTTCTCCCCTCCCCCCTCTCCTCAACAGCCAAACAAAGTGTGACAGTTTAATAAGAAGATTGTCATTAAAATGTTCCAATGATTTGACGAGAGAAGTGTTATTAGACGTACAAATTGTCATTATTACACCATTGTTCGGGTCTTCCCATTACGACCACACTGTAGTTCACTGAATAATCTTTGTTCAATGAACGTTCAGTTCTTTCAGTGAACGTCACTCGCGGATCCGTTCACACTTGCACGCAACTCGCAATTATAAACTCTTCGTTCGTATTATCAATTAAAATGGATTTATTTGGAAATTCTATTACGTGACGTTCATTAATTGTTTATTATTATTATATATATATATATATATATATATATATACACACGTGTGTGTGTGTGTGTGTGTTGTGTGGGCGCACGTATACATTGCTTTTTGCTCTTGTATATCATTATGTATAACATTTCCTTTAAATAATTAAATACAAATTGACCAAGAACAAAGTTTTGATTATTTTTTATTGAGAGAAATGTTTCTACTTATTTGTTATGAACGAACCCTCCAGAGTAGTTTAGTGAGAGGGCGCCAAGTCTTAATCTGAAGGTTCTAGGCTCGAGTCTCGACCTGGACTTTAAATTTCAGTGATTAAGATGCTTCAGCGTCTGGATGGAGTAATAGTTGGGATCCCAAGTAAAGTTGTGGGTCTCCTCCGTAACATGATGTTAGATGTTAAGAGGAAGGGTAAACAGCCTAAAATTACTATTATATCATTAAACTATTATTATTATTATTATTACTATTATTAGATTTTTTTGAAACCTTCTCCAAGCGAAGGTATGTTTCTTTCAGTTAAAGAAATCTTCTTTAGGACCTGAGCTGTTGCAAAGGTGGGAGTTTTGGGGAGTTTTGGAGCACCCCATCAAGAATGAATATATATATATATATATATATATATATATATATATATATCTTGCTAAGTTTTGTATTTGTGTTGTAGCATTCTTAACGAAGGGTATGCGTCGTCCAGCCAATGTACGAGGAGTTATATGCAATTTTTATGCATCCTTCTTCAGAATAGTGAAATTGCTGTACAACGTTACTCAATTCACCATCAGAAATCTTTCTTCTTGTAGAGAATTACAAAGCTAATATTTTTGTTTTGTATAATAGCTTCTGACATTGATTTCTTTATATTTGTTCAATTTTAATGTGGCTCTTTATTATACGTTTACGTTTTGATTCCTTATATTTTATTCCATTTAAAGTTTCGGATTATATATATATTATATATATATATATATATATATTACCACAAACGTAATTTTCAGACAAATAAGTCTCATTATAATTTGAATTTTTACCTGAAAAAAAAAAATGAATATTTCCTTGTTATTCCATATTAATTTCTTTCCATTTCGTTTGTTCCTCGTTTAGTTTTTCCCCCTTTGAACGAAAATAAAAGGGAAAAAAAACTCTTTTTAACTTTTTAAGAAAGTGGGAGGAACGAGCATTTAAATTATGTAACTTTAAAAGCTTCTGAAAACGATAATATCAAAGCCATGAAGGAAATAAATCCTATATATATTTCTGGCCCCTCTAAGGCCTAACTTACATCATTAAATTTAAGATTTTGTTCCTCTTTGATAGTTTTTTAACCTTTTTCTTTGTTGTTCTTTAGAGAAAATTTCCCTTTTAACGCGGATAATGATAATGATAATAATAATAATAATAATAATGATGATGATGATGATAATGATAATAGTAAAAGTTGGGAAAGAGCGAGAAAATGCTCCGAAGTTTTTGATATCACAAACACACGTGAATTGGAGAAAGAGTTTCCTAATTGACGTTTTGATTTTTACATAAATTTTAATAGGGATCTTGTGGTTATGTGTTTTGCTGCAATTTGTATCATTAAAGTTTAAAGAAATTCCTTTGATGATAACATAAATTTTAACAATAGGCAATGTGTACTTTGTAAACTCTATGAAAAGGTTTTTATGTACTTAATGCAAAGTGTGTATCTATGTTTTCAACACACTTGGTGTGTCGAAAATATTGGAAGGAAATATGGTGTTTGTATGAAAAATAGTTAATTAAGTATATTTATTGAAAAATATGTTACTCATCTTAAGAGATGCGTAGAAAAATTAGGAAAAACGCAAAAGTTCGCGGGCCGCCGATTGCAAATATTATGACCTATTTTAATGACACATTTAACCTATTACAAGTCCTCCATCATTATTTTCCACTTAGGTCAAGGCTACACGAGCAACTTTGTCGCTGCGTTAGAGTTGCAAGGTGTCACAGCGACACAATCGCAGTGGCTGTTGCAAACTACATGAGCTGCGACAAGTCACTCGTGTAGCTTACCTCATTTGGAACAATGTAATGATTGGGTTTTTTAACCTCCTTCGCAATATCTAAGGTCATAATTTGGGGCAATACAACGCAACTGGATGCAACAGAGAATAATTGTCTCAGCGACTGTCTGCCGCGTAGCTTGCCGCAAAGGAAACAACAGTAGGCCCTATCTATTCTTTGCGATTTGTCGTTACAACTTCGTTGCAGCGACAAAGTCGCTCGTGTAACCTTGCCCATATATTGTATCTTCGTCCATTGTGTTACGAAGAGAAATAGTTGACATTTAGGCGTTGTTCCGTGTGTTTTGTTTACTGTGATGCTTTACACTTTGCACCTATATACAGTATATGCGGTAAACGCGTAAGTTATATAGTGTCGAATGGTTATTTTTGTTAATGCTCAATCATATTCCCTTAAATAAAAATTCCTTACAAGATATAAGTCAAATTTTAATAAATCTTAGACTATTTTGGCGCACGTAACAATAATTATTTAAAACTAGGATCTTCATGGAAATCTGATTAAAACTTAATTAAACAATAGTAACACAAATGTCCTCTAAATATTTAATATATTGTTTACATTGGAAATTAAGCAATACAAGTTTTGTGTTAACCCTTTTGTACCCGAGATACCTTCCTGGTTTGAATTGGCAAATTATAATATAAACAAACTGATTTAAACTTCTTTACACAGTTTTGGCCAGGATTTTTTTACTATATTTTCAAGTAATCTTATAAAGTGTTCACATATATGGACAACGGCCATTTTGCGAACTGTATGATAGTCCCAATGAGAAAAATACTGCCATCCATTGTCTCAGTGGTGCGCAATTTGTCCAAATATGTAGACAAAAAGTACTGGTCATTATAATAAAATCAACCAATCAAATGTCGGACATTAATACGTAACAATGTGGCAGGCGTAAAACTGTTCACTTAAGTAGACCAAGGCATTAAAGGGGTTAAAATATTAGATACTCTTTTGAATATAACTTAGTTTGAGAGAGACGACCATCAATATTCCGTCGGCGGTAAATATACTGAGTTTACAAAGCTTTATTAAAAGATACGCATACTTCATTCTCTTTATACACTTCACTAAAGTGTATCATTTTCATGAGAATGGAATGAGTATTTAAGTTTATTTTATGTTTCTTTACTGTATATAAAATAAGCATAGGAAACTTTAATTTTAAGGTTATTGTGAGAAGAAAACTTTTAACATAACTGCCTCGTATGACTTATCATTAATTCTTAATTATCACGTCAGCTGTTGACTGAAGAGGGTTAAATTCAAGTATAGACCAAACATCTTTTATATATTGTTCATTCGGCTATTATCAGACTCGTTTGAGAGACTTTTAAATATTTAAAATTAAGATAAATACTTTCTAACTTTTCTATTCAGCCTTTCTTATTCTATTATTATTATTTTTGTGGAGCGGTCGTGGTATGACAGAAATGTACAAGAGAATTTAGCTTATGGACAATGATATATATATATATATATATATATATATATGGGGTCTTCCGAAGCAAAAGTAGCACAAGCGCCATCCGTGGCAAAAATGAGTTATACCCACTGAGATGTTCTTCAGACCGTATACTATCATATGGTAATGGATGAATTGCAGAAACGCCAATGTTCGTATGGTCGAAAGTCCCGCGAAAAATAATGCGTTATCTCTGTCCGAAGGTCGCATAACTTTCAACGCGTTCTCTGACGATTAAAAAAAATGGCGCTTGTGCTACTTTTGCTTCGGAAGGCCTTTTATATATATATATATATATATATATACATACAAGTGTGTGTGTATATATATATATATATATATAGAGAGAGAGAGAGAGAGAGAGAGAGTTACAAGGAAATGAAGTACCTCAAAAGGCCTTGCGGCCCATACCGAGAAAGTACCAATGGCAACGAGTGCCAGGGAAAAAAATTCCTACACCCTCAAATAATGTGCAAGATTCGGTCTAACCTTTTCTTGAACTGATCCACAGAGGAACTGTTCACAACTTCTGAAGGTAGCCTGTTCCATGTGTCACAGATCTTATAGGTAAAGTAATTCCCACACATGCTAGTGCTAAACCGTTTCAAATCCACTTCCAACCATTGTTGCGAGTTGAGTTATCATTTAAACTAAACATGCTTCTAAATCGACATCGTTGAACTCGTGTAAGAGCTTGAAAACCTCGATGAGTTGACACGCAGCAGCTTTGCGTTTCCAGCGAAAACAAATTCTGGGCGCGTAAGTGTCGATTGTAGCCCATATGCCTAACGGAAGGGATTAACTTTGTGGCCCTCGCCTGCACTCGCTCCAGCCTGTCAATATCTTTCCTGACGGTGGGTGACCAGAACTGCACACTGCACAGTATACTCCAGGTGCGGCCGAACCAGAGAATTGTACAGAGAGAGCACAATCTCCTTGTTCCGAAATCGAAATTGCCTCCTGATATAACCCAACAACTTCTGGGCTTTCTTTCCACCTCTACGCACTGTTTCATAAACTTAAGGTTGCTGCTAATTAGCACACCCAAGTCCTCTTCCAAATCAGTGGCCTCGATATTACTCCCCAACATGGAGTAGTCCGACTTGGGATTGGCGTAGCCAATGTGCATGACCTTGCATTCACCCAAGTTAAACGGCATTTGAGAGAGAGAGAGAGAGAGAGAGAGAGAGAGAGAGAGAGAGAGAGTTTTTTCTATTGTTGGAGTCCGACCCAAATGTAGTAAAAACTGTTGGGTTTCGAGTAAAATTATTTGCGTCACCTCATCGGGCACACAGAGACTCATTTTCTATAAATTTGCCTGCTAATTCTTTTACTTTTAAAGTGATATATGCAGTTTTGGAACTTGGGATAGAATTTTACCGAGGAAAGAAGGTTCTCGTGATGATCTTACTCTTATACCCACTCTACCCAACTATCAATCACAAATTGATGTTGCAGTCATCTATTCTTCAGTCATATCGTAATCATGACTACTTTGATCGCGATCAAGCATTATCTATTCATCAATGACATCGTATCAAATCACTCATGATTGCGGTATCAAAATTATCATTCTGAAATGGACCTTTTCTCTCTGATCGCAAAATCCGCGATAAAACGTTATCACTCATGTTTGTGAACAAAAACAGAAAAAAAAACCTCAGTTCGCCGACCCTAAAGAGTTAAAGGTAAAGATAGGATTTCAGAAGTAACTGCAATGTAAGCGATTTTAAGGTTAGTACAGTTTCTAAGGTAAAATTTTGAGTAAAAAATAATTAATGCATATCGTAAATGAACTTCTAAAAATAGCTTAATTATTGGCAAGGCTACATAAATAGAGTCTAAGAAGCAGACTATGTACTGTACAGGGTGTTCGAAAAGTCCCGTCACCCCCTACAAAATATACATATTGTAATACCAATTTTATTTTTGTGTGATTAATTGAATTTATTTGTGATTCATTGACATTTTTTTTCTTTTCCAGGTATTAGAGTTGTGTGAACAATGACAGACCAGTCCACTTGCACTCTGGAGGAAAGAATAGTGATGAGCACATGGGCTCATGAAAGGTCACATACTGGCAAAACGATGCATGATATCCAGAACAGAGGAACTGAAACACGCTGTTCGAGATGCATTTGGTGCAATCACTCCAGCAATGCTGCGTCGATTCTCACACCGCATCCATATGGAGGCGCATAATCCTTTGTTACGAAAATGATGGTGCGCACACAGATAATCTTGATTAGTAACTGTATTTACTGTAATTAAAGTAATTGTTGCTAGTGACTTGTTTCTGAAATTACACCTACCACATATAAATACAATTAATCACACAAAAATAAAATTGGTATTACAATACAGTATGTACATTTTGTACTAGCTGTGTACATAACTTAGACTAGAGCCTACATAAACCATAGGCATATAATGTTGTCATGCAGGAAACGCCATTAAATTTGTTTTTTAAAAACAAAATTGATCTAATCCAACTCAGATCACAAAATAAATCCACATTTATACGCAACTCCTCCGTTTGAATGTTGCATACAGGCTGGTGAATATTTTTGATACAGCTACATGACAGCCTAATAGCCATAGTCTAAAATTAGTTTTGCATGTCTAGACGCTGAATTTTAAATGGATACAAATTTAGCCAATTTTAAGAAATTGGACAACTGCATATAAAACTTAAACATTAGGTTAAATATAGTAATAATTTAGCTTAGGTCGATTTTTTTTGTTTGTTTGCCAACAAAGAAATCATAAATCAGGTGATTTACATTCTATTCGGTCACGGGTTTTAATACCCTATCAAAGCAATCGAAACCGTAGGGTGTCCAGATTTGTGCTTGGAAAAACCGGGACAAGGGCGGATCTATGCCTATAGTCTATAGGCTCATTTTGAAAACACTTTTTAACAAAGTAAATGAATACTAAATACACACCTTATAGTTTCACATTCGCATAGTATATAATTAATAACTTTAAAATATGGAAAACCGGGACGTATGGACATTATTGGACAGCCTAATCAAAGGCAGTCACGATCGTGACGAATAATGACGACTTTATATTAAAAAATAGTCAGATACAGTTATTAATTCTAACAATTTTATTTAAATATTAAATTATAATATTCAGTATACAGAATGGAAGTTACAGTTTTGGAAAAAACTTTGCCTACAAATATAAAATTTTTAAAACGCATAAAAATTACTAATTGGTAATATTCTGTTTTCTGTGAATATTTTATTCTTTTTGGGATGACTAATCAAAATTTTTAAAAATCCAATCACATTTGATTGGTATCTTTGTATGTTTAGAAAATTTATGTTTGTAGTCGAGCTTTTTTCGATAATGTACCTCATAAAGTATATTTGTGTTAAATTCATAAAAGTACTATAGATACATACAACTATCATGAATATTACACGGATACATACACATGATATTTAACACTCTTTTCTTGGACGTAAAAGTGAAAATTTGCAATACATTCACTCACTAGCGGAGTTAGGGCCCTGCAACCCTTGCAATTGCAGGGGGGCCTGAGACAACGAGGGACCCCACGCGACCGATTGTTGTCAACAATTTTTCACGCTTCACATTCAAATTTAGCGTTCTGTTTGCAAAGCTTTCTGTCCCATTGTGTGTTCGGTAACTGTGGGATGTGAACCAGGAAGTTGCAACAATTTCTGGAAGTTAATGCTTTTTTTTCATACTATTTTCTTCTTTCGGGTCCAGATTGAGTAGTCGCCTCAGGGTATTGGGGTGTAATTTTAGTTGAAGATGTATAAAGAGCCAAAAAACTACCTATTTGCGTTTGTGAATTTGTGTTGGGAAGGGGAGTGTTAACCGTAACTCTAATCACAAAAAAAATTAATAAGGGCAATGACAAGGGCCCTCTATGGCTTTTTGCAGGGGAGGGGAGGCCAAATGACTAACGCCGCCCCTGCATTCATTAAGTTAACAGTATTAACTTCACGATTCACCTATTACTGCATATAAGCGTGCAAGATGCAGGCACTATTTTAAGAACAGTCATTTGCTGTTAGAATAACTATGGGTTTGTAAACAAGAAATGTTACGGCTTGCTTTTTAAATTAACAGTAATAATTTAATGAATTAATAGTTAAAATAAGTATACTGTATATAACCACATTTTTCTATGTTAAAACTCATGATTTCAAAATTTTCATTTAACTTTTAAATTAACAATTTAAAACTGATAAATCTGCTGTTATTGTATAATCTCAGCCCTGCATATTAGGGTGGATCGATTTTACATTTTTTCGATTTCCATATTCTAATAGAGACAAAAACTTGCGCATGGATGAGAAAATAGCCTCTGCGAAATCTTAGCTTAATAGATAATTATCTTCTGCCCCCGGCAGAGCGATGAAAATCATATTTTAGTAGTCAAAAACGTATTTTTAAACCCTAGCCTAGAGTCATAAAATTTTGCGTGTGTGTTATTTCATGCCTAAGCAACGATATAAATGCTATGGGAAATATATAAATGCATTATTTAAGACAAAGAGCCGATCTGAAAATATGTATAATATACATATTTTCAGATCGGCTCTTTGTCTTAAATAATGCATTTATATATTTCCCATAGCATTTATATCGTTGCTTAGGCATGAAATAACACACACGCAAAATTTTATGACTCTAGGCTAGGGTTTAAAAATACGTTTTTGACTTCTAAAATGATGTTTTCATCGCTCTGCCGGGGGCAGAAGATGATTACCTATTAAGCTAAGATTTTGCAGAGGCTATTTTCTCATGCATGCGCAAGTTTTTGTCTCTATTAGAATATGGAAATTGAAAAAAATGTTAAATCGATCCACCCTACAGTGCATATGTATGATATAATTTCAGTATATTTGTTTGGACAATTATACTGTAAATATAGTGGAGAACGCATTATGAAAATTTACAGTCATTTTTAAGGATATCGTTATAGTGACAGGTGTAAATCTGTTAAAATAATATGATTGTTAAAATGATAAAAAGTTAATATTAAAACAACAGCAAAATCCACTTGAGATAGATATCGTCCGTAATTTATATTTGAAACTGCATTTTGTTGACAAAATTTTAAACAAGATGTTACAAATGACGGCTATTTTGCTGCTAATTTAACATCCATTTTTTTTTTTACAGTATACTTTTGTTTATACCCCGTTTAACCCGATAAACAGACAGACAGGACGTATAGCAGACCCAGCAAAAGTGGGTATAGAAGGGCTAATAATCAAAGTTCCACCTCATTCACACGACAACATTTGCAGGCACTTCAAAGACAAGCAAGAGAAGTACCAAAATAACTTGGCTCTTGCGTGTCAAAAATGTATGTACGAGTATTACGGACTCGAACCGCTTCCTCTTCGATGTCTCTCACAATATGCAATGTTCTCATTACACCATTTGAAGTTGTGGTCTTAATTAACAGATTTGGTGTATTTGTTGCTTTTTCTGTTCTCTATAATTTTATTATATAATAACTAGAGCTACAATGGACTTTAGATAAAATTTGTGATTCAGGGATCAAAATAACTCAAATACTCAATAGCCTGATGGAAGACTGCTAAAATTGGAATAACTTTTGAATAAAACGTATTCAGTATGTATGTTACACATATATATTTTTTAATTTGTCGATGACACCGAAACTGGGATATCGGGTTGAGAACTGATCTTCCGCCTTCGTGCGTGTATTGAAAGGCGACTACATGGATATAGCCCTACAGATAGGGTTATATCCTCCTCCTCCTCTCTGTGCGTAAAAGGGTTGATGATTGGGGTTGGGGGGGTCAGTCTCTGGAAAAATGTTCTTCCACGTAAAAAGCGCCGGAGGGCTTAGAGGGATAAGTGTGTGTCTGAGAGCATGCTGGACTGCTCACAGGGTAGATGAGGACACAGGAAAAGATCAGCTAAGGAGGACAGTGGCAGCAGAAACTGCAGTTCCAACACTCCCTCTTTCTTGCCCAACGTCTTCCCCCCGGAGTACTTCCCTGGTCGATTGGTATTTACAATCTCCTCATATACTAATAGTAATATATATATATATATATATATATATATATATATATATATATATATATATATATATATATATATATATATATATAAGTTATATATATATATATATAGGGTGCATATAAATGATTGTAGTAATTTTATTTTTGAACTGATTTTAATGAAACAAATTGTAAATGATAGATTATCCAATAAGGTTTTAAGAAATTAACATGACTTTCTTTTTCCAGGTGAATAATGCCTCCAGTTATGAGTTTGTTTGCAAGAGAGGGCCAAAATCGCAGCCCGTTACGAGTTTTGGGGATCAGTGATACGAGTTCAAAGGTGGTGGAGGGCTGAACATGGAGTTAATGAAACACTGAATGCACGAACAATCAAGAACTGCCACCAAAAATTAATGACAACAGGCCGTGTCACAGACAAGAAAAGATCTGGACGACCATCAACCTCGCGGACTCCCGAGAACATCGCCACGGTGAATGAGATGTTCACAAGAAGCCCCGGAAAATCAGTGCGTGCAGGTCACGTGAAAGTGGACTGACACATTACGCAGTGCAGACAATTCTCAGAAAAGACCCGTCTTTCAAACCTTGGAAACCCCATTAGTGCATCAGCTGTTTCCTGATGACTGTGACAGAAGGATGGAATTCGCAGAAATCTTTTTGGGTTGGAATGATGACTGGCCACAGTTGTTTGAGAACATTCTGTGGAGTGATGAGGCAGTGTTTCATGTTGGCAGGTTTGTGAATCGACACAACTGTCATTATTGGGTAGCAGTCAACCTTGACCATTGTGTGAAAAGGCTCAGGGTCGTCCAGAGGTGTGGTACCAGGGCACCAGGGTCGTCTGGTGTGGTATCACATCCACCACAGTTGTTGAACCTTTCATTCTGAGGGACACAATGAATGGTGCAAGATACCTCAAAAATGTTACAAGATGGTGTGTGGCCAGTCATCTCTCAATGGGAAAACATCGCAACACTTCAATTCATGCAGGATGGGGCACCCCCCCCCCCTCATTTCGCAAATGGTGTCCATGCACTACTTTTTCCTGTAGGGGTGGGCCAAGGAAGAAGTTTATCGCACGAAACCAAAAAACCTGCATGAACTGGAGGAGAGAATAACCAATGTTCTTACCAATATTCCTGAAAACAATTGCGATCAGCAGTAGCGAACGTACCAGTTCGATTAAGGAAATGTGTTGACATTGCAGGAGCATATGTGGAAATTTAAAGTGTTGAGCATAAAACCTTATTGGATGATGTATCATTTACAGTTTGTTTCATTAAAATCAGTTCAAAAATAAAATTACTACAACCATTTAAAGATAGTTAGTGACTTATCATACACCCTGTATATATATATATATATATATATATATATATATATCAGGGGCGACGCCAGGCTTTTGTGGATACTCAGGCTCAAACCTTTCAAGCTATAATATATATTATATATATATATATATATATATATATATATATATATATACTGTATAATTTGATACTTGTTTCACTGTGATATGTATTATGTATGATAATTAGAATATTTTTAACTGGCATCTATCCTATACCAATAAAAAAAATACTTGAAAAAGTAGAAAAAAAAAATTTTAAAATGAAAATGTGAAAAAAAATTGTAAAAATTAAAAAAAAAAGTTGCACATTGTCCGGAAAATACATATATGCAATTCCAATGTTGATCAATTGATGTGGGAGGGGAGTTATGTAACAAGGGGTGGGGGTTAGCCCCCAAGTTGCATAAAGGGGGATGAGGGTTTTTTGGCGGGAAAGGGAGAATGACCTACCCCAAAAGGGGTAACTCTAACGTGCCCTCGCCGTAGGCGAGTTTGCGAAGCACAAGCCCCGCCCGTAGGGCAGGGAGCCGAATGCTCTGCTTGTAAAATTAGGAAATAAAACATCGCCTTACCTTATTTATTTATACAGGGTGTCCCAGAATTAACTATCTATTTCAATGAAATCGGACAAATTTAATAAAAACTGACATAATTTTGTGTTTATTACTAAATTATGATACAAAAACAAATAGATTTATAAATCATAAGTCAAAACTTTATTGAGAAGTTTCAACATGTGCACCGTCTGTATCTCTGCAAATTTCAAATCTATCCTCAGCGCTGCGAAACACATTTTGAAGCATTTCAGGTGTTATCTCCCGCACTGCCAACTGGATGCGTTCTTTAAGTTCAGCTAAACTATTGATCTTTTGGCGATAAACCTTTGTTTTTATGAAACCCCATGCAAAGAAATCCAGGGGTGTCAAATCCGGAGAACGCGGAGGCCAAGGTCGAGGTCCTCCACGTCCAATCCCCGATTCGGAAGGCGTCTGTTGAGGTATTCTCGAACAATTAGAGCATAATGACATGGTGCTCCATCTTGTTGAAACACAACATTATCAAGAATGCCATCATCAAGAAGCTGTGGTTCGAGAAACTGCTGAAGCATATCAAGGTAGACGGTACCTGTTACAGTTGCTCCCGCAAAGAAGAATGGGCCATAAATTTTGGATTTGGTCATTCCAAGCCACACGTTAACTTTGGAGAGTCTCTTTGCCATTCTAAAATAAAACTATGAAAAACTATGAAAAAATTATGAAAATAAAATTAGGAAAAAAATTTAGAAATTTATACATTTTTAACACATATTAAACATGATAAACATAAATAAAAGTGTGTTTTTAAAAAATTTGTCCGATTTCATTGAAATAGATAGTTAATTCTAGGACACCCTGTATATGAACTCCAATCTTCTTGGTTTTAATGCAAATTCTTCAATTACTTTGTCGTGCAACATTTTATTCTTCTCTAGCGATATTACAATTTCTTTCTCTATGGTAATTCTTGCTAAACTAGACAGCCTTTCCTCTGACGTGGTATTCCGTAGGTACGTCTTTATTCTGTTAAGCGTTGAAAAACTTCTTTCCGTTGACACACTGGTTACGGGGATTGTCAAAAGAAGCCGTATTAATTTGATCGTTTTAGGTGAGGTTGTTGTAAGTCTAAGGTCAAGACAAAGCTTTAAAATTTCTTTTGCATGTTTGCACTGACAAAAATCGGAGTCCTGATAGATGTATTTTAATTCTGACGTTAAAGCTTTTACGTCAAATAGATTACTGTACTTATATTCAAGTGCTTCTATTAAGTTTTGGGGGAAATTTTCTTTATATACTGCAAACATTAATGAATTCAACAGCTCAAAAAAAGAGAACTCCTGAATGCATTCAAATCGTTTCTTCAAGGCTGTTACAGAGGTATTCAGAATGCTAAAGTAAATTTCTTTAAAGTCTGTCACTTTTCCTCCGAGTCTCTTAGTAGGGGGAGGAATGGTCGGACAACTTACTATGTCACGTGTCTTTTTAAGAATTTCATTATAACGTTTGTCATTAATTTTTCCTTCCAGAAAACTAATAAAATCATTAATTTTCTTTTTTGCAAATTCCATGCCCAGATTGCCCACTATCCTGCACTGTAAAACATTAAATAGTTTTTCAGCATTGCTAAGTAATTCTTTAAAGCAGCAAATATAAAACATAAATAAAAAGTCATCTAGTTTTGCGTAAAGGTTTTCAGCCTGGTTTAAACTATCTTCATCCTATGAGATTTCATCATTCAAAATGTCGTACCACACCGCATGCAACGCGTTGACGTCACCACGTGGCATCATACCAATAGCTCTGTTTCGACGCAGATGTGACAGATTTTATATAAAATGAACACTTTCCATATGTTGTTTATTAAATTTCCTAAAATTTACTGTACTATGCAAAAGTAGAATATATAGAAATACCCAAATGCCAGTATGATATACAAATACTGCTTTTAAATGTTTAGTAATTCAAGATAATAACATATATTTGGCATAGCAGCAAGTCGTCAGGCAGATGGGAATTTGCCTGACTTCGAACATTAAAAATTTGGTTATTCGGTGGATACAAAGTAATAAATCAATTAAAATACTAATTAACTTTACGTATAGTGAATATCCAAATGACTTTATAACATTAGAAATAAATCATAAGATTTATTTACATCATAACATGTTTCAAAGAGAGATATCAGGCTTAAAATTGTTTGCCTGACAAGACGGAATTGTGCATTTTTATGCGAGTTGTAAGGCTTTGTTATTTGAGAAGATGCATAATAATACAGTAATAATTAACTTCATGTACAGTCATAGTGTATATGGAAATAGCTATATAACCTTATTTACAAATCCTAACATGGTCATTATAACATGTTTTATAAAGTAAAGATATCTGACTCCAAATTTTAAGCCACATATCTTCCCTCTCTTTCCGCGTCTCTCTCCCCACCCTCACTGGGGAAATGGGGTTTAGATGATAGATGGATGGATAGATGGATGGAAATTTTTAGCCTGACAACTTGACAAGAGATGGGATTGTGTATTGTTGGTTTTTTATGTTAGTTTTTTTAAGTTCCTAGCAGGAGAAATAACAGGTCACGCTCAGCCTGACCTGCCTGACCCCTTCCGTCGTCACTTACACACACACACACACACCACACACACACGCTATTATATTTGTATATATATATATATATATATATATATATATATATATATATATATATATATATAGAGAGAGAGAGAGAGGAGAGAGAGAGAGAGAGAGACTATATATATATATATATATATATATATATATATATGTTTGAAATAGAGTAGAATAAAACTATTTCAAATTAGTAAAAACATGAGAAAAAATAGTGAACGTTAAAAAAGTATGCTACAGAAGAATGCATTTTTTAAGATGAGAGTGGTAATTTAAAAAAAATATATCTAATAAATTCTTAAATTCATTCGGCGGGATAACGCAATAAATCATGGAAATTTTGTATCTTGCATGTTACATTCCTTCTTTGGTTATAGGCCTACTGAGTCCGACGAATCTCATTCTCTATGAACTTGGTCTCCCGTCTCAGTGCCCTCAGTTGGACCACAGCCTACCTATATCTAGCCAGGCCACGGTTGTACAAAATTTCATACACGTTTGTGAAATCCAGAAAAAGCCAGCGATACCATAAATTTACAAAAATATCACAGCCATGAAAATTTTGAGCTTCACATCCAAACCCACTAGGACCAAGTTTGTGGAGGTAAGCTCAAAATCTAAGTGGCTCGTTAGATAAAAGTTAATTTCTCCCTGACTTAAAATTTTTGGTAATTATTCGTTTTATCCTTGCGGGTCGATTTTGATATGAGAATGGTTTTTCTGGTGTATTTTGGTGTGTTTTATTCAAATTTGACCTTCATTTCTTGTGCAAATGAATTATTGAATGCCTGGTTAGGTCAACTGTACGCCCTTCACGATTGGTTAGGTTGTCGTGATATTTTCGTTAGTTTTAATGAAAATATCAGGACTTAACCCAACTAACGAAAATATCACGACAACTTAACCAATCGTCAAGGGCGTACAATTGACCCAACCGGGCATTCAATAATTCATTTACACAAGAAATGAAGAGCAGATTTGAATAAAACACACCAAAATACACCAGAAAAACCTATTCTCATATAAAAATCGACCCGCAGGGATAAAAGGAATAATTACCCAATTTTCTATTCAAAATAGTTTGTATGAAATTATTTATTATTATTATATGTTATAATGTTAGCGTGAGCTGACTAGATACTGATAAGCTTTGGTTCGACGAAGGACGTAAAACAGAATAACTAACCAACCACCAATCTTGGTCCCATGTCCAAGATGGATGATACAGGAATGTTTCGATTATACAGTATTTGTTTCGTATAAGGTTTCAAAGATTACGCTTTCAAGGAGTCTATAAATGGTTTACTTACTTTTCTTCATCTGAAGTTATACCATGTTTCAGGGTAATTAAATTTAATTTTACTAAATCTCGATCCTAGTTTTTTAGGCCAGACTTTGGCCTATTTTAAAATGCTAGCCTAAGCCTTAATTGTTTTTAACCGGAGACTGATATCGTAAATTGTAGTTCTTATAGCCTAGGTCTTTTCCATGGCTTACTAGTCTAGTCTAAGCGTGAACTATTTGCCTAGCATACCAGTATAGATGATTCTGAGGAAGATGCGCAGAGTCTATGTGCATAAAGAAGAATATTAAAAATAAATGTTTAAAAATTGGCAAAATTCCAGAATCCAGACGCAGTTCGGAGACGTGTCCATAATTATTAACAATCTAACCAAAGCTTATCAACCTATTCGGACCTTTTCCAGTTTGTGTACCGTTTTTCATATAATTTATTTTTGCTTCTTTTCAGATCAAAAATGAGTGATAATATCAATCTCTTTAGTTAGGCTTATAAGGCTAACTAACGAAAATATCACGACCTAACCTAACCAATCGTTAGGTTAACTGTACGCCCTTGACGATTGGTTAGGTTACGTCATGATATTTTCGTTAGTTAGCCTTATAAAGCAAAAATAAATTATATGAAAAACGGTACACAAACTGGAAAAGGTCCACCTATTCTAGCCAAGGTTATATTTTAGTATAACTTTCAACTTTAATCCAGAGTAATGAGTATTAGTATTATCATAAGATTCCTCATAATCTGGAATGCACAAAACTGTCTCAAAATCTGTGGAAATGCATTATTAGTGACTACAAAGTTCCAAGCCCCAATAAGAATCTCCAAAAATTTCGCAGTTTTTACCGACCGCCATGCCAGGACTTGAGATGAGAGAATCAACGGCCAATCAGCGACGTTCTCAGTAAATAGCTCAACACCTATGCGCCTGTGCGATTAGTGATCCATCACTTTTTAATAACTGATTAGCGCGAGGAGTTTCAATCGGGCAGAGCCTCCCCTTGTTTGAATAGGGTTACGTAGGCTTAGTTAGGTTAGGTTAATCTATGTTTCTAGTAGTTTCTGTTGTTTTATTCAAATCTGATGTTCTCTTCTTGTGCAAATAGGTCAAACCGTGCGGCAGTTTTAATTTTAAAAAATAACCGATTTGAATAAATCGCACAAAAAAATACTACGAACATGGATTTTTGTAAGAAAATAGAGGTTGCAAGTTATACTAAAATTTTATTCTAACCTAACCTATTACTAAGCTATTATAAACTCTTTCAAGTGCGTCTAGATTCTGAAATTTTGCTTCCAAATGATCCGCTCATGAAATAAGAAACAAGGAAACATAAGGCACATTTTTCATTTCGTGCCTCTTTTATGACATTAAAATTATAATAGTCTACATATCTCCTCTGCGAATTTCTGTTTAATGTCAGTATGATCTATTTTCTTTTGCATATTTGACACCAACTTTGCCGCTCGTTTCCATAATTTGTCAAAAAATTCGCAACCTCAATGGAAATTAGAGATTTTTTCCATGCAAAATCAGATCACGTTTCATACTTTAAATAGACTTTTAAAAATGTCGGTGAAGAATTTTAAACTATTTTATATTTCAAACAGATTTTGAGAGATACTTGTATAATCTCTGCAAAATTTTAAATCTGTGTGCAAGATCATCAATAAAGAATAAATTTCGGTGCACTCACCCTCGAATCTCGGAACATTGTCTGTCAAATTTTGCACATGGGAACGAACTGTGCGATCGTTCGTTTATATATATAATATATATATATATATATTAAGCCATATTTTGAAAACGATTGTTCTTAGCCTATTTCGGCGAACGCAGTACAAATTGTTCTGCAGAACATTTTATTTAACTGCATACAATTTTTCTTCTGAGGTTTAGGTTTTATTAGTTTTTATGAATCTTTTCCGTTTGACTGCCGCCATTGAAACATAAGAGGTGAGTGCCCCCAGCCTTCTTTACTTAGCCTTATAAGGCTAACTAACGAAAATATCACGACCTAACCTAACCAATCGTTAGGTCAACTGTACGACCTTGACGATTGGTTAGGTTAGGTCGTGATATTTTTGTTAGTTAGCCTTATAAAGCTAACTAAAGAAGGCTGGAGGCCCTGATCTTCAGGTGATCCCCTTATTTTTCTGAGTACACGATCAAAACTTAAAAATTAAGCATGGATCTTGAAAGTAATTAAAATTGTTTATAAGAAACAAAATTTGAAGGGGAAATTAAGAAAAGCTTTTTTATAAAGTAACTTATTTTGTATCATCAAGACATTTCAGTTAAAATACAAAAAGTTTAATTATGTTTCAATGGCGGCAGTCAAACGGAAAAGATCCGTTTTTATTAAGTTTTAATGTTTTATTATATTTTAATATATGCTTTTATATTGTTTTCATAGGTTCCTGTATGATTAAACCTATAATCATGAAATATACACACCAAATACTGGGACACAATCAACACTTCCACAAAACGGCTTTTGGAAATCTTTCTCAAAAGATTAGTACAGAAAAGACATTTCTGGGAGATTCACACGATCGTTTCTTTCAGACTAAGAATTTATATTAAAGGTATGAAAATGAATTTTTCTTTTTCGCCATTTTGAATGTACAATATGTGCAAAAATTTGAACAGTACAGCATATACAAAATTTTTCATGATACACACAGACCGCGGTCTCAGGGAGCCATTCTGAGTTCAATCCCATCATGAAACGGACATGTTGTGTTCCTTGAAAAGTGGACGCTCAATTTTGCCAGTTGAGGTTTAAGTTTTGTTTTTTGGCTAAAAATACAATAGTTACCCCTTTTTCTTTGATGTATTCAATCCGACGTGAATGCAGCGAGTCTTTTGCTTATGGTGAGGTTCTGGATATAGTAGGCTAGGTGTAGCTGTAACCCCTAGATCCTGTCCCATAGCTGGATCCTATCTGCTTTGCAGATGAGGGAAGCTATATTTTTGGGGCCTCTCTGCGAGTGACCCGTTGCCCACGTCGGGCTAACATCATGAAAAAGAAAAAACTATAGTTTTGTCATTTATCATTACTTATTCGGACTATAGTGGATTTAATTTTCCTAGAAGAGTTCCTTGTTCCATGCACAATCTGCGTGTATCATGAAAAACTTAAGGGGACCATTCTGAGTTCAATACTATATATATATATATATATATATATATATATATATATATGTTGTGTGTATGTGTATGTGTATATATGTATGTGTTTATATATATATATATGTATGTGTATATATATATGGATATAGATAGATATAGATAGATATATATATAGATGAAAACCTACTTCCTATTCTCTAGGGATGGTCAAGTGTTTGAATCTACTGCCGAATTGGAGATACGCAGCCCACTTGCATATCCACTCATCCAGAGTCATCATCGGGAGTAAGGTAGGGAGGAAATTCGCCGAATTCGGCAAATGGAAATTTTAAAATTCATAAAAATTCGTAATTGGTTGGAAAAATAATCCGATCAATAGAAATAAACACGGATGAGCGTGTCATTTTGTTTGTTTATTTATTATTTATATTAGTCACATTAGTTTCCAACCAGTTATAAATTCCTTCCAAGTTTCTCCCCGCAACTGTATCACCCCGTCCTAGGAGATCCAGTATTATCTCTAGAGATTTGTCAGGTCTGAATTCGTGCACCGCTCACAAAGTGTTTTCATTATTTTCTTTTTCTTGTTAACTCTTATTCATTCACACAATCATTACATTCTTCCATTTTCTGCGTTCTCTTCTATTTTTCACGTCTATGCACTCAGTTATACATCTTTTACATTTTTATCAATACTCACTCGTTTCACATGACCAAACCAATGCGACTTTTTCGTTCCGTACCTAACCGAGCGTCATATATCTTTTTTTTGTGCGGGAAGGAGGGGCCAAAGGCAAATGTCCCCCCCCCTCCCCCGATAGAAGAAGAAGAGAGCGAAAATCAAGATCCAAAGTTTTCGAGATGCCTGGACTCTCTGGATTTGAAAGGTTGGAGGTCATAGACAGGATGAAAGATGGATTCAGAAAGGTTGTTTCAGAGTTGAACAGTTAAGTAGATGAACGATTGAGAATACTGATTAACCCTTGCATTAGAAGTTTGGATAGAAAAGGAATGAGAATGTGTCGAAAGACTGGTACTGCGTGTTCTCCTTAAAATAGGAGACATGCAGTTGGAGAGTTCAGAAGAGTAATGTCCATTATAATAGCGGTAGTAAAGAGAGAGTGAGACAACATTGCGGCGAAGAGAGAGGCATTAAAGACAGTCAATAAGAGGCGGGGAATTGATGAGACGGAAAGTCTTTGATTTCACCCGGTCAAGTAGAGCTGTGTGGGTTGAGCCACCCGACACATGAGAAACGTACTCCATACTGGGGCGGAGAAGACCCCTGTACAGAGAGAGCAACTGAGTGGGGATGAAGAAAGTACGGCACCCCTAACCTATTTGAAGCTGTTTTAGAGTGTATATGTGGAAGATTGTGACGAGTAGACAGATGGAGGGACCGAGTGTTTGAGGTGAGGTATCGAAAGCCACAGGGTTTTCTTTGTCCCAATCAGAGATAGTGGAGAGATCAGATATCAGGTGCATCATAGCCGGCCCACGCGAAGCATGGAGTGACTGTTGAAAGGGACGCTTTGTGAAGCAGGTGGAGAAGCAATTAGTGGAATCATTGGCACAGGAGTGGATAGGATAGGAAGTGCGACTTAATAGATCATTGATAAATAAAAGGAAAAGAGTGTCTGACACATCAGAGCCCTGAGGAACACCACTCTTGATAGCTTTAGAACAGAGATGAAGATGAGATGAAGGATGAAGGATCAGAGATGAAGGCACAGATAGAAGGATAGAAACCGAAGGAGGGCAGTTTGAACATTAAAGATTTGTGGCAGACTCTATCAAAAGCTTTTGATATGTCTAGCACAATAAAAGGATTTCACCGAAATCCCGAAAGGAGGATAACCAAGAGTCAG
The DNA here is from genome assembly GCA_023014485.1 of Bathynomus jamesi. NCBI lineage: Eukaryota > Metazoa > Arthropoda > Malacostraca > Isopoda > Cirolanidae > Bathynomus > Bathynomus jamesi. Next base: position 291,194 of record JAJOZX010004232.1, on the reverse strand, counting down.
AGAGATATGCAAGAAGATCGCCAGTGGAGTCCCCTGTAGAACCCATACTGTCGATCTGAAAGGAGATTGTGAGTAGAGAGGTGTTTAAGAATCTTCCGAATAAAGATAGATTCAAAAGCTTCAGAAAGACAAGAAATCAAAGCAGTTGGACGATAGTTGGAGGGTTGAGAGCGGTCACCCTTCTTTGGGACAGGCTGAATGAAAGCGAACTTCAAGCAGGAAGGAAAAGTACCAGATGAAATAAAAAAACGAAAGCAAACTATTTGAAAGCAAACTATCATACCAGACAAATGTTTCACACTCCTACATCATGCTAGCACTAATATACGTCATGTATAAAACTGAAAGTACAATTTGTACAAAAGTCGAAAATATGAAAGCACAAATTTTTACTGTTTAGGAGCACATTCAGCTGCTACACATACCGTACTCTGAAAAAGGCATTTTTGTTGATAGAAATTATTAGTTAAAATTGGTAAACAAAAATTTAAGCGAATTTGAATCCTGAACCAGTACAATTTTTGACATAGTGTTTTGACTTTTGTTGTACCTTTTAAGAAGTAAAGTTTGTCCAAAAGAAAAATTCAGACTCTAATGTAAAATCTAAAACTGAAGTTGTTTGTGTATAATGACATCTGTAAGTTTTTTTTGGGATAGAAATTTGTTCATGAACGTGTTCGGAGTTATCCATAAAATGTTAACATATTTGTTTAAGCTCGGAACAAACTTGACTCGTAACTTTCAAATCAAAATTGTTTGTTAAAAAATATTTCAGACAAATTTTTAAATTTTACTTCAAACTCATGAGCCACTTACATTTTGAATGGAGCTTCGTAACTTTGACTTACTGCCTTTGAATGCGAAGCTCAAAATTTTCATGGTCGTGATATTTTTATAAATTTATGGTCTCTGCTTTTCTTTCCTCTATTTCACTAAAGTGTAGGAAATTTTGTACAACCGCGGCCGGACTAGATATAGGTAGGCTTTGGTTGGATGATGTAGGAGCAGACCTGAAAGCCCATCAAAAATATAGTTCATACATTTGCTTCTTTCACCTTTATAATAATAATAATAATATATTAATATTATTATGGACTACCTACAGTAAGATTCATAAAAACTCTACTAATCCACCATTACGCCCTGTCATCTCAATGAGCGGAACTGTCACACATGATATCGCTCAGTTTTCAAATAAGATAATAAGATCGTATCTTAACAAAAATTTTATTGTAAATTCTACAACCGAAACACTAGCTAAATTATCTAACTTAAAAATAGCCAACGCTGAACAACTTGTTTCTCTTGACGTGGAATCACTTTTTACAAATGTACCAGTCATGGAAACCAATAGAAATAATTTTGGACAATGTTTACAATAATCAAAATTTAATTGCACCAACTTTAAAAAAAGAAGATATGAAACAATTACTTATTTTGTGTTGTACAAAAACTCCGTTTAGATTCTGTGATGAAACCTACATACAGATAGATGGTGTTGCTATGAGCACAACTTAGAAAATAAAATAATGAAAGAAAACAACTTCTACAACCCAAAACTGTATACGAGATATGTCGACGATACCTTGACACTATTTAAAAACAATAACCACATTCCTTTATTTATTCGAAGACTTCATGAACTAAGTAAATTAAAACTCATATTTGAACCTGCCTTGAATAATACATTCTTTTCTCGACATTAATGTATTCATTGGTCAAAATGGATGTTTAACGACTGGTATACATGTTAAACCAACAGACAAAGGAACGTATTTAAATTATAATTCATACTCACCACAAAAATATAAACTATCAATAATTAAAACACTCGTGCACAGAGCTTTCAATATATGCTCAAGTTGTAGTTGACTGTACGTCGACTTACATTGGTTACACCACAAACCACATTAAAGAGAGAGATACAACATAAATATCGTCCGAGTAAAACTAACGGACATTACAGAGTAGATCATAAAATAGTAAATTTAAAAAATGTCCCAAAACTTTCAAATCTTATACTCATCAGTGTCATCACACAACGTACAAAAACTAAGACCACCTGCCCATCATCATTACAACACATTCTACACTCTGCCCCAACAGCCTTAGGCACACTTACAGAAATTACAAGAAAGCTGATTGGGAACAGTTCAAAATACAGACTGAGGAACAATTCACCACATTAAACAGCACACCCATCATAAACATCGATACAACACTCAAGACATTTAATCAGATTATCAATAATGCAAACAAATACATACCCAAGGGCAACATTAGGAAATACAACCCAAATTACACTAGAGAAATAGCCCCCTCATAAGGCAACGTAACAACCTCAAACATAACACACAAACACCACACACAGAAGCCATAAAGCAGCAGATACAACAGCTCAACACAGAAATAAACAACAAACTCAAAGAAAAACAAACAGAAACATTCAGGGAATTCATAACAACACTAAACCACTCCACAGATACATACAGGCTATACAAGACTATAAACAGCATTACCCACTCTAACAGCGGCATTCACACCTCACACGCGGCTATCTGTCGCAGCCAAAATAATATCCCAACATACACACAACAAGCTAACATTCTAGTTAATCACTACGCAAAGATAAGTCACTTAAACAGAGACAACAACCAGAAACACGCAGACAAACAAACAGCCAGACACAAGAAAACCTACAGACTCGACACGACCATTACACCCTTCAATACAGACCAGACCACCAAGATCATCAAAAACATTAAAAATTCGAAGGCTACTGGACCAGACAACATATCTAACATACACCTTAAACACTTGGGCCCACAAGGAATACTAGCTCTCACAAATATCAGCACATATTCATACCAACACTGTATTATTCCTGACATATGGAAACAAGGTAAAATTATTACACTACTCAACCAAACAAAAATCCAACAGAACCAGCTTCCTATAGACCCATTACTTTACTATGCACACCTTCCAAAGTAACAGAAAGACTAATCTTACAAATCACCAACCCACACATACCACTATCGCCTACTCAACATGGATTCAGACCTCACCACTCAACCACGACATTACTCACTAACCTGACGCAGCACATCATGGATGGCATCAACTCTAGAAGACCAGCTCAACGTACACTATTAGCAACAATAGACATTAGTAAAGCATTTGATGCTATCCCACGCTTCCCTCTCATAAACAAAATACTCAACACAAACATGCACAATAACACCAAAAGGTGGCTGAGCAACTATCTCTCAGGAAGATACTCACATGTCACATTTAATGGCAAGTCATCCAAAAACAAGCTTTTTCCGAACGGGGTCCCTCAAGGCTCTGTTCTCTCACCAACACTCTTCAACTTATACATGCATGACATTCCAACCCCATAGATAACAAGCTTACCTTATCATCATATGCAGATGATATCACTCTAACATCCACCCACAACAACATCGACACCGCTACAAATAACCTACAAACATACATAAACAGTATACAAGACTGGCTCACACATAATAGACTCAAAGTAGCGCCCACAAAATCAACCATCACCTTGCTTACAAGCAACACAAAAGAACACCAGGTAATTCCACAACTTACACTAAACAACATCAACATTCCACACACTCACAGAACCAAAATACTAGGTGTCACATACAACACATCATTATCTTTTGCAAACCACATTCAGGACATTAAAAACAAATGTACGTCAAGACTTAACACGCTTAGGGTACTAACAGGCACAAACTTTGGACACCAGCAGGAAACATCATCACTCATCTACAAACAATATATTCGCTCAGTTATGGACTATGCTAGCCCATGCTGGGCACCCATTATCTCAAACACACACATAAACACCTTACAAACAATACAAAACAACGCACTTCGTATCATTACAGGATGCACTCAAACAACACCAATAGAACACCTGCACACAGAAACAAAAATACTAAAAGTTAGGGAACATTTAGACATGAGGGGAACACAATTCATGGCAGCAGCGACAACTAACCCACAACACCCTTACCACTACATGTACAATCATGCACCAACACCTCGCACCATTAAGGTAACACCAGAGAGACATTATAACCAAATACTCCATTCCATACCACGCCCCACAGACATCACACAGTACAGAAAACACACACACACACACCTAACCCACAAAGCACTGACACGACTCGGTCCGAATGCGGTCCTAGGTGCGAAGCCGCCGTCCATTAACAGGTCAGAGATCAGCCTGAGCAGATCGGATCGAGTTAACTTAGTACGATTCCGATGTGGACATCACCCCAACTTATGGACATATAAACACAGACTAGACAACTCCATAGACGACACCTGCCACCTGTGCCAAGACACACCACAAACAATTGAACACATTATGACGGACTGTACCGCTCTAGCACAACAACGAACACAACACAACATCACGAGTGCGCTGAACCTCTGGTCCACTCCGGAGAGGGCGATCGGTTACCTGCGTGCCGCCGGCTTGCTCGATCAGGGTGGGCTGATCGGCTAAACAACAACAACAACAACAACAACTAAGAATTTTATTTTTGCTAACTGTACCCATTGTTCGATCGGATCGAGTTAACTTAGCACGATTCCGATGTGGACATCACCCCAACTTACTAACATATAAACACAGACTAGACAACTCCATAGACGACACCTGCCACCTGTGCCACGACACACCACAAACAATTGAACACATTATGACAGATTGTACCGCTCTAGTACAACAACGACACAACACAACATCACTAGTGCGCTGAACCTCTGGTCCACTCCGAAGAGTGCGATTGGTTACCTGCGTGCCGCCGGCTTGCTCGATCAGGGTGAGCTGATCGGCTAAACAACAACAACAACAACTAAGAATTGCCGAAGCCTTTTACATTAAAATGAAAAAAAAAATAAAATAAAATAAATTTAATGAACTTTCGAATATTCTTAAGTTAATTTGAAATTGTATCAAACTTACAATCAAGAATATATATAACCCGTTTTACTTTAAAATTATGTATAAAGCTCTGAAGATGTTCAAAGTATATGAACGAAACGCGTCAGCAGAAAAAAAAATGAAGGCAGTATTCTTAGCATACTGCAAATTCTTATCTAGAATTATTATTAAGAAACTCGGTACTGAAAATAAAAAACTATTCAGAATATTGGAAATTAAATGTAAATCCTTTATAAAGACATAGGCTGATATCGACTTTGTAAAATAATAATAATACCAGTCACTTGGTATAACACACACCTACTTTTCCGAGATATCTTCTACATTCAAAACCTCATTCCACCTTCAAATTTAATCTTTTCTTTACATAACCCATTAATTCTTTCCGAATTTCTTTCTTCCGTTCGCATATTATTCGTTCAGCTGCTGCTTATTTCATGCCTTCCACACCTTGGTATACATTCTACATACGCCACCGAAACCAACTGCATTAACATTTGCTTCATTTTCATCTATCTCACTTACCAGCTCACTTTTTTAAACTCGAGTATTTACTCGCCTTTCACTAACACACTTCCATTCTTATTATATCTTCCATATTAATAGTCATTTCACCAAGCTCCTTTCACACTTTCTCACCCCTTTCTTTTCTCTTCACTGCATCCTTTTCACTTCTCTACTTTTTTCAAGTTTTAATCTCCTCTTTTGGTACATTCCTTTTATACGATTTGATTAACATACTTCTTGCAATCTTTCACTCTTAATGAAAAAAGTGTTTTTAGTAGAAAGATATACGCAGCCTTGGACAAATTAATGAAGCAATATGCCAAGGCGAGACAAGTTTAACGTGTCAAAAACCCATAATTTAACGAATATTGTTCCTGTGAATTTAAGTGAAAATTGTTGACGTCATTACATTCACGAGTGTATGTATAAAAGTCCTACAGAAATTATGGTTGCCTAGAACTAAGAAATTAACAACTTACTTTGTTTAGGAATAGCATGCCACTGCAAATACAGTATGACGTCAATTTAGACATTGTCTGACGTTGTTGATAGATTAAGCAATATCCTTAAAATTTACTCGGTGAGTCGCTTACTCTGAGCAAGATAGTGAGAAAAATCTGTCTTAATTGTCCAGTGAACGGGCTTACGTTTTCACTGTGGTTCACCCATTACAGTACAATAACTATATAACTATTCTACATTCCATCCTTTCAGCTTCGTTTCGTAGAGATCAAGTTAAGTGAAAAATGTTGGTGCTGACAAATCTTAATAATTATGTATCTATATATAAAATTTGTTTATATAGAAATAGTTCCTAGCATGTCATCTGCCGACTCTCAATGCAATGATTTTTTTTTGGAAAAGAACTAAAGAGATAATAAGTGAAATAATAATTTAACCTCCTTCACTTAATTCCTGAAAATCCCACAGCGAAAATTTGTCACTGGAAAACCAAAACTGAAATAAAACTTAATTTTCAGAATTCGGTTTTTATAGAGTAGTGAGATATATATATATATATATATTATATCAGGCGTACTCTGCTGCGCCTGTACACCTCCCTGGTGCAATCCCGCATCGACTACGGCTGTGTGGTCTACAGCTCCGCCTCCTCTCCGGCACTCCGTATGCTGGATCCTCTTCTCCACCGTGGCCTTCGCCTGGCGTCGGGTGCCTTCCGCTCGTCCCCTGTCGCTAGTCTTCAGGTGGACTGCGGACACCCCCCCCTGCCCCTTCGCCGGGGCCTTCTCATGGCGAAGTGTTACCTTCGCATCTGCCGCCTCCCGAGGTCCCTACTCTTCTCCGCGATCTCCCAGGCGCTACCCCGGCCTGACACGTGGCATTTCGCTGCCTCTCTGGCCGACGTCTTTTCGTCCCTGGGGATCCCCCCACCCTCTATTCTGCAGTTCTCCTTCGACCTGTCGCCCCCCCCTGGCTGACCACCCCTATCTGCCGCTGCCAGGCGCTCCGTGGCCTGCGTAAGGAGTCTTCTCCTACCGTCCTCCGGTCTTCTTTTCTGGCCCATCTTCCCGTACACTCGGACGATGTTCCCGTCTACACCGACGGCTCGCGCTCCCCTGCAGGTGTCGCGGCCGCCGTCTTCTCTCCGTCGCTGTCACCTACCTCCCGGGGTATCCCCCTGCCGGTTCAGGCCTCCATCTTTTCCGCGGAGCTCTTTGCCCTTCTGGAAGCCCTCCGTCTGGTATCGGGTTTTTCGCGGTCTTCCTGTACCATCTTTTCGGACTCGCTGAGCGCCCTTCAAGCGCTCGAGCGCTATAATTCCCCGGACCCCCTCGTACGCATTATTCAACAGGAGTACCATGTCCTGCACACCGTTCACCGGATCCGGGTCACCTTCTGCTGGGTTCCTGCCCATGTCGGTGTTTCCGGTAATGAGGCGGCTGACCGCACAGCCCGGTCCGCCGCCTCGATGCCTCCCCTCCCCCGCCCGCTCCCCTTCTCTGACTATGTGCAAGTCTTTCGGTCCCTCTACGACCGCATATGGCAGCAGTCCTGGGACGATGCCACCGGAAATAAACTCTGGTCCATCCGCCCCCGCCTGTCATATTGGGCGTCCTCTTTCCACCGCTCCCGACACAAAGAGGTCGTCCTTGCGCGCTTCGCATCGGCCATACGCGCCTCACGCACGGCTATCTTATGTCCCGGCAGGAGGCTCCTTGTTGCGCCTCCTGCCAGTCGCCCCTCACCGTCTTTCACATCCTTGTGGAATGCCCCACCCTGTCGTCAGTACGTCGTCGCGCCTTCCCGTTCCTCTCTGATTTCCCCCTCCCCGATCGTTTACGTCTTATGCTCGCTGAGAGCCCTCTCTTCTCGCTTGACCGTCTTTTCCTTTTCCTCTCCCAATCTCGCCTCCTCTCTGAGCTTTAGGTGACTTCTCACCCGTCGTCCGCGGTCCTCCCACTTCTAGTGCCTTTCCCCCGTCTCCGTTTCTCTTTCTCATATTCTGCTTCGCCATGATATCCGCTAGCGTATAGCGGGAAATGGCGGTAAACGCCCCAATACAAAAAAAAATATATATATATATATATATATATGACAAAATAATATGAACACCCGCCGATTTCACCGGTTATCTCTACGGACTGCTCAGACACAAAGTAAACGGTCAAATGACTGGCAAACCTATTTAAATGCGTAACAGAGAGTGTATACGTCATGTTATAACCCTCACGTTTTTTTACAGATCTGAGTGAATTATGAATTAGCAGTTATGAAAGACCTGTCAGACTTCCAAAGAGGGCAAATTGTCGGAGCGCGGATGGCTGGTGCATCGGTGACAAAAACCGCTCAGATGTTCAATGTATCCAGAGGAACTGTCTCTATGGTCATGTCTGCATACCAAAACCATGGAAAGACAAGCACCGACAAATGCAATAGTGGACGCAAGAAGAAGCTGTGTGATCGAGACCGCCGGGTGCTAAAGCGCATTGTGACAAAGAACCATAAGACCACAGCTCCAAAGTGACTGCAGAGCTTAACCAGCATCTTGCAAGCCCGGTATCGACCAGAACTGTACGTCGCGAGCTCCATGGAGCTGGATACCATGGGAGGGCTGCAATTGCCAAACCCTTCCTTTCGCACATCAACATTGAGCGGCGCAGAAAATGGTGTAATGACCATAAGAATTGGTCAATGGACCGGTGGAAGAATGTAGTCTACTCCGACGAATCCTCCTTTACGCTATTTTCATGTTCCGGTCGAGTTTACGTCTGGAGACAGCCTAAAGATGCTTATGACCCCGACTGCCTGACCCCAACCGTTAAGCATGGAGGCGGATCTGTGATAGTTTGGGCAGCAATATCGTGGAATACTCTTGGCCCAGCTGTAGTACTGCATGGTAGGGTTAACGCCCAGGTCTATCTGTCAATATTGGCTGACCAGGTCCATCCCATGGTCCAAACGCTGTTTCCCAATGGCGGCGCCGTCTTCCAGGATGATAATGCACCAATCCACACCGCTGGGGTCGTTAAAAACTGGTTTGAAGAGCATGTTAGTGAAGTAGAACGCTTGGATTGGCCTCCACAATCCCCGGATCTTAACATTATCGAGCATCTGTGGTGTCAGTTGGAGCAGCAGGTCAGAAGCCGATTCCCACCGCCGGCGTCTTTGGAGGAACTGGAGCAGGGTTTGCTCGAAGAATGGCTCAGGATTCCTCTAGCCACTGTCCAAAAGCTGTATGAATCATTCCCCGACGCATTGCAGCTGTTATTGCCGCTAAAGGAGGACCAACTCCATATTAAGAATAAAACCGCCATTTATCAAGGTGTTCATATTATTTTGTCTAACCCCTGTGTATATATATATATATATATATATATCTATATATATATATATATTATATATCCAAAAAGTAGAATAGTGTTTCAAATGCGCTCATGACCTTGAAAATACCTTTAAATTATACAACTTTATGAGCAATATAGAGTATATGTGACATCATTATGATACAAAGACACCTGTGTGTGATAGTTCTGAAAAAAATTAAAATATAGCAAAAACCTTATGAAATGGTGAAAAGTTAATGCATGACGCCGTAAAATATTAGAATATCTTGTCAGGTGTCATAAAAAATAGAATAAATTCATTATGGTTATTGAGTACTGCCAATATATTAAATCTTTATCAAGACTTTTTCACTTTGCGTCTTAATATTTAGTTAGTCCACCCTTAGCCCTGATTACGGCCTCCAATCGACGTGACATCGAGTCGACAAGCCTCTTGCTTTCTTCTGTAGTTATCGATTGCCAGGTTGTCATCAAACACCTTTTCAGTTCACTGATTGTTCCTGGTTTACGCTTTTGGACCTTCTTCTTAGCAATATTCCAGAGATTTTCTATCTGATTAAGATCGGGAGAATTAGCTGGCCACGGTAGTACTTCAATTTCATGGTCATCAAATCAAGCAGATGTTGCACGAGCCGCATAAGCTGGAGCCAGGTCATGTTAAAAAATAAATGGTTCGTCTTCATACAGCTGTTCTGCAGATTCCAGCTTGAAGTATTGTAAGATTTCATGACAAACGTGACTCTTGACAATTCTATTTACAAATGCAAGTGACCCCCACCATTTGCATTCATGCAATCCTACACTAACGCACACGCTATAAATTTTACCGATCGCTTCACGGAGCTTTCACGATACATTTCAGACTTTCCTTGCCAAGCTCGCGCATCCCCCTGTCACCAAGTGACATGCAAAATTTTGATTCGCTAAAAAAAAACTTCTTGCCACTCGTTTGCAGTCCATGCAACTCTTTCTTTGCATCAGGATAGTCGTCTACTCCTTTGCTTTGTATTTAACTTCGGCTTTATTTTTGTTTTTCCTGACCAAAATCCCATTTCATAAAGGCAGCGAGTGTGTCAGTGTGGGAGTGCATGAATGCAAATGGTGTGGGGTCACTTGCTTTTGAAAATAGAATTGTCATTAGTCACGTTTGTCAAGAAATCTTAGAATACTTCATGCTGGAATCTGCAGAACAGCTGTATGTAGACAAATCATTTATTTTTCAACATGACCTGGCTCCAGCTCATGCGGCTCGTGCAACATCTGCTTAACTTGATGTTCATGAAATCGAGGTACTACCGTGGCCAGCTAATTCTCCCGATCTTAATCAGATAGAAAATCTCTGGATTCTGGAATATTGCTGAGGAGGAGGTCCAAAAGCGTAAACCAGGAACACTCAGTGAACTGAAGAGGTGTTTGATGACAACCTGGCAATCGATAACTACAGAAGAATGCAAGAGGCTTGTCGACTCAATGTCACGTCGATTGGAGGCCGTAATCAGGCCTGAAGGTGGACTATAATTAAATACTAAGACGTAGAGTTAGTCTTTCATAAAGGTTTAATATATTGGCAGTACTCAATAAACATAATGAATTTATTCTATTTTGTTTTAGAAACACCTGACTAGATATTCTAACATTTTGTTATGTCGCTATGCGTTAACTTTTTACTGTTTAATAAAATTTTTGCTATATTTTAATTTTTTGGTCCGGAGTGGGCCAAAAAAACTATTACCCTGATTTTGAACAATATAATTTTACCCTTATCAAATGTTATTTGTACAATCAATATATGTGTCCTGTATAGAAATTCATGTTCTATCTCGTGGTGAAGTTGGATTTTTGCTAACTGTACCCATTGTTTTGTAATTCGTTGTTATACAGAAACGGGTAGAAAAACTTTGTTTCTATACAGTTACCTAATTAAGTCTAAGATTATGCGGAATGTGCCCTCCTCCATTACACTAGGCAACAAATTTCAACTTTTTTTTTGTTACAGACACGTGAACTACTGATTCCTACTAAAGCGCTGATGCTGATTTCAGATCTGATATCAAAATTTCTCTATCACGTCCAGATTTTGTGTAACCGAAAACCCCTATTTTTCATTTTTTTTCTCACCCGCTTCTATTACGAAAGCCGTCTAAGCTACTTTTCCGTGCCACGTTTTATGTTAAGCATACTTAAATAATTAGTGAACAGGGATGTCTTTCCTCCTTTATTCTGGCTTAAGACAGACAGCGGAATTCCGCTGGCGGAGTTACCACCCCTGCGCCCAACCATCCACCCAAAGCGCGTTAGTATTTTGTTACTACTACTGAAAGGCAAATTCTTGTTCTTAAGTGAAACTTTGGTGTGTCCTCTTCCTTTGTCGCTTGTAGGATGACGAGCTCTCCTTCTGCAGGAACCAACAATAATCTCCCATCATATTTGGGTTGAAATTACCTTGGTATCTGTTTTCCATAACTGAGATCTGTTGGTGGAAGCGCTCACCATGCTCGTCACTTACAGCCCCAAGGTTGGCCGGGAAGAAGTCAAGATGAGAATGTAAAAAATGAATTTTCAAAGACATTCTGCATCCCATTATTTCATAAGATTTAAGCATGTTTTCTACGAGTTTACGGTGGTTTTCAGCTTTGTGGTTTCCAAGAAAATTTTTGACAACTTCAACGAAAGATGTCCATGCTCCTAGTTCATTCTCATTTAGGTTAGATGGAAACGATGAGTCGTGGATGACACTGCGGATCTGTGTCCAGTGAAAACTCCAGCTTCTAGCTTAGCATCTGTCAATATTCCTTTGAATTTATCCTTTAAATATTGGAAACCACTACCTTGATGATCCATACCCTTCACGAAATTTTTCATAAGGCCAAGTTTAATGTGAAGTGGTGGAAGATGTACTTTCTGAGGGTCAATAAGTGCTGGGTGTTTCACATTGTATTTACCAACAACATGTTCAGTTCTAGATGGCCAATCATGTTTTTTGTAGTGGTTCTTGTCATCTCTGCTGTTCCATAGACACAAAAAGCACATATGCTTTGTGTAGCCCAACTGTAACCCAAGAAGTAATGATACAACTTTAAGGTCGCCACAATATTCCATGTGTGGTCCTTATATTTGATGAGTCTTAGCAGCAGTTTCATCGATTCATAAGTCTCATTAAGGCCGTGGCATGTGCTACAGGTATTGAAGGCTTTTCATTGCCGTTGTGGCAGTAATACAGCTTTAAGGCTAGCTTTACTAGAGTCAATGAACAGTCCTCCATTCTTTTGGATCATAGCGACAGCCAATCCCTTGCATCAGACCACTGATATCGTGGCAGAAACAAACGTTTTCTTCCTGTAAGTAAAATGATGAAAACTGCAAATGGCGATGGCGGAAATGGGAAACTTTGGTGTTTGGTTGGATAAGATTAAATTCTTGAAGTCTTGAACCAAGCAACTCTGCCTTTTCTTTTGGTAATTCCAAATCGCGCACTAAGTCATTTAACTCCGCTTGACTTAACAAATGTGGGGAAATATTTGCATCTGGAACATATATGCCATCTTTCCCTGTTTCTATATCACTAGCAGAATCTTCAGATGAACTGCTGTCTGTTATCGTTGCTGGTGGAACTGGTGGTGGATTTGTTTCATCATGTGGTACTGGTTTCATTGCTGATTCGCAGTTTGGGTACGTGATCTTTGATTTGTTTTTCTTTGTGAAACCAGCAATCTTTGTCAAACAAAAATAACAATCATTGAAGTGATTTTTCGGCTCACGCCAAACCATGGGGACTGAGAACGGCATAGCTTTTTCTTTTACCATTCATCCAAGCTATTAACATTGCACTGTGCACAGCAAATATGTGGTGCCCAGTCCCTCTGTTGGTCTCCTAACTTACAGTCAAAATAACACTTGTAGGCAAGTTTAATCTTTGTTGTTATGTTTCTACGTTGTGGCTTAGGTGTATATTGTCCACAGACAAAGCAGAAGTTGTCTGGGTGATTTACACAAGCACGTCTATTTGATGCCATTTTGAATTACCATACAATATCTGAAAAAACGTAGAAAGTAATTATTACGATGTGCAAAATAAAAAGAAATACACACCGTAGTACAAAACAAATGCTATAAAAACACACAAGTCACCACAACCTGTCACTTGCTCATCAGCAGAGAGCTTCACAACCGTTCTGCTTGACTGTCACGTAGCGACTGACCGTTGGGCCGTTGCCCGTTACTATGCTCTTGACTCAGTGTTGCCAACTCGGGATAAATTTTATTTATCAAAATTGTTCGAATTTGTATATAGTTGGCAAAAAAAATTGCTTTAACCTTGAAAAGCAAGTTTCATATTACTGGCATTAAGCCGATTAAAACCAAAATCTGGACGTGGTAGAAAATTTTACTAAAAGTGATTTGCATTTTACACAAAATCTAGACGTGATAGAAAAAATCTAATTATAGATTTGAAATCAGCATACCGAAATTAGCTAGGAGCACCTATTTGGTCTTCTGTAACAAAATCTTTGTTGCCTAGTGTTATCAATGCACGCTTGCAACCTTGACTTCTCCCTTATCGACGGCAGTACCGCATCAATGATTTTTTCTTGGTAATAAGCAGCAGTGATTTTGGCATTTTGATCAACAAAAACAATCTCTGACTTCCCTAACTTTGAAATAAAGATGGAAACCATGACTTTTTGAGAAAAATGCGGACGTTCCCTACAAAGTCGATCTAGACTGATCGATTTTTTGTCCTGTCTTCCATAAACTCGGTCATTTTGTGTTTATTGCTAAAGCAACCGTAAAGGTCTTCTCGTCGCTGAACCATATTTTCGACACTTCTCTGTCTGGGAATCGATCTAACAGAGCACGACATTTTTCAACTCTTGCTTGCTTATTTGATGCAGAGAGCTTATGAACGACTCTTTTAAAACATTTAAGACCCAGATCATCTTTTACTATACGACGAACACTAGAGCGAGTAATACCAGTAGTTTTTGAAATTTCTCTAACGGACTTGTGGGTGTTGAGCCGTTCTTCTTGACTGCATATCATGGATGAAACCGTGTCAATATTTTCCTCAGTACGTGATGTTTTTGGCCTTCCACTGCCTTCTATTCGTTTGGTAGACCCTGTGATATCGATTTTCTTTATAAGATATTGAAGTCCAGGTATCGTCCATCGTTTATTTGGAAACTCTTTCTTCATTCGTTTTGCACCCCAGCAGTGGCGTACATAGGAGGGGGGGGGGAGGAATAGAGGGCATAGGCCCCCCATTGTAAAAATTATTACTACTCTCATTAAAGATATTTGAAATTTTTTTTTTTAAAAATCGATAACTTTGCAACATTCACCACAAAAAATCTTGTCATATGGAATTTCAGTTATTTCATGGCTACCAAGACATGTTATTAACTCAAAACCAATTTTTGCTGGCTTAGGAACGTTTATATGTCTTTATACGTACGATTAATTTGTGCAAATTTAATTCTTTGCCCATAAATTGGAAATAAAATACAACTGAAGCCTTCCAAGATGCAATTAATTTTGATTTCAAATCAATCATCATCATTTTGAGCTCACACACACACACACACACACACAACACATTATATATATAATATATAATATATATATATATATATATATATATTGTGTGTGTGTGTGTGTGTGTGTGTGTCCCCCCTTTTAAGAAATGCTCTGTACGCCCTGCACCTCAGTGTTTCTCCTTCCGCAGGTTCAATATCAATGCTTCATCTTCCGAAGAGTATTCATTATGTTATAACTTGTTCACCAACTATAGCAGAATGATGGTCTAAAATGAAAAAGGAAATAAATTAATTATTTTGTGTAAAAATTAGGAAAATTAATTATTTTTTGGAGAAACTGACTGTCATCTGAAAGTATCACTTGCTGACTTTGACCGACTTTCAATTGAGCACCATATTCTGATACCTCCCTCCAGTTGTGAGCCTGTACCTCTACTCGTGGGATGTTGAATCTAGATTCAAAGCCAGCGTTTGAAAGAGTAAAAGTATGGGTACAACATACGGCCTCAGCAGTAAGGTCAGTTTACATGGTAAGCCACAATATTTTTTCAAATGTTGGGTAATAGTTTTTTAGCCCACCCTATACCACCCTATATGTATATATACCCATAACGGGTGGTCAAAAATTACAAAGTTCTCACTCGGACTCGATCTCACGACCTCCCGATCAGCAGCCTAGCATCTTAACCACTAGACTACTCAGGGTACCCATTTATCTGTCAACCAATATATATATATATATATATATTATAAAGTACATGTCCGCAATACTGCATATAGAAAATGAGTTGAGTGAACGTCACCGAAATTAAAAAGAAATAATGATAGGGATGATAAAGGGAAAATAACGAACCTCCGGAGGCGATCGGCGCAATTTCGGAAGTGGATTTTAGCAGATGAGGTCTCGAATCGTTGCTGTTCCAAAGGAGTCCCATTAACCGCAATTGGAATGGGAGAGAGAGAGAGAAAAAAAACGTATATATTATATATATGTATGTATGTATGATCACGCACGATTTTTCCTGATGAAAACATCTTCGAACCCATTACATCTTGAGTAGAAGGTGGAGAAGCTAGCCACTACTCTACGACAGAATAAAAGTTAACACAACCTGTCGTATATTTAAATAACCGAGAAAGTTCATAACGTTTACTTGTCCAGAGGTATTTTACGTGGTAACCCTCCCGCGCTGTATGTAACGACCAGCATTCCATTCAAACTATCTGGTGCAACGCTGGGGTCCCATAAATGGAATATCATGCATAAATCCTCGCGATTTTTCATGGTTAAAAATCGCCCCACCAGGGTTCGAACCCATTATTACTCGAGTAGAAGGCGAGGGCACTATATGTGGGTAATATGTAATGTAGCTTTTCACAGCGTGAAGAATGAATGACCGTTGTATTAACCTGGACACAAAATCCATACCTGAAACTGGAAGTGAAATTTGGAGAAGATTATACTATAGCTTTCCCGTGCCACCTCCATTCTTAGCAGACCTTCGTATCACGGCGTATTATTATAAATTTATAATCTGAAAAATAAATGAAAACTTTAACAATTAATAAATGAGGAAGAGGTTAGATGTAAATTTCATCCTATTTGAGACTTTTTGCTCCTTATATAAATAAGATAATAAATTAGTTCATCGTGCATGAAGCTTTTACACGTGACAGCCATTGGCGATATGGCCGGGCATCATTCGGAAGTTTAAAGTGACGAAATATTGTTTACAAACATGAAGGGAAATTTTCCACTTTTGCCTCCCCCTATCTTTAGTTAATAAATTAGTTAATTATGATATACAAACAAAAATACTTACTTGCACCAACCCAAAATTTTGGCAAGCAATCGAAATCGTTACAATTCAATTTTACTCGTACAGCAAATGCATCGTAAGTTTCTATTTTATACCTTATCAGCGATTCACTCAACCGAGAATCGAGTTAACCACGATTTACTAATTGTGACCATTGTGCACTTATCCTTCTTCATGATACTGAGTTAACCGTGATTTGGCGCGGTGTTTACATTCGCGGCTCGCGTCCCGCCAGCCCACCCAAGGCGCCTGAGTCAGTGTGTCTCCGTACTTCATAGCATACACGTGTGTGCTTGTGGCTTCGCTATCTTCACTTCTTGTGGTGAGTACAAACTACTTAATTGTATATACTGTAAAAGAATAATTAATATGTGTGTGGTGGCAAGCGAAGTAGGAGACCAGGCAGTGATGGCGAGCAGCAGCGGCTGCACCACCCACCCACCGGCGCGGGGTATACCGAGTTGACCGTGAAATCGGGTTATCCGTGATCATGAACCGCCCCTCAATCACGGATCACTGAGTGTGTACTGTATAACGACAAGCCTCGTGTTGTAATAGAGGGAGTTCAGTTAATATATTTTCCAAAGTGTTATGACAGAGTGAGTAAATGATTTTTAACAAACAAAAACTGTTTATTCTTCCCTCTATATTAATCTTAGCATAAAGTTTCCTCATCTCTATACATCTGTCATTAATCTGGTTTTTATTCTTTTTGAATAACTATTTTACTCGTAAACGGATTAACCTCCGAATTATCGAATTTTTTTTCTCTTTTTTTCTCTTAAAAACTATTAAAGAACTTTTCTAAACTAAATTTTAGTGGCGAATGGTTGTGTAAGGGTACTGATTCGCATTATAAAATACAATTATATATATAGAGAGACGAAAGAGAGATGAGAGAACGGTTTGTTCATAGGGAACCTTATCCATAGGATGAAAAGGAGAACCCACGTTGCAATAGAAATCATTTATTGCAGTTAACTTCTCTCTTCTGCCTCCGTATACGAGAAGAAAACTACCACCTCATTAGGTGCTAATTATTTTAATTACATCCCCTTTGACTTCAAAGTTGCGAATTGGAAAACTAAAATCTCGCGAGGTTTCCATATTTATTCAAATTGGCTCGCCTTTCATGAAGAAATTTCATACTTACATAATTCCTTTACCGTGAACTTATTCCCTTCTCAATGTTTTCACTAAATAATTAACAAATCCCTTCAAAGTATATTTCACCCAACTCATCCAGTACCTGCTGTTGCAAAACTTCCAGTTTAGATAAAACTCCCATATTTGGGTGCATCTCACCTCAACTTATTTCTTCCATGAAATCTCTCCTCACCGGGGCTTTCTTGCATTGCAGTTTCCGGTTTATAGGAATAAACTCGGGTTCCATTGAAAACATTTTGCGCCACAAAGAAACTCTTCCAAGTTATTTAGTCTCTCTGGTTTATCTGTTTACGTGTGCTGACTTCCAAACGAGCTTCGTAGGGCAAACGTAGAGGTTTCTCACATAAAACCAATAGACCCGTTTCTCACCCAGAATATTCATCTATCCGTCTACATTCAGAACGGTTTTCTTATCCATTTGGACTCAGACTTTAAAATCCTTTCAAACTTCTTCAGATTTAGAGATTTCAGAACTCTCTACATTCATAAAATAAAACCATCCCTTAACGAACACTCGCCCTCCATTAAACTATCCATCCTTTAAAGAACAACCAACCAGTTCCGTCTTTCGCTTCTCATGTTTTCATCTAGTTGCTCTCTGGGATTGTAGCGCTGAAGGTTCGTTTCCGATTGATTTACCGAAGTACCTTAAAAAATTGTGCCCTTGTGTATTATTTTTAAAATTTTAAACCCATTTTTAAATTTATTTTTAGATTTATTTATTAGTTTAGTGTTTATTTTAATGTTTTAGCTACTGAAGATGGAAACTGGTGTTCCCGAAACGTTTAGTTAATTGCAATGAATAATTTCTTGTGCAACATGGGTCGTCCTTTTCATCACACACACACACACACACACACACACACACACATATATATATATATATATATAATATATATATATATATATTTAACAAAAGCAGTAAATAAGCTTCGATTAATTATAAATTAATAATTGAGGTCTGTCCGTATAATATTTGGTGATTTACCTTCTAATCTAAATGACAAAACATGACGACGAAGTCTTTAACATAACCCGTAATAAACGTCTTTCCTGTCATTTAATTGTGTATATGATGCCTTAATTTTAGGACAAATTAAAAGAATGGGGGAAAAAAAAGTTTATAATTGTCTGTTTCCGCACTGTCTGTTCATGCCTATATTTATTTCTTTAGAGCCGTACTGTGTGTGTGTGTGTGTGTGTGTGTGTGTGTGTAAGAGGAAGAAAATTCATAAAAATTAAACTTCGAATAACCTAAGTTATCATCAGTTTAATTATATAGAAAATCTTTTTACTATTCTTTATATAAAATTGTAAGAAATTTTGTAAAATGCAATACAAATGTTATAGGCCTTTACAGTATACAGTCTAATGATAGAGCCTTTAATCTTATTAAAACAATATTTTAATTCCTAAAATATTCCTTCATGACGCGCCAAAAGTGAAAATGTCAAAGTATGCCAATTAAGATGCCAAGTGCAGAGAATGCCTGTGGCACTTTTTAAGGGAAAACTGATGCAGGTGTTCCATTGTCTCCTTAAACGAAAGCAGTTAATGATGGATGGATGGTCTTCGTCGATTGAAAAAAGATTGTTGACAAGTTTGCATTTTACGCTTCCCATTTTTTTAATTTAATGAAAATCGATTCGAACAATGGAACAATTTAGAGGTCTCTTGTAAATTTCGTGTATATATATATATATATATATATATATATATATATATATATATATATATGGGCTACGTCGTGGCCAATGTCATAACACTGCTTCCGGAGATCAACGAAGTTAAGCGACATTGGGTCTGGGTAGTAGTAGTTGGATGGGAGACCGTCCTCCGCGCACAGATTATGTAGTGACCCGTGCTTCGGATCCCACGTAAAGCTGTAGGTCCCCTCCGTCATATGAACTTAGATGTTGCGAAGGAGGTTAAACAACCCCAATAATAATATATATATATATATATATATATATATATATATATATATATATATTATATAAATAAATAAATAAACCGTATCAAATTCTTTTTAGAATATACCATATTAATCTTCCTTTTATTATTATAAAAATATATAATTTAATCTGTTTGTCTGACATTAATAATTCCATATTGAAAAACAAAACAAAAAGTTTTATTATTAAAAGTAATTTCGGGTGAGTTTCCCCTCGAAATTATATATAAGGAAACTTATATAGAGGTGTTAAAATGGTTTTTGAGGACATTTGATCGCGGGTAATTTGGCTTCGAGGCGCAGAAGATATTAGTTTTCTTGTAAATTGAACGTTGGTTTACAACCTCTGTGGTCACGTGATTAATGCAGATTATATATATATATATATATATATATATATATATACACACAGGGTGTTTGAAAACTTTAATTACAAATTGTAATGGGGGATAGGCAACACCAAGACAAACCCTTTTCGTCTGTAAGTGTATGTCCACTGACGTCACCATTCGGCGCGAGAGGGCGCCGCTGCAATTGGCTAAAAGGTGAAGTGGGCTAGACACGCGCTTGCCGCGGGCATTCTTAAATCGGACGTACTACGCGTAACATGGAGCGCTTCACGACTGCTGAGATGGCTGACATGCATATGGTGTATGGGGCTGCCAATGGAAACGGAAGAGCTGCTGTGAGGTTGTACCGACAGCGCTTCCCAAACAGACGTGTGCCAAACCACCAAACGTTTGCGCATTTGCATCGGCGACTGCGAGAAACTGGAACATTCCATGCAAACATGCATGGCACTGGTCGGGAGAGAAACGTGCGCACTCCTGACATGGAAGAAGAAATCCTACGGCGATTTGAGGACAATCCAAGCGCAAGCACGCGAGGTGTTGCACGTATCCTCGGTGTGAACCACTTGGATTGTCCTCAAATCGCCGTAGGATTTCTTCTTCCATGTCAGGAGTGCGCACGTTTCTCTCCCGACCAGTGCCATGCATGTTTGCATGGAATGTTCCAGTTTCTCGCAGTCGCCGATGCAAATGCGCAAACGTTTGGTGGTTTGGCACACGTCTGTTTGGGAAGCGCTGTCGGTACAACCTCACAGCAGCTCTTCCGTTTCCATTGGCAGCCCCATACCACCATATGCATGTCAGCCATCTCAGCAGTCGTGAAGCGCTCCATGTTACGCGTAGTACGTCCGATTTAAGAATGCCCGCGGCAAGCGCGAGTCTAGCCCACTTCACCTTTTAGCCAATTGCAGCGGCGCCCTCTCGCGCCGAATGGTGACGTCAGCGGACATACACTTATAGACGAAAAGGGTTTGTCTTGGTGTTGCCTATCCCCCATTACAATTTGTACAGAAAGTTTTCAAACACCCTGTATATCAGGGATGGAAAACTGAATCGAACTGGAATCGATAAACTGATAAAACCGATATTATTTTATGAACTGAAATCGAAAAAAACTCGAACTGAAAAAAATTCTGACAACTAAAATCGAAATTCGAACTGAAATTGAAAACCAATCAAAAACTGAAATCTGAATTCAAATAGATTAAAAATAACAGTTTTGCGTTTCAGTTTTGAGGAGCATTTGGGTTGCAAAAAAATATGAATAACGTGAATTATTTTCCTTTTCTTTGCCACTTAACATTTGTATGGATTTAAAATATCCATTTATCCTTTAATTCTATGTGGAAAATAACGCGGCTGAAAGTACTAGAGACAATGGTTTTAAAAATGAAAGAAAAAGAATTAGGGAGGAAAATGTTTACCCCATATCAAAATACTTTTCAATAATGACTGCTCCTTTCGTTGACCTAAGTTTAATCACTTGGTAAGGACGCCTTCAGTTTTTTTCTGACCATTAAATTTTTCAGTTCGATAATAGCTATACTATCTATATTTACACAAGTGAGTGAGATAATCCGTGGTAATGACCAAACTTCAACTCAAATGTTAATCCTTTGGAATGTTCTTCTAATCTCCTTGCAAATATAAATTTGAATTTGTCAATAGGGTACCCTCAAAAAATAAAATAAATAGTGCAAATAAATTCTTAAAGAGATCTGAAAAAAAAAACTGGAACCGAAATTTAAATTGAATCGAACCGAAAAATATAAAACTTGAATCGAAAAATAAACTCAAATCGAAAAAAATTAAAAACTTAAATCGAAACTGAAATCGATATTGTTTGTAAACTTAAACTGAAATCGAAAACTGGACTTAAAAATGTATCAGTTCCCATCCCTGATATATATATATATATATATATATATATATATATATATATATATATATATATATATATATATATTATATATGACGGAAGCTTATCTTTTCTGGATCTAAAAATTCAAAGATGCTTTAATCAGTTCAAATTTTAAGTTTATCGTAAGCCTACTAATAATAACTCTTATGTGCATTTTTATTCCCATCATCCCTGCGATTAAATCTTCTATTTTCTCTGCTATGTTTCTTAGAGCATTGAGAGTTGTCAGTTCTGAATTTTTAGATTCCGAGTTATGCAATATCATGAATATTGGTACTAAATTATGTTACCCTATTTCATTTTTAGATAACTGCTTTAGGAAAGCCAAGAATAGGTATTATAATAGTGTAACTGTGAAGGAATTTGAGCGTAAAAATATCCTTAGCCTACCTTACCATGTAAATTTTCAATATCTTCCGACTTTACTAAAAGCAATTGGTATCAATGTAGTCTTTAAGTATAATAATACTGTAAAATCACGCTTAATAAAGAATAGCCCGGATAATTTGGTTGGTTGCGTGTATTCAATCGGATGTACACAATGTGACTTAGTATATATAGGCCAAACGGGTAAAACGTGAGATATTAGGGTAAAACAGCATAAATATGCGTGTAGAACAGCAAATAATTCTAATGCATTGTTTAACCATATGTATAGATGTAATCATAGTATTCAGTGGAATAGTTCTAAAGCTCTCGTTAAAAACAGATATAATCGAAAGGAATATTCTAGAATGTGCATTTATCCATTTTAAAAATAATTTCAATAACAATACGGGAATGTATAAAATTGACAATATCTTGTTAAAATACCTTTTGCCTCTAATCAACTCTTGTTAATCTTGTGTTAATCTTTTTGTTTTTCTGTCCCGTTGTATATATTTTTGGTCATCTTGCCTCCACCCTTCATTCCCTGACGATGTGTACTTCTTAATACACGAAAGACCTTGGAATAATTTTTCTTTTTCCTTGTGGATTTGCATCATTCATTCATTTCACGTGTCTAATTGTGAAATTTATCATATATATATATATATATATATATACAGGGTGTCCCGTAAGTCTGGACCCATAGGGATTTATAATATATTTTTTTTATTATGTTATTTTATTATTTTATTATTATTATTTTTTTTATTTTTTATTATGATTTTTATTTGTGGGGCACTTGAAAGCCAAAGTGTACGAGGTCAAACTTCAGAACATTTTCCACCTTAAAGCACGCATTGTGGAGGCGTGTCAAGAAATTTCTGCGACTGTGATTCAGAAAGTGCTGTCGCAGTGGAGATTGCGTCTTCAACTATGTGTGCGACACAACGGCGGACACTTTGAACAGATTATGTAATAAATTTTTGGACTATTTTGTAATTTTATTATTTTTCCCTATGGGTCCAGACTTACGGGACACCCTGTATATTATATATATAGATATATATATATTATATATATATATATATATATATATATATATATATACACGAGGGTAATTCAATAAGTATCCGCACTTTTTATTTTCACAATTTTATTTTCACATCTGATAGATTATAAACACATCACTTCTCAACATAATCTCCCTGTTTTTCAATACACTTAGTCCAGCGATCTACAAGCTTCCTAATGCCATCACAAAAGAATATTTTTCTGTGTACGTAGCCAGTCATGCACCGCCTCCTTCAGGTCATCATCGCCTTGGAATCGCTGACCTCTCAAAGCGTCTTTTAGTGGTCCAAACAGGTAAAAATCCGAAGGTGCCAGGTCTGGAATGTAGGCTGGATGGTCGAGAACTTCAAATTTAAGTTCTTAAAAGCATTTTCTAGTCTGTGCAGCGGTATGAGGGCGCGCATTGTCGTGTAACAGAATAACACCTTCCGACAATCTCCCTCTCCGTTTTGTGTGAATTGCCTGCTTTAACTCATTCCGAAGCATGTCAGAATACGATGCACTTGTTACTGTAGTTCCACGCTCTAGTTAATGTTCAAGGATAGGGCCTCGTGTATCCCAAAACAGTGTTAGCATAACTTTACCTGCTGACGGCTGCGCTTTGAACTTCCTTGCAACGGGAGATGTTGGATGCTTTCTTGCATGCTCTGTCGTTTGCTTTCTGGTTCATAGTGATGGATCCAGGTTTTATCTCCACTGATAATGCGCTCCAAAGAGTTTTCATCTTCATTATGATACCACGCCAAAAGACGAGAGCAGACGTCCATACGATTACGCTTGTGCTCTTCTGTCAACTGTTTGGGCACCCATCTTGCACAAACCTTGTGAAAGCCAAGAATGTCATGAACTATCGAATAGGCTGACCCTTGGCTGATGTTTAATGAAGATGCAATTTCTTTTATTGTTAATCTTCTGTCATCGAAAATCATGGCTCTGGTTTCTTCCTGCTTGTCACCACTGGTTGATGTTGACGGTCGTCCTGAGCGCTCACCATCTGTCACACATATCCGACCTTCCTTGAACATTTGAATCCACTCGTACACACTTTGCCGTGGTAACGCATTATTCCCATACTGAGCACATAAACGCGTGTGAATTTCAGCTCCTTTCACACCTGGCCACAAAAAACGAACCACGGAGCTCTGTTCTTCTTCTTCCAGAGTACAAATTGAAAGCGGCGCAGCCATGCTCACTACTCGTACGATATGTGACAGCTACGAGTAGCCTAAATAGCCTATACTGTTGCTAGCCTAAATAAGCCTGTAGATCTCAGTTTGGCTCGCTATTACGAGTATATATTATATATACTATACAGGGTGTACATAAAGTCAGGATCTATTTTTGTGAAGCACTTGGAAATTATATGGAATTCAATCATAAAATGATAAAGTGGTAACATTTATTAAATAATTAAGTGTAGGATTCGACGTGACGCCCATCAGTATCCCTGCACAGCTCAAATCGTTCCGCAGCATTTCTAAACACATTCTGGAGCATTTGCGGGGTTATGTTATCTGCAGCAGTTCGTATACGTGTACGTAAGTTTTCAAGACTCGTAATCTTCGTCTGATAGACGTGCGATTTGATAAAGCCCCATGCAAAGAAATCTAAAGGGGTTAAATCTGGTGATCTCGCTGACCAAGGTCTTTTGTTGCTTCCGCGTCCGATCCAGCGATTTGGAAAACGTCCATTTAGATAATCCTGAACAATTTTGGCATAGTGACAAGGAGCACCATCATGTTGATAGGCGACGGTACTAACAATCCTATCCCCGTCGTCTATCAACATGATGGTGCTCCTTGTCACTACGCCAAAATTGTTCAGGATTATCTAAAATTCTAAATGGACGTTTTCCAAATCGCTGGATCGGACGCGGAAGCAACAGACCTTGTGTCGCGAGATGACCAGATTTAACTCCTTTAGATTTCTTTGCATGGGGCTTTATCGAGTCGCACGTCTATCAGACGAAGATTACGAGTCTTGAAAACTTACGTACACGTATACGAACTGCTGCAGATAACATAACCCCGCAAATGCTCCAGAATGTGTTTAGAAATGCTGCGGAACGATTTGAGCTGTGCAGGGATACTGATGGGCGTCACGTCGAATCCTACACTTAATTATTTAATAAATGTTACCACTTTATCATTTTATGATTGAATTCCATATAATTTCCTGTTGATGAAAAAGGATCACGAAAATTGTTTCAAGGATGCAAAACTACAACTCTGGAAACAATAAATTCGTGATTTTATACGGAGGATTTTTTCCAGCCAATAATTTTAAAATTAATCTTTAAAAATTCATCACAAACTAAGTAAAAAAAAAAATTGCAAAAATAAAGTTCCGAAAATAAAATTCATCACTTTTTTTTTCAGTTTCAATTTCATCCTTTATTAGTAAGAATAAATGTTACAATTATTCCAGTAATTTATAACAGAACATACAGTTGCTAACTTGGATATTAATATTTAGTTTTCCTGTTTAATTTGGTTCTTAAACTTTAGGTTTTACTGAATATGTGAGGCAATTAAAATGCATAATTATCACTTGATTTTACACACACACACACACACACACACACACACAACCGTGTATATATATATATATATATATATATATATATATATATTATATATCCCCTCCCCGCGGGCGGTCTTTCTGGGGTGGATCGCCCGCGGGCTCCTGCCTCCATGTGGCGAGGGGGTCAGCCGCGGCTGGGGGCCCTGCTGGGTCCCCCGCCCGGTTGCGAAGTAGACTTTTAACATACCCTGCTATCCTACAGCCCCCTCTTTCCTGTCTTCCCCTCTTTCCCCTCTTCCTTGCCCCCTCTGTTTTTTTTCTGCTTTCTCTCTTCACTTCGCGCGCCCCGTGGGCTGCCGGGGCTGGTCGCTGGGGGTCTCGCTCCCATGCCGGGCCGGATAAGTTGGCTGGTAGGGTGCCCGGGCCTGGGACCCTGGGGGGCCTTGGTCTTTGCTGCCGGCGGGGGAGAACTCTCGATGCTGCAAGGGCCCCTTTTGAAACGGGGGTACCCGCATGGGACGAGGCACCCACCCCCCGCCGGCGTGCGCTTGGTCCCCTTGGGCCCCGGGTAATCGGTTCCCCGCCCCCGGGCGCGAAACAACAATAAAATTTTTTGTATGGAAACATTTACAAATCTAATGGACCTCGTTGACGACCCGGCTTGTGCATATGACCTCCCTCTGACTACCTCTTTGGACCGTGGTCTGGTAAGGGCAGTCGGCAGCCCTCGCCCACCCCGTCTGCTCTTCTTGCCGACACCTCCTCTCCCTCTCTTCCCCAGGCTCGTGGCGCCGCTGCCGACCCCCGCCAGTAGCGATGGACCTGCAGTGGACCCCCCTCCCCTGGATCCCCCCATATTCCACGTCCCGATAGGGACCCACCTGCTTTTTCGCCCTCAGGTGGGAAGCCCGCGGCCCCGGTCGCCTCCCACTCCGGTCGGGCCTCATCGCCCCGGCCCCCTCGGCCCCTGGGGGACGTGGGACCCGACGTCGCCGTCCGCCTTTCTCGTCTTCCCGCCCCCTCGAAGTTCCGGTGGTGTTTGGCCAGACGGCTTCACTCGGCCTTAGGACGATGGACAAGTTCCTCGTCCTCCGCCCCTCCTCCTCCAAGCCCCTCCCCACTAACCACGAACGCCTCTTTCGAGCGATCCATGGGAAGACGGGGACGGCGCGTTTTGACCTTCGGCCTCAGAGGGATGGCTCCATTTTGATAAGGTCGCGTTCCTCTGCCGAAACCTCCTCTCTGCTCGCTATCCCCGATGTCCTGGGCTGCGGGATCACGGTGACTCCCCACCCCGCCCTCAATCAGTGCCAGGGCACGATCTACGCTGCTCGTCTTCTACCCATCCCGGTGGAGGACCTCCAGACTGACCTCGCCTCCCAGGGTGTGGTGAGAATATACCGTTTTCCCGACAGATCGCGATCCCCATCCGTCCCTTCTCCTCGCCTTCTCCTTACTTTTGACTCACTGGTGCCCCCGTTTCGGTATTCTGGGGCTTTGGTGAGAGACGAGCATGCGAATTCTCGGTTCGGCCATACGTGCCAGATCCTACGCGCTGTTTTCAGTGCAAAGGGTTTGGCCACGTGAGCAGTTCATGCCGTCAGCCGCCCCGTTGTGTGTCCGCTGCGGCGGCCCTCCCCACCCCTTGCCCTGTACTGCTCCGCCTTCCTGCACCAACTGTCATGGACCGCACCCTGCTTCATCCCGCTCTTGCCCGTTCTTCCTCTTTGAGAGGGAGGTTCGGGCCCTCTGTTCATCAGAATTTCTCAGCGCTCGAGGAGCGGGACCGGTTGCGTGGCCGCGAGGCCCGGCGTGGTACCTCGTACGCCGAGGCTCTCCGTCCCCGGCCGCCGCCGCCCAGACCCCGTCCTCACCGGCGGTTCCCGACGCGCCTCCACCCACCGTGTCCGCTACTCCCTGTCTATCCTCTGCCGCCCAGCGGACTCCCGCCGCGGCTCCCTGTACTACCAGCGCGTCCCCACGTGCTCCCTCCGCGAACGCCGATGCTTCGTCGGCAACCCCCCTGCCCCTTCTACGCCCTCTCCACCGGCGCTTTCGGCCACCCCCATTCCGGACCGTGACCCGCCGTCACCCATGCGAGCCGCACGACGGAGGGGAACGGGCCGCAAGCGCCGCGCCAATAGTGACCCCGAAAGGTTCGAGGCCATAGCCTCGCATCACCTTCCTCTCCCAGACACAAACGCCCCCTTCGCCCTACCATCCGGTGTCCTCACCGTCCCCGCTGCGCAACCGTTATGGACGCTCCTCCCTGGGGTCCCCGACGACCCTCGTGGTGGGGGCGGAGATACATCCCTCACCGGTTCGGTCGATGGACCCACTGGAGGGGGAACTCGCCCGCCTGGTCGGCGTGGGTGGGATGTGCACGCCCCCGCGCGTGACCTGCCCCACCTCTCTCCTTGACCTGCCTATGCATCCGGGTGAGGTATCCTTTTCCACTCCCCCTTGTAGTCCAGCCTCCCCTGCACCTCCGGTGAAGGGAGGGGCCTTCTGGATACCCCTCACGTCCCCTTCTCTGCATCGCTCTCCCCCGGGCGTCCGGGTGACTCCTCTTCAGGAGGATTTGCCGGCGTCAGGTTCCACATCGCCCCCCGTCGGGGTGACCCTCGCCTTCGCCCACGTTCGGCGTCCCCGTTGGGCCCCGGGGCTTTCCAATCCCCTTGTTAATCTCGGGCCGCCCGATCGGCCCACCCACCCCATAACCATCCGTTTCGCAGACTTTCCTACCCCTCCATATACTTCGCTCCTGCAGTGGAACATCCGCGGGCTCATGGTAGGCCTCGAGAGTCTCTCTTCTCTCCTGGCCTCCAGGTGTCCGGCGTGTTTCTGCCTTCAGGAGACGATACTGGGCTCCCGTTCCCTCCCTCGAGTGTCCGGCTACTGCGAGCTCCCTCCCCGCCTCTCGATGGGGCGGGTAGGGGGGCTCCGCGGTCTTCGTGCACCGCTCCGTCCCTTTCTGCCCCCTCCCGCTCCGTACTGTCTTGCAAGCTGTGGCCGTGCGCCTTTCTTTGTGGCGTCAGCTCACGGTCTGCTCTCTTTACCTCTCCCCTAACGTACGCCCTCCACCCGATTCTCTCCGTGACCTAATTCTGCAGCTTCCCCGCCCTTTCCTGCTTCTCGGGGACTTCAACAGTCTGGACCCGGCCTGGGGGGACGTTTGCTCCACCTTTCTCTCCGGGACCCTTCTCTCCCTTATGGACGAGCTAGAGTTCACCTTTCTGAACGATGGCTCCCCAACCTGCCTCCACTCGGCCCATGACAGTTTCACCTGTATTGATCTTTCCCTGGTTTCCCTCGATATCGTGACGGAGTTCACCTGGGAGGTCCTGCCGGATTCTTCCGGCAGTGACCATTTCCCTGTGTGTCTTACCCCAACCCGTCTCCTCCTCCCCACCTCTGTCCGCCCGCGCTGGCTGTTCGCCCGAGCGAAATGGGCCTCATACACGAGGTGCACGGCGATCTCGCCGTCCATTCCTGCCTTTCCCTCCGTTAGTGAGGCCCTCGCCTTTCTCGAAAGCAAGATCCTCTCGGCTGCCACCAGTTGCATCCCCCGTACCTCAGCTCCCCCAGGCCGCGCAGCGTCCCATGGTGGACCCCAGAGTGCTCCCGTGCCGTTCAGGAGCGGCGCCGTGCTGGCCGTCGCTTCTACCGGACCCGCCAGCCGGAGCATAAGATGGCGTTTCAGCGCCTGAAGGCAGTGGCCCGTCGGGTCTTGAAACTAGCCCGGCGTACCTCCTGGCGGAGTTACGTGTCCAGGATCTCCTCCTCGACCGCCCCCTCGACTGTTTGGCGCAAGGTGCGTAGCTTTGAGGGGACCCGTGTCCCCCTCGACCCCCGGTGCTTCGGGTCGGGGACGACGAGTTCGTGTCCGATCCGGAGGCCGTCGCGAACGCACTCGCGGCGCACTTCGCAGCCATCTCCGGTTCCGATTCCCCCACCCCGCCGCGACCCATCGGAATTTCCACCTCATAGGATGACCCCTATAATCACCTCTTCCACATGACAGAGCTTCGGGAGGCCCTCCGCCCCCGACGCTCCTCCGCCCCCGGCCCCGATAATATCCCCTATGACTTGTTACGGCACCTCCACCCCTCTGCTCTCAGCTTTCTACTGGACCTCTATAACCGGGATTTGGTTGGAGGTTCATTTCCGGACCGGTGGCGTGAGTCCATCGTCGTCCCCATCCCGAAGCCCGATAAAGACCCCTCACTCCCGTCGAACTATCGCCCCATTTCCCTAACATGCTGTGCCTGGAAGGTGATGGAGGCGATGGTCGCCTCGCGGCTGTCCTTTACCTTGGAGGCGAGTGACCAGTACCCTGCTACCCAGGCTGGTTTCCGGCGCTTCCGGTCTACCACCGACCCCCTCCTTCTCCTTAGCCATGACGTGCAGGAGGCTTTCTCCGGCGTCAATTTGTACTCGCCGTCTTTTTCGACCTCCAGAAGGCCTACGATACTACCCGGCGGAGCGCGGTCTTCGACTGCTTACGCTCCCTGGGTTTCGTAGGCTTTCTCCCTTCCTTTATTTATAACTTCTTGTCCGCCCGTTCTTTCCGCGTCCGCATCGGTTCTACCCTCTCTGACCGCTTTCCGTTGGAGGAGGGTGTCCCTCAGGGTAGTGTCCTTAGCGTCTTGTGTTTCTCACTCGTGATTAACACAGTCGCTACGGTCCTGCCTACATCCGTTCGTAGCTCCCTCTATGCCGATGACCTGGCTATCTATTGCTCTGGCCGCCTCCCGTCTTTGGCTGAACGTCGGCTCCAGCTAGCCATCAACGCGGTGGTTCGCTGGGCGTCCTCGGTTGGCTATGCTTTCTCACCCTCTAAGTCTTCCAGTATGCTTTTCCGTCCTCGGCGCCTCCGTCTGTCGCATACCTTCGCCCTTACCCTTGCCGGCACTCCTCTTCCCCTCGTCCCATCCGTTAGATTCCTGGTATGACCCTCGACGGATTTTTCGGTTGGGTTTCCACACCTTAGGCGGTTGCGGCAAACATCTCGCCGCACCCTCTCCCTTTTGGGTCATCTGTCCACACGACACCTGGGGGGCGGACAGGCGTACTCTGCTGCGCCTGTACACCTCCCTGGTGCAATCCCGTGTCGACTACGGCTGTGTGGTCTACAGCTCCGCCTCCTCTCCGGCACTCCGTATGCTGGATCCTCTTCTCCACCGTGGCCTTCGCCTGGCGTCGGGTGCCTTCCGCTCGTCCCCTGTCGCTAGTCTTCAGGTGGACTGTGGACACCCCCCCTGCCCCTTCGCCGGGGCCTTCTCATGGCGAAGTGTTACCTTCGCATCTGCCGCCTTCCGATGTCCCTACTCTTCTCCGCGATCTCCCAGGCGCTACCCCGGCCTGACACGTGGCATTTCGCTGCCTCTCTGGCCGAGATTTTCTCGTCCCTGGGGATCCCCCACCCTCTATTCTGCCGTTCTCCTTCGATCTGTCGCCCCCTGGCGGACCACCCCTATCTGCCGTTGCCAGGCGCTCCGTGGCCTGCGTAAGGAGTCTCCTCCTGCCGTCCTCCGGTCTTCTTTTCTGGCCCATCTTCCCGTCCATTCGGACGACGTTCCCGTCTACACCGACGGCTCGCGCTCCCCTGCAGGTGTCGCGGCCGCCGTCTTCTCTCCGTCATTGTCACCTACCTCTCGGGGTATCCCCCTGCCGGTTCAGGCCTCCATCTTTTCCGCGGAGCTCTTTGCCCTTCTGGAAGCCCTCCGTCTGGTATCGGGTTGTTCGTGGTCCTCCTGTACCATTTTTTCGGACTCGCTGAGCGCCCTTCAGACGCTCGAGCGCTATGATTCCCCGGACCCCCTCGTACGCCTTATTCAACAGGAGTACCATGTCCTGCACACCGTTCACCGGATCCGGGTCACCTTCTGCTGGGTTCCTGCCCATGTTGGTGTTTCCGGTAATGAGGCGGCGGACCGCATAGCCCGGTCCGCCGCCTCGCTGCCTCCCCTCCCCCGCCCGCTCCCCTTCTCCGACTATGTGCAGGTCTTTCGTTCCTTTTACGACCGCATGTGGCAACAGTCCTGGGACGGTTCTTTCTTTGAGTACTGGAATAAATCCTATTCATTTAGTGAAGAATTCTTTTTTTTTTTCTATATACATTTTGCCATGAATATGTAATGACAACGTTATAGTAGTAATGCACATGGATTTGACGTTAATATTAAAACGTTAATTAAAAACTCTTAAGTTTACACGCATTTGCTATTCTGTTATTTTGCTATTCTGAAGGCATCATTGATCAACATGATTTTTCCTTCGTATGACGGAATTTTAGTAATTTTCTTTTATCCTGCATGGCATGTATCCTGCATACAATAATTTATTTCTGGTCATGTTTTTCATACTTTCATAAAATGCTATAAATATTTACGTCATGGAACTTGTGGATTTTTCTCGTTTTAGCGGAGTATATCGTGAATTCAACCCTGAGAAGCTTTCGGCATGGAGGCTCATTTTCAAACGGAGCTTGCTTTATATTCCTTGTGAACGTCATACACGCATCAGCTCCGGCTGAAGCTGTTTTTATAACTGCATTAGCTTCATGAGTGATACATTTAGTAATTTTAAACCACCGAAACCCGTTAAGTTTTACGTGATTGTTATTATGTGATTGTTATTAAGTGGTGTGTGTGTGTGTGTGTGTGTGTGTGTGTGTGTGTGTGTGTGTGTGTGTGTAACTATTTTCAGCCGTATTACAGTAAAGAAATATCTCCAGATGATTTTTACAGGTTTTTGCGTATGAAATAATTTAAGATTCACTCATTTTCTGCGCTCGTGAAATAGCTTTCCTTCAATAAACCCTGATACAGTAACTAAAATAGACAGCTCATTTCAATATTAAACAGTTAATTGATTACAAATTAAGGTTTAGGGAAAGGGTTCAGGCCTCACTGTCCGAAGATACACCGGATTATGGACAAAGATATATTAGGTCAGGGTACAGTTAAATTAAACTAGAAGGAAAATCAGTCTTTATCAAATCTTGTCCACAGAACTCTTTTGCATTAAAAAAGGCTTTCATACTTTTGATCACACTCCGTTTTAAATCTCAAAATTTTACGAATATCCTACAGTTAGAGGTTTTGCAATATGTAGGGTGGCGCAAAAGTCGCTCATCATAAGAATTTTCAGTGTTGATTATAACATTATTTTTTTCCTTTTAGGTAGGGGATGGCTGCGAAATTAACAATAGACGGGAGGGTGAGCTTGGTTTTAATGTATGGAATACCAGGTACAACAAATCGATGAATCTGTACAGCTGAATTTAAATTCTGTACCGATTCATCGATTTGTTGTACCTGGTATTCCACACATTAAAACCAAGTTCACCCTCTCGTCTATTATTAATTTCGCAGCCATCCCCTACCTAAAAGAAAAAAATGTTATAATCAACAGTGAAAATTCCTATGATGCGCAACTTTTGCTCCACCCTGTATTTTGAAGAGTATAGCACAACAAAGGATTAACTTTTGTATTAAAATTATTTAATATATTTTTACGACAGAGCAGGAAGCAAACCTAGTAAAATCAGTTTTAAGTTTTTACAACATAATGACTAAAATGTTTTTTACAACTTCAAACCGAGCAGTGAAAACAACGAATCTTTAAGAATAACTTAAAAATAAAGCAATTATTTTTACTTTACATTTCTATATAAGCATACTTTCAAATTACTAATGAACCGTCTGCAGTTATAGCCTTATCTCTGTCGTCCATCCTGCACTGAAAGCATAAATTTTTGTACAGGACATAGTTAAGTTTTTGTTGGTAAGTCTGTGGACAAATTTTTTTTATAATATCGTGTCCGAGTGAATATTAAAAACGTATGATTTCACACAGTAAATCTTGTCCAAACTAAGTCCCCAATTGGTCAAGTTTCATGAAATTACAGTGTCAAGAGTGACAATGTGTCGTATTTGCGTTTCCCTTCTATCAGTAAAGTTATGGTTCTTTTCTTCACTCGTGTTTTTCAAAATAATTGTATAGTTCTGGTCAAAAATGTTGACTCATCCACTGATGAGTATCGCTATCTAAATATAACAGAGTATACTGTATTTACACAACAATGCTTGTGAATGGATGGGTTACCCTTTCTAGCCGTAAGTGGACGCACAGAAATCTGTATTTCCATGACTTCGTAGAAAATCATTCCGTTAACCGCAGCCGCTGTTTTAAAGTACAACTTTCGAATTCGAGTTTCCTACAGATTTGCAAAATTTCGTCAATCTGTTGAAATAATTCATCTTTCTTTTGTCGACTGTTTTTGTTCATTCGAAATTTAAATTGAACAAATTAAGCCTAATTTCGAATTAGTCATATTCAAATTTACTCCATTAAGTCTGAATTCCCTCAAATTTTATTTTTATATTACTGTAGAATTTCTTTATTTAACTGTAATTCAACTAACATATATTCAGTAATGTATATCATATATAAAGAAATGCACATCAGTTTTCTTTATACTTAACGAATTCGAACTGCTCTTCTTGAGGTTCTTCACGCAACTTAGTCTTATTGTTACGTCATTCGGAATGGGTAATGCATTTAACAAACTGGGTATTTATATTTTTGCTCTACATTACAATTTATGACAGAATTTTTTCCAAGTGAAATTTTTTTTATTTGCATTTAAAAACTTTATATTTAAAATTAACATTTTGTAGCAGTCGGCCATAGAGGGTTAAATACCGGGTGTCCGAGAATTATCTGTACAATATTTGGCTGTTATTAAAAGTCAACCATGAAGTGTAGAAATTCCAGTGTTGTCCCATTTTACAGAGAATCTCATTAATTTTTTTCTGATACCAGGTTTTGACAAATTTTTTAGAAATGTACGCGGGTGACAGACATTGATAATTTAAAAGTAAGAATCACAGCTGCTATTGAGCGAATTGATGTGGATATGCTGCAGCGTACATGGCAACATTTGGAGTATCGATTGGATGTTTTGCGAATCACTAATGGTGCACATATCGAATGTTTGTAACAACGTTACTTTAATAAAAAACTTTTGAAAATACAGATTCTAAATAATCTTGTTTAAGAATTTTACGTGTGTTATCAAGAATTTTATTAAAAGATGAAATTGTACAGATAATGTTCGGACACACTGGAATTTCTAAAAAACTTGTCAAAACTTGGTATCAGAAAAAACTTAATGAGATTCTCTGTAAAATGGGACAACACTGGAATTTCTACACTTCATGGTTGACTTTTAATAACAGCCAAAATTGTACAGATAATTCTCGGACACCCTGTATATTGTAAATCTGTAAATGATTAACAAAAATAAAAACCATGCATTTAATTTCCTTAATTTAATTAATGAATGCACGATAACACAGACGCAATAGACACACGAAAGAGCCAATATGCCAAACAACTATTTATTAGGGTTCGTACCGATGAAGTAATCTTTATTTGATTTGGACATACAGATGTCAAAGTCAGAAATCGGAAAATTCATAAATTTTAAAATTTAAATTCTCGTCTTAAAATTGTTTCCGTATAAGTTAATATAGAATATAAATTTTCATTTTATACAAAACATTAAAATTTGTAGTATTTATGACAGAAAAGTACCTTAGATAAGGCCTATTTAGAGCATTTATTTTTCGTTTTGCATACACATGCACTCGTTGCGCATGTGTAAATTTTCTTCGTGCATGCGCCTCAACAGAAAAAATTGACTTGACAAACATTTAGAGTATTTTTTTTAAAAATACCCATCACAGCAAAAATGAAGAAAATTTAGACGTTAAATTACGTCGACATAAAATTGATTGGACGCAAAGCATTATGTCACTTTAAAAGTTTGTAGAAAATTTTCAGGAATATTGTAAGGAATTGTTTCATCGGTCACTGAAATGGGACAATTATTCCATCAAAACTGACGTGATTTCGGTTCTCTGTACATTTCTTTTAATTTTATATTAGAACAGCATAGAAATTGTATCCAAGTCATTTCGTCGTGACAGAAATTTTAAAACTATCGCAAATTCTTATACAAAACTTAACTATTGCAGAAATATATTAGTATATGAAGTTATTTTATTACATTTTTGCTATTATGTCTGTTATAACATAAAGGTAACAATTATTTTTACATTCACACGCGATAGAAATTTTTTTTCAAACTAATCACACTTTAGAAAATTAAACTCTTAAACTTGAGTCTTAAGAGTTTCTATTTTATATATTTTTATTAATTATAAATTACTATATTTTCGATATTTGTACTTTTAAATCGGATGGAGACAAAGAACGTACAAAAAAAAGTCCGTTTCTAACATAGTTTATCATTTTATGCACATTAAGATATGTCGCAGATTTTGGAAGTTTTTGTTCTCTGTCTCTCTACGTAGAACGCGTCCACAACTACAAAGAACTGTCCAAAATATAGATGTTATTTTATTACAATTTATTTCTGCCAAGTTTTGGACTCAATGCAAATGTCAGTTTTTTGACGAGAGGTTGTGGAGGATCTAAAATATGCCTACTCCTATTTTAATCGGTCGATCAAGAAAGTTGACAAGTTCAAAGTTTGTCCATCTGACAGCTTCTTCAGGTGACTTGACACATTTCCACTACTTTCAGTGTATGTATTTACATTTCTATGAGATTACTGATATTTAAATATTGACCATTTAAATTTCACATCATCTAATTTTCCAATTAGTGTTATTGAAGATTAGAATTTTGATAATGTTTTGTTTTTAGAAGTGAGAATTGACTAAATGCAAAATCAATTTTTTTGAACTTTTTATTTTGTATACTTGAAAAGATTTCCAATGAAAACACAACAGTGTATATATATATATATATATATATATATATATGCGCCTCGGTGGTGTAATGGTTAGCGTCGCTGACTACGAATCCATCGGCCCCGGTTTCGAGACCCGACGGCAGCCGGCGCGCAGCAAAACCCAGCTGTTCATCCTTCCACACAATAAAGAAAGTGGTTGGTAGATAAATGGGTACCCTAGGTGGCCTCGTGGTTAAGACGCTGGGCTGCTGATGGGGCGTGGTTCGGATTCCACGTTAAACTGTAGGTCTAAGGTGGAGTGAAAAGCTTAACCTTCGTCAGAATGAACAATTCTGGCGGAAGCTAACCAAAGGTTACTGTATATAAAAAAAATATATTTCAATATAAATTCAATTTTGATTTTGTATAAAATCTATACACACATATTTGGTCTTTTATATACGATAAAATTTAATAATAAAAAAAACTATCATGAAATTGGAGAATCAATTTTTAATTTGGTTATACAATTTTTGCATAAAATTTCATATAACAAATATAACTTTTTATTGTAAAAAAAAAAAAAAAAAAAAACCTTTTGTAAATGCAAATTTTTCTATATCATTTTTCACAATTTGGCGAATGTGTTGCTTGGCCCAATTCGAGGATCGTCTCTTTTAGATAACGCGAATTGAATGACCGCCAATTTAAGCTTTTGTTAATTTGGCGCCATTGTCCGCGGAGGAAATTCAAAATTGGCGCGTAATTTTCCTTCCTGACAATGACCAATCAGAGACGAGGATAAAAAACGAATAAAAACGGAAAGCACGAACGAACAAGAATAAAGCTAAAAAGAACGATAAAAAATATATGAAAAAAAAACCCACATTGAAACCATTTTCTTTTTCATTTTTTTTTCGTTCAGGGATAACGTAATTTTCTGGAAACTGAAATTCATAATTGCATTATATGCATCCGAAGTTTTATTTAATAAATTGAATATAATGTAAATTTAATTTAATCAAAGAGGGACACATTGTGAAAGTAATTTGCGAACATCAGAACAACCTCCGTTTATTTTAATTTTATTATTACAGATATATTCGCTAAAAAATGTAAATTTATATACTTAAAAAAATAAACATTTTTTTTTTTTGCAAAAGTTTAGCTTTGCATTAAAAATTAAAACAACAAAGTTTGTGATTTTATTTATATATACGCATCTTACCTTTAGGAGCAGGATCGATTTGTGGTCTGGTCGATCCTTTTGCAGCATCCCGCCTCATTTTCGGGATTTGGTGGAGGAAGGAATTGGTTTCCGATCTCCTCTTGATATGCCACGTTTGGGTTGTCAGGAATTTTGCACGAGAACCTACCCAGCTGGTTCTTAAAATTATTCAGGTTGGTGTGTTGGAGGTTCCACAGTTCCTTTGGCTGAACGTTGAAAAGTTTCGGGCCTCTTATTCTGAAGGTATTTTCCATCTTCGTTTTCATGGCCTCCTGTACAACCGCAGCTGAGACAGTGCAGAATCTATCTGCCTCTTCTCTCATTCCAGTGTGTTTCTTTTTTATTTCTACGGTTTGGGACATAACTGTCGAGTATTTTCCGTGTACAGTATATATTATTGTGCACCCTCGTGTCTTCTTTCCAGGGAGTAGAGTTTAGGGAATTGCAGTCGTAAAGTCTTCATCTTTCGTTTCCTCTATCTTAAACCTAAAAGTCCTTTGTATAGCTTTTATATTTGCAATATCTCGTTCCCTATATGAGCTTGTGAGTACTGAGCAATACATAATTATTGGTAGGAGTAGACTTCTCCATTATTTTAGCATTTTTGCTGCTGGGGAAGCTCCTCCCGATAATTCCTATTACTTTTCTATCTCTTGTGATTTTAATATTATAATGTTCTCTGAAACCTGCATCCAATAACATTACTCCAAGATCCTTGACTTGTGTGTATGGTGTTATTTGTTTGGTTTGTAATGTTTTGTACCCTTTATTCTGTAGCACCTTGTTGTTACCATATCTTATAAGTTGGAATTTTTCTCCGTTGAACTTCATAGTGTTGTGTTCCGCCCTCTTGAATGGTTTTAGGCGAATTTGTCTACAACAATTTGTCTAAAGATACAATTCATCTACAACAATTCATCTACAACAATTCGTCTACAACAATTCGTCTACAACAATTCGTCTACAACAATTCGTCTACAACAATTCGTCTACAACAATTCGTCTACAACAATTCGTCTACAACAATTCGTCTACAACAATTTGTCTACAACAATCTATCTACAACAATTAATCTACAGATACAATTTAGCTACAATAATTTGTCTACAGATACAATTTGTCTAGAGAAACTATTACTAATATTGGACCTAATATGTTTCATGGACTGCTCTCGATTTTCCTACGAAATTGCAAACAAGGGCAGTCGATGATCCTGATTTTGTTTCTGCAATCGGTTTTCTTGAGAAACCTGACCTGACCTAACCTAACCTAAGCTGACCTAATCGAGTTTCTTATACTATTGTTTTTTGCAAGATATCGCACTAATTCTTGTCATTTTTTGTGAATTTGTATGGCGTAAGCGCCACACCAGCTCGGACTTATTCAAAAAGATGTGGAGTGTATTGCGTCGTTCAGTAAATAAATTTATTCAATATCCAATAACATTTTTCTTTATCATTTCTCAAGAAAACCGATTGCAGAAACAAATTTTTCATTTTTTTGAAAAAATTAATAATAATTAACATCAAATAGCTTTCATTTTTCCTCTCTAGACAAATTGTATCTGTAGACAAATTATTGTAGATAAATTGTATCTGTAGACTAATTGCTGTAGATAAATTGTTGTAGACAAATTGTTGTAGATGAATTGTATCTTTAGACAAATTGTTGTAGACAAATTCGCCGGACACCCTCTTGAATAATGTTTCAATGTCGTTTGTAATTTTTCTGTCACCTTCTTTCGATATTTCCTCGCATATCTTTGTGTCATCCGCGAAACACGATACGATATTGTCATTAATGTCTGCATCAGTGTCTTCATTCATTAATATAAACATTTCTGAACCCTCGATTTAACGCCATTTACTACCACTCTTTGTGATGTTTTTTGATCAGAAAATAAATAGTCATCGTTCCACCTTTCCACTAATTCTTGTAACCTTAAATTTCATGATCACATATATCGAAGCTTTAGTAAAATCAGTATACATTAAATCTATGTTTTGACCTCAATATAAAGTTTCCAATGTTTTCTCTTTGTGGTCTTAATAACTGTGATAGGCATGATCTTCCAGTCCTGAAGCCATGTTGGTTCGGATTGAATAAATTCTTTTCTCGCAGGTAGCGAGCCATTTTGTCTTTAATTACATGTTCGAAGCACTTTACGAGTGAGAGCTACTGGCCGATAATTCTTAGGCATTGCTCTGTTCCCTCCTTTGAATAAGGGGGGCAATGTTCGTATTCTGTAATGGAAGTGGAATTTGTCCCGTTTCGAGTGATTTTTCCCCATAATAAGTATAGAAGCTTGGCAATACTTTCTTTGCCTTTCTTCAAAAACGTGGCACTTCTTGCGTCTGGCCGCGGTGCTGAATTCTTTCGTACTCGTGATGGAGCTTCATTTACGTCTCCTTCGAAGAACTCTAAATCTACAGTATTAACGGATTCATGTCCGAACTTGTTCTTGGCTGATTTTTATCTATGCCAAAGAATTCTAGATATTCTAATTTTTTCTTTGACTTAAGGGTACTAAACTCCAAATTAAATTGTTCCTTAAGCACTTTGCTCATTTTTTCTGTCGTTTGTATATTCGGTCGTCCCATCTTTTAATGGACCAATACTGTCTTTGCGTTGCATTTTCTTTTTCGCAAACGTGTAGAAGTATTTTTTTTTTTTTTGTTTTCTGCTACCTTGTTATATTTCTTCGTTTGTCTTCGATAAATGTGACTATAGCACACACGTTTAGGAATAGAGGAATTATTGGAAAGCTAGGAAGATAGATATTTAATTTTTTGAATCGAAAAACTCAGTGGTAGTAAATGGAGTTAAATCTGGTCTCTCAGAAGTCATGAGCTCTGTCCCACAAGGTACAGCATTAGCTCCCTTGCTGTTCATAATAATGATTGCGGACGTTCATGCAGATATTAATGACAGTATTGTATCATGTTTCGGAGATGACACAAAGATATGCAAGGAGATATCAAAAGGTAACATTAGATAAATTACAAAATGACATTGAAATATTATTTAAGTGAACAAAAGACAACAATATGAAGCTCAACGAAGAAATTCCAACTTCTATGATACGATAATGAAAACCCACTCTAATAGACAGAGTTATTTCCACAACAGTTTCGATGCCCACTGGCATCCTCTTCGGGTGGATACAGAAAAGTTCGTTTTTCTGTATCCACCCGAAGAGGATGCCAGTGGGCATCGAAACTGTTGTGGAAATAAACTCCGTCTAATAGAGTGGGTTTTTATTATCATATTTTGACCTTCACGTAGAAAAAGCGAAGTTTTTGCATTTCTATGATATGGTAATAACAAGGCGCTACAGAATAAAGGGTAGGGTACAAAACACTTGCCAAACAGATAACATCAGACACACAAGTCAGGGATCTTGGAGTAAGGGGCCATTCAAAAATTACATAACGCTAGTTTTGCTAAAACTTGACAACCCCCACCACCTTATAACGTTCCATAACGCTAGACCAGACACCCCCCTATTAGGGGCTACATAACATCTTAGGGGCCATTCAAAAACCAGGTGGTCCTTAAAAGTGGGGGGTTCCTTATTTGACTACCAAGGGCCACATGGGGAGGAGGGGTCTTGACGTTTAACCACGTGGCCACATCCCAGAGGACCAAAGAGTACAGCCTTGGGAAGAAATATAATTACGCTACACTGTATGCTCCAATTAATATGTATGCATCGAATATGTTGGTATGTATCCAATATGTATGCTCCAATAAATAATTTTTTGAACATTCAAAATTACATTTTTTAGTTAAGATATTATTTTCAATTAAAGAAACAAACAATTAATAGAGTTTATTTAGAAGATATTCCTTTTAATTGTTCATTTACCTCATTACCTCTCAATAATATAAGAAATCTAATATGGCACCTTACATTTTACATAAGATTAAGAAGGGGTGGGGGTGATATCAGAAGACCACGTAGTTTTGGAGGGGGGTTTAAGTCATTGGCCACAAATGACCACAAGGAGGGGGGACGGGTTTGAAAACCACCCGAAAAAGGACCACGTGGTTTTTGAATGACCCCTTAGTGGGTGTCTGGTCTTTCGTTACGGAACGTTACAAGGGGGTGGGGGTGTCAAGTTTTAGCAAAAATAGCGTTACGTAATTTTTGAACGGCCCCCCCAATGTCATCGGATGCACGTTTCAGGGAACACTATAATATTAACATCACAACAAATAGAAAAATAATGGGAATCATCTGGAGGAGCTTCCACAGCAGAAAAGCAATCATCATGCTAAATTATGAAAGAGTCTAGTCCTACCAGTAATTGAGTATTTCTCAGTACTCACAAGCCCATCCAGAAGACGAGACATTGCAAACATAGAATCCATGCAAAGGGATTTTACATCAAAGATAGAGGAAACGATAGGTGAAGACTACTGGTCTTTGCAACAATCCCTGAAACTCTACTCTCTGGAAGGAAGACGCAAGCGGTATACAATAATATATATATATGTATGGAAAATACTCGAGGGTTTTGTTCCTAAACGAAACAGAAACACACTGGAATGATATAAGAGGCAGATTTTGTACTGTTCCAGCTGCGGTGAGACAGGGGCCATGAAAACGAGGATACTCTCGGAATACGAGGCCCAAAACTTTTTAGTGTCCTGCCCAAAGAACTGAGGAACCTCCAGCACACACCAACCTGAATAATTTCAAGGACCAGTTGGACAGGTTATACAAAGTCCCTGACCAGCCATGTGTGACTGACTACGAGATCAGGAAGAGATGGGAAAGCAGTTCCCTCCTCCACCAAATTTCGCAATTAAGGCGGGATGCTGCAGAGGGATCGACCGCTGGTCGATCCTGAACCATCGTTCAAACAGTTATAAAGTATCATAAAGTAAGTGTATAACTTAAACTTGCTATTTAATTTAAACACAAAAACATTTGATATTATAAACGATAAAGTACTGTGTGTATATTAATTTGTATACTAATTTGGTATACTAATTTGTATATTAATTTGGTATAATAACACATAAAATTAAAGACATGGGAATAACAGGCAAAGTGGGAAAATGGATCTACAACTTCCTTAGTGATCGTCTGCAGGCAGTGGTGTAGTGCTAAATAAAGAAGTGAGGGAACGCATTTTGAAAGTGTTACTCGGATGCGGGGGGGACAATGGCGAGCGTGGCGAGCCCATACAGCTGGGGGTCCGGGGGCACTGTAAGCCCCCCGGGAAATCTTTTGAAATCTGACCAATTTCAGGGATATTTTGAGGTCATATGCACTGGATATTAGGATATATTCCAAGGTTGACGATGCAGTATTTCCAGTGTCATTAGATAAGACATCCAGTACGATCAATAAAAATAGCTAACAACTGGAATGATTAACTAAAAAAAATTAACAACTGGTACGCCGTGGTGACTGTTTCACCAGATCTTTATAGGCTAGCATTGCCTCAGTCGAAGCTAAAAGAAATGAAGCAGTTAATGATTCTTTCTCATATTTCTTCTAGGGGTGGGAATTAAAATTTCATGACGTTAGAGATTTGTAAGTTCGGATTTATTTGAAATAGTGAGGGAACGCCGTTCCGTTTACCAACAAAAGTAAGGGAACGCCGTTCCCACGCGTTCCCACAGCACTACACCACTGTCTGCAGGTCGTCAAAATTCAAGGTATATCATAAGGTTCATAAGGTACTTAGTTTTCTATTGATTCATGTAGTTATAAATATTTTTTTTAACTTTGTTATACTAATTTTTACTAAGAATAAAGGGGAATGCTCTTCACTTTGTTTTACCTTGTTCATATTACAAAATGGACTCTTTATGAGCGACTAATATATATATAATATATATATATATATATATATATATATATATATATATATATATATATATATATGCATATAACTGCAATGACCGCGCAGTATATAAATGAATAGAAAGGGCAATTGGAAGGCCCTGGGTTCGATTCCCGGGCGGTTCGCCTCATTTTTCATTGTTCGTTATCTCTCCTCCTCGTGTGCAGAAACGTTCCTTAACACTTATGTCGTTTCTATTCATATATATATATATATATATATATATATATATATATAACAGGGCGTCCCAAAAAAATGTATACACACTTTAACAGCTGATAGCTCAATTGATGTTTCTTTCTTTCCAAGTTAAACACATTAGAATTAATAATGGCAGTCAGACTAAGCTTTGAACAAAGGAAATTCATTCTAAAATGCTACTGGAAGTGTGAAAACGCAGTTGAAGTGCAAAGACAGTTTAGGAGGGAGTTTCAAACAGATCCACCAACGCGACTTACCATCACTCGAATTAGAGATAAGTTTGAAGCCGATGGAA
The DNA here is from genome assembly GCA_023014485.1 of Bathynomus jamesi. Taxonomy (NCBI): domain Eukaryota; kingdom Metazoa; phylum Arthropoda; class Malacostraca; order Isopoda; family Cirolanidae; genus Bathynomus; species Bathynomus jamesi. The sequence goes on along the minus strand of JAJOZX010004232.1, from coordinate 246,826 downwards.
CTGTTCAGAATGTCCACAAGAAGCGTTCCGGAAGACCACGGACATCGACAAGCCCCACAAAGCAAGAAAGAGTACTGGAAACGTATCACCAAAGTCCAAGAAAATCTGTGCGGCAAGCGAGTCGTGAGGTAGGAATTTCAGAATCGTCTGTCCAACGCATTTTGAAGCGCTGTCAATGGAAAAGTTACATTCCAAGATTAGTCCATGCTATTAATGAAGATGATCCGGACCGAAGAGTGGAGTATTGCGAGTGGTACTTGGCACGATGTGGATGTGGATTGGACGAAGGGGTTTCGTAGAATACCCTCCGCGTTCACCAGACCTCACACCACTAGACGTTTTTTTATGGGGATACTTAAAAGAGAAAGTCTACGCTATAAAACCTGCAACAGTCGCTGAATTGAGAGCAGCCATTGAACGAGAATGCACACAAATACCAAACGAAATGTTTCGTGATGTTTGCGATTCCATTGCTTCGCGTTATCAGCAGTGCCTGGACCAGAACGGACGTCAGTTTGAAAACAGGCGTTGACAAAACAATTAAATAATGTCTGTAGATTCTATTACATTTTGAAAATGAAATGTATTTTAATAAACACTGCCTTTATAATTATTTAAAGTGTGTATACATTTTTTTGGGACGCCCTGTATATACATTAAGAAGCATGTCTTGCGTGATGGAAGCTAATGTTTCTTCAATCCGTTGTCTTAATTCTGTGATGTTATTAACCTTCTTTGCATACACTCTGTCCTTTGTGTAGCCCCATAAAAAGAAATCCAGAGGCGTGATATCCGGGGAACGAGGAGGCCATGGAATAGGGCCATCTCGCCCCATCCAACGAGAAGGGAACTTTTCATTGAGGAACTTCCGCACTGCTAATCCCCAGTGTGGCGGTGCCCCATCTTGCTGAAAGAACACACGGGGCTGCATATCCTCAAGCTGAGGTGCAGCATACCATTCAAGCATATCTAGGTAATTTGTAGCCTTCACAGTGTTCTCATGGAAGAAAAATTGCTTCCTCCCTCACTGTCGCCATTGTGCCCCTAGTGGATGTTCTGCGAAATAAAGAAAAAAAATTCTTGAGTTGTGTTATTAATTGCCGCAAACCGTTTTAAGATAGCTCCTATAATAACGAATTTATTAAGGCTTATAATGGGGTGAATAATTTATGGACACCCTATATATATATATATATATATAATACACCTCGTTAACCTCGTTCAGGTTCCGTGTGTTGGTTTCTCTTCACACAAAGGTCAAGCTGGTGCCCCGCCTCTAGGCCTTGCTTGGTGGAGGGGCGAGAAATTAATATATATATATATATATATATATATATATATATTATAGTACCAGTGCTACATCAGATAAATTTGAATAAAATGTTGCAATTACATCGAGTGAGGAGGGTTAACGCGTAAAACACCTCTGGTCTCGAAACCGTCGTGTGTTTCCCAAGTTGTTGAAATATGACAAGTTGTGTTAGCTTTTATCTCGTCGTAGTGTGATGGTAGCGTTCACAGTTCCTTGTCAAGAATTTTCGGGTTTGAATCCTGGTGGGATAGTATATGAATCGTATGCACTTCATTATCCAGTTGCTTTAATGTTGTTATTTATTTTCGTTAAATTGTTAAGTTTGTCTATTTTATAAAAATATTTATATCGGAATCAAATTGTCCCTTAAATTTATTGCATGCAGTTTAGAAAAATGTAGCCACAATTTGCATTAAATAGTCAACTTTCTATTGATATCGCAACGATTTTAATATTACTTTTGCTGGTTTAGTCAGGAGAAAAGGCTGTAAATTCAAATTCAGAGCTGGGCACTTCCACAAACACTTCCGCAAACCGCAAATTCCGCAATTGCGGAATTTGCGGTTTGCGGAAGTGTTTGCGGAAGTGCCCAGCTCTGAAATTCATATTATTCCTTTAACTCCTAGGCTTTATTTAATGGTCTCCTAATTTACATGTAGGTTACAAATTAATAAAATAGGAAGTTTCCCTAGAAAAACAAGGCCAGGTGGAAGTACTTATAAAAGGAGGACACAATCAGTGTCAGGTAGACTTCTAACTTTATACATTTCAGTTAACATTGTGCAAGATCAAAAAATGAATTTTCGAAGAGAGAATAGAAACCCAAAGCAAAATCCGATACGAAAAGTGTGTGTGTGCGTGCGTGGGAGTGGAGTCTTTAACCTTTTTGTAACAGAAAAAGTCATGTATGTCGGAGGAAACCTACAGCTTTCCATGAGATCCGAACCACGATCGCTACATCATCTGTACGCGGAGGACGGTCCCCCATTGAACTACTGTACCCAGACCCAATGTCGTTTAATTTCGTTGACTGATGGAAAGCGGTGGTGCGACAATGGCTACGACGTAAACTTAATCCAAAGGAAGGCAAAGATCAACCGCTTCATCACCAATGTGCAGATGCAGAGGGGCTCCCTTTTCCATTCAGTAGAAGGACCATTTGTTAGAGGCTTCACAATGAGAGTAATTTAGTTGCAAAAAGACCAGCAAGAAAACCGCTCCTAAACGAAAAGTAGCAGAAGGAACTTCTTTTTTTAAAGAAATATAATCATTGGACCGCTAAACGCTGGGCCAAAGTTTTGTTTAACAACGATCGCTAGGTCATGCAATTTATGTAGGACCATCCGTACGTCAGGCATCCACCAAATCAATTACATCATTCTAGATATTGTGCTGCCATGAAACACCCTCCTGAAGTTAGGGTTTGAAGATGTTTCGGTATCGAAGGTGCTGAGGAAATCTGGTTCCGCCCAAAATATACAACAGTGAATTCTCGTGTCTGATTAAACATCCTCGAACAACATGCTCAGAGAACGATATAGGGGCTGGATATTCCTGGTTCCAACAGAATAGTGCACCTTGCTACACAGCTAAATTTGTAAAAAGAATGGTTTACGTAAAATCCCATTTCAATTTTCGAATGGCCTGATAACTCTTCTAATCTTAATCCGATTGAGAATCCGTGGCAGTTTGAGGTGAAAGCCTCTGAAAAGAAGCTGGATCCCATGAAGAAATATCTTTTCTAATATAAAAACAGTTTGTCAATCCAAGATGGACCTGGAATTGTACCAAAACCTTGTGTCCATTCCGAACAGCGAACAGGATCAAAGCAATCACTGATGCTAATTAAGAAACGGCCTACTAAATATTAATGCCACAATAAAAATTAAATTCCTTAAAATTTTCTTTGATTTCAAACCTTGGGCCACGTTAATATATACACACACATACTCAGTCTGTATATATATATATATATATATATATATATATATATATATATATATATGTGTGTGTGTGTGTGTGTGTGTGTGTGTGTAAGAATCCTTGAGTGAATTTCGTGCTAAAATAATGAGTACGAAATAAAATTTTTGAAACATGGCTAAGGACTTTTTAGAACCTTCCCTCCTCACTTCATCTATTTTCCTTCTGAATCAAAATGATACTTCTACATTGTGTATATATATACACAACGTTACTTCAATATTATATTTAAAATAAACATTGTATACATATGTAATATAATATTTATTATACAAGTCAGGAAATTTTTATTTACAACTGCTTTTTTTTTTTCAAATTCTTGGAACAATTTCTGAATTTGAGAATTTTTAGATAAAATTATGCAAAATAAAAAGCCATTTTGTTAAATATTTAAACTAAAAACTCATAAGCGTCACCTTCCTTTACCTTTCTCAACGGAAATGATAGAGAGGATATATATATATATATATATATATATATATATATATATATATATATATATATATATATATAATCTTTATATATAGTTTAAATCCTGTCTATTTTTGAGAAGTTTGAAATTCAGTTGTGAAGTTGGGTGAAAAACAATTTTTGCGACTGGTAATAGGCAATTTCGAACAGCCAATCGCGACGCTTCGACATTTTTTTTAACAAAGGGGAAAAGGGGAGGGAAAGTAAGGGAAATGGGAGCGAAAGGGAGACAAGGAGACCGATAGAAAGGGGTCTTTTACTTGTCACTGACGGTAATGTGAGGGTGTGCAATGTGCATGAGGTTGAAATCTTAATTTGTATGTAGAAAAAATTGGGTTGCCATACATTTATTTTTAAATATATATATATAATATATATATATATATATATATATATATATATATATATATATATATATATATATATATATATACACACACACACACACACGAGGGTAATTCAATAAGTATCCGCACTTTTATTTTCACAATTTTATTTTCACATCTGATAGATTATAAACACATCACTTCTCAACATAATCTCCCTGTTTCTCAATACACTTAGTCCAGCGATCTACAAGCTTCCTAATGCCATCACAAAAGAATGTTTTTGGCTGTGTGCGTAGCCAGTCATGAACCGCCTCCTTCAGGTCATCATCGCCTTGGAATCGCTGACCTCTCAAGCGTCTTTTAGTGGTTCAAACAGGTAAAAATCCGAAGGTGCCAGGTCTGGACTGTAGGCTGGATGGTCGAGAACTTCAAATTTAAGTTCTTGAAGGCATTTTCTAGTCTGTGCAGCGGTATGATGGCGCGCATTGTTGCGTAACAGAATAACACCTTCCGACAATCTCCTCTCCGTTTTGTGCGAATTGCTTGCTTTAACTCATTCCGAAGCATGTCAGAATACGACGTACTTATTACTGTAATTCCACGCTCTAGATAAAGTTCAAGAATAGGGCCTCGTGTATCCCAAAACAGTGTTAGCATAACTTTACCTGCTGACAGCTGCGCTTTGAACTTCCTTGCAACGGGAAGGTGTTATTCTGTTACACGACAATACGCGCCCTCATACCGCTGCACAGATTAGAAAATGCCTTCAGGTACTTAAATTTGAAGTTCTCGACTATCCAGCCTACAGTCCAGACCTGGCACCTTCGGATTTTTACCTGTTTAAACCACTAAAAGACGCTTTGAGAGGTCAGCGATTCCAAGGCGATGATGACCTGAAGGAGGTGGTGCATGAGTGGCTACGCACACAGCCAAAAACATTCTTTTGTGATGACATTAGGAAGCTTGTAGATCGCTGGACTAAGTGTATTGAAAAACAAGGAGACTATGTTGAAAAGTGGTGTGTTTATAATCTATCAGATGTGAAAATAAAATTGTGAAAATAAAAAGTGCGGATACTTATTGAATTACCCTCGTGTGTGTATATATATATGTATATATATATATATATATTATATATAATATATACGTATATATATGAAAATTAAAAGGTTTATAGTCCATATGACAATTATTAATACAATGACAGTTCATATACTAAGGATAGAAATATATACAATTGATTAGAAATAATAATGTCGAAATTAAGTGGAGCTACAGACAGATGTTTTCGGACCAAGAATTCCATAGCTTAGAGGATAAACGGCAGGACTCGTGGATAGCTTAGATAATCGGATTGGTTGATTTTGTAATTCTTTGCATTCGGCTGTATTGAGCACGTCTTGTTACCTCCGGGAAGCTCGGAACATTGCAGGTAGCAAACATTTGTGAAGCTGAGCATCTCTGGGGGGTGATTTATGTAAGAGTCTAAAAGACCTGTTGTACAGCAAATTTAAGGTTCTGTCAGAACTTTTTTTATAATTCACCCAGAGTTGCTGTCCGTATATATTACTGCAGAATACATACGGAGAGTGTCTTTAGCTTCACTTGTACAGAACCGGAAGTTCCTTATAGTCATATTCGCTTTAGCACGAAGGCTTCGAGATTGTTTTCTTATATCTGAGTCATCACTCAAGGAGCTGGTGATAGTTTAACCCAAATACTTAAACTCTTGTACTTCCTCAATTACTTCACCTCTCATTTTAAACCTAATATCAGCTGGCTGATTACAGCTTTTAGGATGAAATTGCATAACCTTAGTTTTTGTAACATTAAAAAGAATATCATGTTTCTGCGAATACACTTCGCAGACTTTCAGGAGCCGATCCAGACCTTTAACAGGGAGACTTATTAACACATTGTTGGTTGTAAACAATGTGATTCCTTTTACATTGGTCAGACGGGAAAAGATTTGCACACGCGTGTAAAACAGCATCAATATTCCGTTAGAACGGGACATTCGTCCAGTGCCCTTTTTGTCCATTTATCAGAGTTATCCCATTGTATTGATTGGAATAATGCTTCAGTTTTGTTTCACTCTAGCAACATTGTTAATAGAAATATTCTTGAGTCTGCTATTATCCAACTTACAAATAACTTTAACATGAGCAAAGGTCTTTTTCAACTCGATCCCGTTGTTTTGAATTCGTTCAAAACGGATTTAGACAAGAAGGGCAGAGTGCTAAAGCTTTGGTAATTTTCCCTTATAAATTTGTATGCTCTTCTTACAATTTTTATTTTTCCAAGTTTTATTTTTATTTATTTTTTTTTTTTTTTTGTGACATATATCATTCAGGCATTATCTATAAAATTGGTTGTAAACAATCCATTTGATCTTGTGTTGAATTCGGCCAAAGTGCTAAAATTGGTAGTTTTCCTTACAAATTTGTATGCTCCTCCCACAATTTTTATTTCTATATTTATTATATATATATATTTTTTTTTTGTAACCTATATATAGTCTTGGACTCTTTATTTACTTCAGTGTTCCTGAGACCACTCTGTGTTTCCTTTCCTCGTGGTTTTATTCATCATATATATATATATATATATATATATATATACACACAGCTGTGTGCATATATTAGCCAATAAGTATGGGACAATGATCCTGTTTTTTTTTTACTTTAAAGGCTGAAACTTGGAATACCGAGGAAGTAAACAAATGCAGAAAGCGATGGCAATAAAATTTTTTAGTATACTTTCTATGCTTTTTTCCTTTGGGTTTCAAATGTGAAACACCACATTGAGACATGGATTCATTCATGGAGGACCTGCAGATATTTCTGATATCTGGATCTTTAAGCCAGCGCGTTGTATAGAAAACGTCCCACAAGTTTACCCTTTACTTAACTGTGCTTTTTTCATTCAGATCTTAGAGAAAGCCCATATATTTTCTGTTGGGTTTAAATCGGGAAACATTTCTGACAAATCTGTCATTCATTGTCATTATCTTTAATATATAATATATATATATTATAATATATATTATATATATATATATATTAACAATTTTCGATGTGTAACCTTGAAAAATCCATTTTTTTGTCTTCAAACTACTTACAACTTAAAGAATATCAGACAATTTTTCCGTCAGTACTGGAACGCATATGACACTATTCATCGTGCCTTCGACAAAGTACAAATCCATAGAATGAAAAACGTGACTACACCATAACCTTCATGAGTGCTTTGTAATGAACACCTGATGGATTGGTATCTTCTTGCAGCGCTTCATTTTTCTTGCATAAACTGCTTGAACGCAAAAAGTTTAAAATTGGGACTCGTCACTGAACATTAACAAAAAAATTAAGCTGGAATTGTAAGCCTGGGCCATAAAGAAAAAGGAAAAAAATTAATGATGATGTCCTTAACTGCAAACAAAAGCATAGTTCATTTGTCATATGTTGATTAGGGTTATGACTTTTTATTTTTTTGTCATAAATATTGTTTCCTGTATCATCAATCGATGAACTTTTGCTTGAAAACAATAAAAAGGGCCTAATTCTTCAGAATTAAAGAAAAATGTCACCCGAAAGCAAATATAGTATATTAGTTACAGGTTATTTTAAGCAATAAGTAAAACAATTAAAACAATAATAGAGTAAATGTATAATATTGTATTTGTATAATTAATATGTATTGTATAGGTATAATGTTGTATAATATAATATATGTTTATGTATAATAATTGTGAAATAAACATGCAAATTTCTATTTATTTTATTAATTTTTTATTTTTTATTTTGGGGTGAAGTTTTTTCAAAATATATCGAAAAAACTGTTATTTTCATTATCAGGGGGCAAAAGTTCATCGATTTATGATACAGGAACATGAGGTTATAAAAATGTCATAACCCTAATGTTGATATTTGTATGGCTATTATTTTATCTATCATATTTTGCGTTACAGAAGTTCAGTGGATATGAAACCTGTGCTTGTGTACTATGACTGCTAATAATTTAGAGAAAAATATTAAGAACGATTTCATTTCAGAACATTTCAGATCATTCAACATGCAGAGTCATTATACATTAAATATGCGTTCATATTTGGTGCTTTACATTTTTGCAGCCTTCAGCACAATATAGCCCAGATATTTCTTTGCCCATAAATAGAGTTCAGCATTCATCATAGTACAGTAGTTGAAAGGAGGCTCCTTGGATAGCAGGAATGCTAGTCCCATGCACGTCTAATTTTTTTTTTTTTTAGTGTTCTGGCATATATGTTAATACCACTGCTCTCAAGTTCTCTTTGAATAGCAAATGAGGTTTTCTATTAGTTATTTTCTATATACATTTAATAGTTGGGTGTCAACTCGAGCAGTTATTTCTTTCATTCTCAACTTTTCCATTCAGCTCCGGTTCGCTTCTTCCCTTGTATTAGCAATGGTTAGTAATTAACAATTGCTGTTTTAGGCCTATATTTAAGTCGTTAGATATATCTCGAATTGATTTCCACATGTCATTATACAAACCAGTTACTCTGAAACACACAATCACTCATGATGGATATTACAGCTCTTTCAAGACGTTTGTAAATCACACAAATAAATACAGCAAGTACACAAACGAAAGCAATATTCAGGAGTATTTATCAATAAATACAATTTTTTTGTCCCATTTTCATCTTTTTCGGCTACTGATAACATACAGTGTATATATATATACAGGGTGTCCATAAAGTCTGGAAACATAGGACATTTTTCTTAGAACTGTAGGTTGTTGTTGGTTAGCCGATCAGCCCACCCTGATCGAACAAGCCGGCGGCACGCGGGTAACCGATCGCCCTCTCCGGAGTGGACCAGAGGTTCAGCACACTAGTGATGTTGTGTTGTGTTCTATGTTGTGCTAAAGCGGTACAGTCTGTCATAATGTGTTCAATTGTTTGTGGTGTGTCCTGGCACAGGTGGCAGGTGTCGTCTGTGGAGTTGTCTAGTCTGTGTTAGGGTGATGTCCACATCGGAATCGTACTAAGTTAACTCGATCCGATCTGCTCAGGCTGGTCTCTGACCTGTTAATGGGTGGCGACTTCGCACCTAGGACCGCATTCGGATTGAGTCGTGTCAGTGCTTTGTGGGTTAGGTGTGTGTGTGTTTTCTGTACTGTGTGATGTCTGTGGGGCGTGGTATGGAATGGAGTATTTGGTTATAATGTCTCTCTGGTGTTACCTTAATGGTGCGAGGTGTTGGTGCATGATTGTACATGTAGTGGCAAGGGTGTTGTGGGTTAGAGTTGTGTTCCCCTCGTGTCTAAATGTTCCCTAACTTTCAATATTTTTGTTTCCGTGTCCAGGTGTTCTATTGGTGTTTGAGTACATCCTGTAATGATAAGAAGTGCGTTGTTTTGTATTGTCTGTAAGGTGTTTGTGTGTTTGATAATGGGTGCACAGCATGGGTTAGCATAGTTCATAACTGAGCGAATATATTGTTTGTGTATGAGTGATGTTGTTTCCTGCTGGTGTCCAAAGTTTGTGCCTGTTAGTACCCTAAGCGTGTTAAGTCTTGACGTACATTTGTTTTTAATGTCCTGAATGTGGTTTGCAAAAGATAATGATGTGTTGTATGTGACCCCAAGTATTTTGGTCCTGTGAGCGTGTGGAATGTTGTTGTTTAGTGTAAGCTGTGGAGTTATCTGGTGTTCTTTTGTGTTGCTTGTTAGCAAGGTGATGGTTGATTTTGTGGGCGCTACTTTGAGTCTATTGTGTGTGAGCCAGTTTTATATACTGTTTATGTATGTATGTAGGTTATTTGTAGCGGTGTCGATGTTGTTGTGGGTAGATGTTAGAGTGATGTCATCTGCGTATAATGATAAGGTTAGCTTGTTATCTATTGGTGTTGGAATGTCATGCATGTATAAGTTGAACAGTGTTGGTGAGAGAACAGAGCCTTGAAGGACCCCGTTCGGAAAAAGCTTGTTTTTGGATGACTTGCCATTAAATGTGACATGTGAGTATCTTCCTGAAAGATAGTTGCTCAGCCACCATTTGGTGTTATTGTGCAGGTTTGTGTTGAGTATTTTGTTGGAGAGAGAAGCGTGGGATAGCATCAAATGCTTTACTAATGTCTATTGTTGCTAATAGTGTACGTTGAGCTGGTCGTCTGGGGTTAATGCCATCCATGATGTGCTGCGTGAGGTTAGTGAGTAATGTCATGGTTGAGTGGTGAGGTCTGAATCCATGTTGAGGTGGCGATAGTGGTATGTGTGGGTTGGTGATTTGTAAGATTAGTCTTTCTGTTACTTTGGAAGGTGTGCATAGTAAAGTAATGGGTGTATAGAAAACTGGTTCTGTTGGATTTTTGTTTGGTTTGAGTAGTGTAATAATTTTACCTTGTGTCCATATGTCAGGAATAATACAGTGTTGGTATGAATATGTGCTGATGTTTGTGAGAGCTAGTATTCCCTGTGGGCCCAAGTGTTTAAGGTATATGTTAGATATGTTGTCTGGTCCAGTAGCCTTCGAATTCTTAATGTTTCTGATGATTTTGGTGGTCTGGTCGGTACTAGGGCAATTGCGTCCTGGTCAAGTGCGTCCCGGTCATTGGCGTCCCCGGACAATTGCGTCCCGGACAATTGCGCACTTCTCCAACTACTATATGAAGTTTATTTATTAGAGAAGTGAATAGAAAGTTAGTATCGGAATTTCAAATATACTTTTCATTTTAACCTATTAAACTTGTTATATGTTCATAAGTTCTGTTCGAAACTGTTCTCTAAAACTTTATCCATCATCAGCAACATCATTGTCAAATTTTATGGGTTACGTCCACTTAAGATAAAGTTAGTTTCGTTAGTTTTAACGAAAATATCACAACTTCAACTAACCAATCGTCAAGGGCATACAGTTGACCCAACTGGGCATTCAATTAATCTAACCGGGCATTATATCCCATACAAAATTACAATAACAAACATACTCGTCCCTCGTCATTGGTGTCCCTGGACAATTGCGTAGGTGAAGTCACAATGAACTTTCTATTCACTTCTCTAATAAATAAACTTCATATAGTAGTTGGGGAAGTGCGCAATTGTCCGGGACGCAATTGTCCGGGACGAAATAAAACCAGACGCAATTGTCCAGGGACGCCAATGACCGGGACGCATTTGTCCGGGACGCACTTGACCAGGACGCAATTGTCCTGTCACCGGTCTGGTCTGTATTGAAGGGTCGTGTCGAGTCTGTTGGTTTTCTTGTGTCTGACTGTTTGTTTGTCTGCGTGTTTCTGGTTGTTGTCTCTGTTTAAGTGACTTATCTTTGCGTAGTGATTAACTAGAATGTTAGCTTGTTGTGTATATGTTGGGATATTATTTTGGCTGCGACAGATAGCCACGTGTGAGGTGTGAATGCCGCTGTTAGAGTGGGTAATGCTGTTTATAGTCTTGTATAGCCTGGATATATCTGTGGAGTGGTTTAGTGTTGTTATGAATTCCCTAAATGTTTTTGTTTTTCTTTAAGTTTGTTGCTTATTTCTGTGTTGAGCTGTTGTATCTGCTGTTTTATGGCTTTGTGTGTGTGGTGTTTGTGTTTGTTTGAGAACTGTAGGTTATCTGCAATGGATAAAAAAGATTATCTTAATATTTCCCTGTACAAAAACCATTACCCAACTTTTGAAAAAATATTGTGGTTCACCCTGTATATTGATCTTACTGCTGAGGCCGTATGTTATACCCATACCTTTTACTCTTTCGAACGCTGGCTTTGAATCTAGATTCAATGCCCCAGGAGTAGAGGTACAGGCTCGCAACTGGAGAGAGGTATCAAAATATGATGCTCAATTGAAAGGCGGTCAAAGTCAGCAACTGATACTTTCAAATGACAGTCAGTTTCTCCATAAATAATTAATTTTCCTAATTCTTACACAAAATAATTTATTTCCTTTTTCATTTCAGACTATCATTCTGCTATAGTTGAACAAGCTATAACATAATGAAATACTCTTTGGAAGATGAAGCATTGATATTGAACTTGCGTAAGGAGAAACACTGAGGTGCAAAACGAATGAAGAAAGAGTTTCCAAATAAACGATGGACGATACCTGGACTTCAATATCTCATAAAGAAAATCGATATCACAGGGTCAACCAAACGAAAAGAAGGCAGTGGAAGGCCAAAAACATCACGTACTGAGGAAAATATTGACACGGTTTCATCCATGATATGCAGTCAAGAAGAACGGCCCAACACCCACAAGTCCGTTAGAGAAAATTCAAAAACTACTGGTTTTTGTCGCTCTAGTGTTCGTCGTATAGTAAAAGATGATTTGGGTCTTAAATGTTTTAAAAGAGTCGAAGTTCATAAGCTCTCTGCATCATATAAGCAAGCAAGAGTTGAAAAATGGCGTGCTCTGTTAGATCGATTCCCAGACAGAGAAGTGTCGAAAATATGGTTCAGCGACGAGACCTTTACGATTGCTTCAACAATAAACACACAAAATGACCGAGTTTATGGAAGACAGGGCAAAAAATCTATCAGTCTAGATCGACTTTGCAGGGAACGTCCGCATTTTTCTCAAAAAGTCATGGTTTCCATCTTTATTTCAAAGTTAGGGAAGTCAGAGATTGTTTTTGTTAATCAAAATGCCAAAATCACTGCTGCTTATTACCAAGAAAAAATCCTTGATGCGGTACTGCCGTCGATAAGGGAGAAGTCAAGGTTGCAAGCGTGCATTGATAATGGAGGAGGGCACATTCGGCATAATCTTGGACTCAGTTACGTAACTGTATAGAAACAAAGTTTTCTACCCGTGTCTGTATAACAACGAATTACAAAATAATGGTTACAGTTAGCAAAAATCCAACTTCACCACGAGATAGACCATGAAATTCTATACAGGACACGTATATTGATTGTCCAAATAACATTTGATAAAGGTAAAATTATATTGTTCAAAATCAGGGTAATAGTTTTTTTTGGCCCACCCGGTATATAATAAATTTTTCAGAGTACGAAATGCCTGTTCACACCTAAATAACTGTCTCCAATAAACACAACTGAAATTGAATCATTAGGAATGGTATTCGTACAAAATAACATCGCTTGAAGTCTTAGACCTAGCAAAACTGCCGGAATTACAGCTGTTTATTGCTAGTTGCGGACTTGTTCTCATAACTACCGAGAACAAGCTTTAAAATGCTGCTCATCTCCAGCTATCACTTTCTGCAATCCTATAAATTTGTTCAGGCTTCCTCTGTAATATTAAAAAAAAGGATTAAAAAATAATTAAAACCAATTCAATTTACTTCTCTTCTTCCTAAAGTTAACCATGATTTTTGTGGTTTGTTAGTTCCTATAGAATAATAATATATTTAGGTTAGACCTACAGCAAAGATATCAAATGTAAATACCAGAATGTGGACCAACACTGATGAATTAGCAAAGGTGCGGTTATTCAGTTGTGTAGAACTGTAGATAATAAAACTTCGGGCTCCGTTTATTATTATTTACGACTTAAAATAAATCATCTAAATTTTTTTCTCTCTCTATATATATATATATATATATTATATATTATATATATATATATATATATATATATATATCTATATATATATATATATATAATATATATATATATATATATATATATATATATATATATATATATATATATATATATATATATATATTATATATATATATATATATATATATATATATATATCTCTATATATTATATATATATATATATATATATATATATTATATTATATAATATATATATATATATATATATATATAATATATATATATATATATATATATATATATATATATATATATATATATATATATATATATATATATATATATATATATATATATATATATATATATATATATATATATATATGCAAATAACTGCAATGACCGCGCAGTATATAAATGAATAGAAACGACATAAGTATTAGGAACGTTTCTGCACACGAGGAGGAGAGATAACGAAATAATGAAAAATGAGGCGAACCGCCTGGGAATCGAACCCAGGCAATTGGAAGGCCCTGGGTTCGATTCCCAGGGGTTCGCCTCATTTTTCATTATTTCGTTATCTCTCCTCCTCGTGTGCAGAAACGTTCCTTAATACTTAGTCGTTTCTATTCATATATATATATATATATATATATATATATATATATATATATATATATATATATATATATATATATATGAATAGAAACGACATAAGTATTAAGGAACGTTTCTGCACACGAGGAGGAGAGATAACGAAATAATGAAAAATGAGGCGGTCATTGCAGTTATTTGCATATATATATATATATATATATATATATATATATATATATATATATATATATATATATATATATATATATATCAAAAAGTCTGTTTCCATGGGCATTTGCGTTAATAATATTTTGTATTTAAAGTTCAGGTAATTGACGATATGGGTGAATATACAGATCGAGAAATGGTTTTGCTACATGTTGCATGTCAGATGGAGGACATGTCACTTATTCCATGAGCGAACCCTCATATGTCATTGCCACATCATAGAATCAGGGTGTCGTTCATAGAATAAGTGACCTGCCTCCCTCTGGCTTCTAGTCTACCAGTTAACATGTAGCAAAACAGACTCAACCTTCTCTTGATCTGTATAGTCACCGATAACGTCAATATCTGAACTCTAAATAAAAAATATTATTAACGCAAAACACCTGTGAGAACGGACATTTGATATACCTGTATTAATATATATATATATTTTTTTTTTTTTGCATTAACTCCTTTCATAACGAAGTCACACCTGCAATATGCATGGGTATAGAACAGATGTTTAGTTTATATCATTCGACATTATAATTTCTTATATGGTTAAATTGACCTGAAGACGTTTGTTCATTTGTTTGTAAAAGGGAAAGGACTTTAGCTTTCGAGATACTCGTACTTAATTGTTACTATACCATCCTGCGCTTGTGCAGAGTATACACAATGTGTTCTAAGTATACTTAACACGTTTGGATGCCGCGTGACCCAGCGGAGGTCACAGCACTGCGCTATTTTGATGTATTATTTCTCCGCGAAACTAATCTGGGGGGGAGCCCCGACTTGACACCGTGCGACTTCTTTCTTTGGGGGTGGGTAAAGGAAGAAGTCTACCGCACCAAACCGAGGACATTGGAAGAACTGGAGGACCGAATTCGGGAAGTCATGTCCTCCATCCCGCTGGAGTTCCTGCTAAAGTCAGTGGACGCCATTCCTGGGCGGCTCCAGAAGCTGGTGGAAAGAGTTGGAGCCCACATTGAATTTTAGAGAAAACCTACCATGTATGCCTACCTTTCCATATTATTTCTTCTGAAATAAATGGATAATATACGTATTTTTTTACCAATCCAAAATAGGGAGCTACTTTCCGCCCACCCTGTATATATATATATATATATATAGTTTGTGTGTGTGTATTGTGTTTCTCCCTGACTGCATCCGCGCGTGAGCGTTTTTTTCTGCACATTACAACTTCCCTGTTTTCCCATATTCCGATAAATATAAAGGGGAAAACTCTTGAATTAAATCCTGAAGCATCTTGATGGTTTATTTGGACTGTGAAAAGCTGCTTTCACTCCCTTTTTACCTTAAAGGAATGATCGATTTTGAAGCGAAGTAAAACTAGCAATAACAAATTACAAAAAAAAAAAAAAAAAAAAAAAGAATGAAAAGTTTTTCCATTTCTTTTTCTCGCTTTTTTAAATTTTTATTTATATGAACGTAGTCTCTCTCTCTCTCTCTCTCTCTCTCTCTCTCTCTCTCTCTCTCTCTCTCTCATTACTTTTCTTAGCATGCATGACTTGTTTTTCGGATAATGTCGAAATTAAAGATTTTAAATTCTAATTCAAGTGCAAATATGAACTTATTCATTATTTAAAAACTGATTCACAGTAAGTCAGACTAATTCTTTCATATCAAAGACGGAGAATCTTTATATCTTATATATATATATATAGATATATATATATATATATAATATATATATATATATATATATATATATATATATATATATATATATATATATAATATATATATATATATATACACACACACACACACACACACACGTGTATATATTCATAGCTTCGCTTATACGTAATATATTTTTTGACACCAAATTCCGCTATTCGCAATGCCAAATAAGGGAAAAATAATTCACAATTCTGCCTGCTACCAAACGCAGCGCAGCATGCCCGTATCGCAGCCATTATTCAAGAGAAGGCATGGTCTTTGTGGCGAGATGTGAGGAAGTCGTTGGTGAAAGTGAGAGCAGTGGTGGTGAAACTTTCAGTGCGAGTCGGGGATGGGATGGTTTGACCCCAGTCGGGGGTGGTTTGAGGAAATAAAAGTACAGTACAGGTATATTTATCTTTTATTGATGTTATTCATAACTTACTATGCTAATACAGGTCTGTATTTTATACTTGCTTTTATGTATCGTATAGGAACGTATCCAAACATCTTACCTTCTGAAAAATGGCCACCGGAACGCATCCCCCCATAAAACATATTATATGGGAAAAATTATTCGTTATTCGCAATTTCGCTATTCGTAATGAGTCTGAGGAACATAACTCTTACGAAAACCGGGGTATACCATATATATATATATATATATATCAGTGGCGTGCAGTCATGGTACTTCAAATTAAGAGTAATTTTTTAGTATTTTATTATATTTAGTTTATTTTAGAAGGGTTGGAATGGTGAACATTGGTAACGGCACGCATTACAGGCAAGTTACCAAAGAAGCCTCAAGGCGTTCATCAGTTCAAGGTCGTGCAGTGCGAGAAATAATGTTATTTGTGACCATCCAAATATCGCAATTTTTTTGTGTCGTATCATTTCCCCTCTATTTTTTTAAGATTTACATTTTACATAATGAGCGCAGCTGAAAGTAAATGTTCGTTATGCGACCTGACCAAAAGTTCATTTCTTCCAAAACATTCGAAGAAAAATTGTGAATAAAAAATGTAAGCAAACCACAACCGGAATTACTTAATCTAGTTCAAATAAAAAAAAAAAGTGTAGCCGCAGATTTCATACTTCAAATCATTCTATCAGACTGTCATTTCTCGGACTTTTTAGTACTGAAAAAGAATTACTGATAAAAGTTAAATCGAGTCCAAGCTTCTATGACACTCTTATAGATGAGTTTGCTTCAAACACCAGAAGAATAGATTTAAGTAATAAATAATCAAGAATTTGATCCAAAACTCTAATTGACACAGACTTCAAACCTGAATATGTTTTGCTATTACTCAGTGAGTACCCAGTTATTAATTAATTAATAAAGAAAAATATTTGAAGTTGCGTTTAATTTATGTATTATATATTGGAAACCATTACAAAAAAATAGTTTATCATGGATATAATTGTAAGGTATATTTTGTATTCTTGTTTTAGAAATTTTCTCGAAATTACATTTGCTTGATTTTCTGATCCAGGCAAAGAGGCCATGTAGTGCATATTGCGTACCGAGGTTCGAAGGTTACAGCACGCCACTGATTATAAAGGGTGTCCCAGAAGTCTTGGAGGGGTTTTATTTGGCTATTACTTTTTTGTTTGGGGATCAAATAAAAAAAGTTTGTAACACTTGAAAATATATTTAGTGCGATTTTAATTACAAATTTAATATCTGGTGAAAATCTTCATTTTCATTGCGTACATCTAAAATCGCATTAGCGTACATTATCCGACTCTGATGATCTTGTGGTTTAATTTCTTGAGCAATTTGAATTTTGTACGGGTAAAGATTGATATCCTCTCTTAAAATTCGATGTAAGGAACTTCTTGAAATGTTTAATTCCTGGCTGCGTCGTCGGACTGACGTGGATTTTCCTCAACGCTTTCACGAACCATCTCAACCCGAGTTGGACTTCGGCTTGTCCGTGGTTCGTCTCCCTGACCCTTTCCCATACGAAATTTAGCGACGCTACCGTCGAATAGCTCGATCAGAAGGAGCAGAACGTGTGTTGAATTTTAATCGAAAAGCTCTTTGAGCGGCAACGATGGAAGAGTTGTTTGTCAAATAAAGTTCCACAATAACCACTCTTTGTTGCACTGTCCAGGATTCCATTTTCATTAATCGCAGCAACGGTACTTTAATTGAAAAATAAAAATAAATAAATTAATCAAAAGAAAAAAAAGTTATAGCCAAATAAACCCCAAATAAATCTGCAACGTAAATGTTGCAGATCTGTAACCCTCGTTACAAGAAATCCAAGGGCGTTAGGTTAGGAGATCGAGCAGCCCAGAGCCTGTGGCCTCCACGTCCGATCCACCGATTTGGAAATCGTTCATTTAGGTACTCCCGAACAATGTTTGCGTGATGACAAGGTGCCCCATTTTGTTGAAAGACGACGGTGTTTAAAATGCCATCTGAATGAAGCTGGGACATTTACGTGCTCGTATCGTAACAGCAGTTACTTACAAAAATAACCCCTGTCATGCCCCAAAATGTGTTCCGCAATGCTGCTGACAGATTCGAACTCTGTAGAGATACTCATGGTGTTCATGTAGAATCATATACTTAAGTATTCATTAAATGTATGCCTTCTATTATATTGTTATTGAATTTTACCCTTTTTGCTACGTTTTCACTGAAATAGATAGGGACTTTAAAAACACCTGTATATATATATATATATATATTATATATATATATATATATTATATATATATATATGTGAAAATGAAAATGAAAAGGTTTATTGGCAGACTATAGTCCATATGACAAATATTATTAATACAATGACAGTTCATACACTAAGGATAAAAATATATACAATTGATTAGAAATAATACTGCACTGTCGAAGTTAAGTGGAGCTACAGACAGACGTTTTCGTACCAAAAAGTCCATAGCTTAGAGGATAAATGGCAGGACTCATGGATAGCTTGGATGATCGGGTTGGTTGATTTTTTTAATTCTTTGCATTAGACTGTGTTGAGCACGTCTTGTTACCTCCGGGAAGCTCGGAACATTGCTGGTTGCAAACATTTGCGAAGCTGAGCATCTCGGGGGTAATTTATGTAAGAGTCTAAACGACCTGTTGTACAGCAAATTTAGGGTTCTGCCAGAACCTTTTTTATAATTCACCCAGAGTTGCTGACCGTATATATTACTGCAGAAAGTACGAAAGAGTGTGTCTTTAGCTTCACTTGTACAGAAACGAAAGTTCCTTATGGTCATATTCGCTTTAGCACACAGGCTTCGAGATTGTTTCTTATATCCGAGTCATCACTCAAGGAGCTGGTAATAGTTTGACCCAAATACTTAAACTCTTGTACTTCCTCAATTACTTCACCATTCATTTTAAACCTTATATCAGCTGGCTGATTACAGCTTTTAGGATGAAATTGCATAACCTTAGTTTTTGTCACATTAAAAAGAATATCATGTTTCTGCGAATACACTTCGCAGACTTTTAGTAGCCGATCCAGACCTTTAAAAGAGGGACTTATTAACACCATATCATCGGCATAAACTAAGTTATTTATCCTTGTGTTATCTATACAACATCCTACTGTTGCCTCATTAAGTGAAGCAATTAATCCGTCAATATACACATTAAACAGCATAGGGGAGAGCAAGGAGCCTTGTCTCACCCCACAAGAGGAGCCAAAACACTCGGATAGTACATTGCCCACCTAACAGTGAAAGATTGGTGGGAATACCAAAATTTCAATAAATTTAATATGTACATGGGAACCTTCCTGTCTTCTAGTTTTGCAAATAAAATATTGTGGTTCACCCTATCATATGCCTTACTTATATCAAGGAAACAGCTATAAATGGTTGAATTACTGTCAATGTATTTAGATATTGTTTCTTTAAGTACATAGATACACAGGTCAGTTGAGTGGGACCTTTTAAAGCCAAACTGATTAGATGTCCATAGGAAATCATTTAATCGGTGTAACAAGAGTTTTTCTAGTAGTTTCGAGAAGCAGGAAGCGACAGCAATAGGCCCGTAATTATTGCTGGACAGAATGTCTCCATACTTATTTTAGACCAGGGGCAAGATATATACCCTCATGAACTCTGCAGGGATATAGCTATGAGCAAGCATGGCTGATAGGAGCAATGATATATGCAGACATACTACGTCATTTGCATATTTTAAGTGCTCATTCGATAAGTCATCTACCCCTGACGCAGAACCAGTCTTTAACTCTTTAATTAACCTCTTTACTTCAGAAAATGATATATAAAAATATTTCCCTTGTCCCTCCCACAATCGTTTCGCTGCAATCTATCTTAAGATTATCCCTACTCACACTATTAAGAATGTTAGAGTAGTGGTTTTCCACAGCTTTGCAATTTCATCGCCCCGACACCCCATCGATTGTCGGAGGGAGGACATTTTTGACACCCGTTTGATTCTTAACAAATTTCCAAAATTTGTTGTTATCGTTATTTATGCGAGCTTCACAGGCTTTTGATGCTCGAATAGACTCTTCTTCCTGTTTACATCGCCTTATGGCCGCCTTATACTGACCCCGACTTCTACACATATTTATGTATACTGGTCCTAATCTGGGTCTACCATGAAAGCACCACAAATCGTAGGCGTCTTTCGATTCCCTCTTCAGGGGGGCAATAAATCATTCCATCCAGGAATAACCTTAGTATGATAGTTGTAAGATTTAATCAAGGGGCTTCCGCTTCTCTTAACAGGGATATTATCTTACTATAATACTTATCTATGAGTTTACAGTGAGAATCATTTGAGCAAGGATTATTACAGCCAAGGTAGGTGCAAAATTTCTAAATTATATATATACAGGGTGTCCCGTAAGTCTGGACCCATAGGGAAAAATAATAAAATTACAAAATAGTCCAAAAATTTATTTATAATATATATTTTTTTTTTTTATTATTATTTTTATTATTTTTTTATTATGATCTTACTCCGCTGGAGTTTTATTGTGGGGCCACTTGAAAGCCAAAGTGTACGAGGTCAAACTTCAGAACATTTTCCACCTTAAAGCACGCATTGTGGAGGCGTGTCAAGAAATTTCTGCGACTGTGATTCAGAAAGTGCTGTCGCAGTGGAGATTGCGTCTTCAACTATGTGTGCGACACAACGGCGGACACTTTGAACAGATTATGTAATAAATTTTTGGACTATTTTGTAATTTTATTATTTTTCCCTATGGGTCCAGACTTACGGGACACCCTGTATATATATATATATATATATATATATATATATATGCAGGTGTCCCATAAGTCTGGTCTATTTATTTTAAATTAAATTTAAAAAGTAATGGATTAGAACTAAAACAAATGTTCAAATTGATGTCTTGTTTTGGGACCTTTTTTGTTGCAGGTAGAATACGCAATGGCTAATATGGAAGTGAGTTACACTTGATGAAAAGGCGGAGGCCTTTTCCTCAGGAGTGTAACTCCAAAAAAGGTCCCAAAACAAGACATCAATTTGAACATTTGTTTTAGTCTTGTGAAACCGGACTTAATAGTATAAGAACATTTACATACTTGGAAACCATTTCCATTGCGTATAAAATAGATATTTCCATTGCATATAAAATACGTAGATAGACTCGGTCACAAATCGGTGCATTTCAAATAGAATCATTTCGTCTTGTCGTAAATGAGCTTCCTTACTTACCATAAATACGTCCCCCATTAATAATCTCGTTCCCATTATAAGTGGGCAGCTGAAATAGCCGACGATGGTCGTCGGCTTCCGTCTTTGCTGAGCCGTTTTTGTCGAGCCTTTTCATCACTCCCCGCCCCGAAAATAGAAAAACCTCGTTCGAACCGCCTCACCTCTAGAGAGGCTCTAGAAAGTAAATGAATGTGGGGTGAAAAACCGCCTTCAAAAGACCAGTTTTGTTTGCTAAAACCAGTCGAGGGTTTTAAAGGGCAGTTTTCTTTATTTGGAGGCGTGGTCCTCGTAATTGAATAGAAATGGGATCATCATTAAGCTTGTTTTTATGGCTGAGAGATGGGAGGAGCTCTCTCTCTCTCCTCTCTCTCTCTCTCTCTCTCTCTCTCTCTATATTTATATATATATATATATATTTTAGAAAATAGCCTATATTACCAGTCCTCTATGTTTAATTCAGACACTGCTTTTACTTTTATATCTGAAATTTTTATAGACAAAACAGTGAAGAAATATACAATGTGAAAAATATACAGTGTTCCCCAAAATAATGTGCAATAAAAAATAGTTTTGAACATTTTGGATCTGGATCACCCTGTATACATATATATGACACATTCATGTTCATATCCATGAAGTGGTAAATAAGTATTATACAGTCATAGATAACTAAAAAAAATTTAGAAATATATATACACACACACACACACACACACAACACACACACACATGAGTGTACCCATACATACGTGCGTACGTACGTCCCTTTATAAACGTCACGTGCAACATAATATAATAATTTTTATATACGAAACAAGATCAATAATATTCGATGAAAAATCACAGAAAAGAAATTAAGAGAAATAATGAAGTCGTAACAAGAAAATAACGAATTGTCACATCCCATAAATGGGCCTTAATTCGCTTCCTACCTCCCGCTGGTAATCCCGTCGCATCTATTTGCCTTTCATCCAGAGACACGGATAGATGGATAGACAGACACGCGGATAGATAGATAGATAGATAGATAGACACGCAGATAGACAGACAGACAGACAGACAGACAGACAGACAGACAGATAGATAGATAGATAGATAGACACGCAGATAGATAGATAGAAAAGGAAGTAAACAGACAGACAGATGAGGGTTATGGGGTTTTCATGTACAGTTTGTAATTTAGGTTTTTAGAAGGTTTCATGACCAACTTTTTTATTTTATGTTGATTTAGTTTTATGTCGTATGTCGTGCATGGCAAAGTTCAGCGACGGCTGAACATGGCTATTATTATTATTATTATTATTATTATTATTATTATTATTATTATTATATGGAGACAAATCGTGCAATTAAGACCATCCAAGGTAATTTTTTTTCTTGGTCATACTAATTACGAATAGACGTTTCGAATTAATTTTACCCAACAATAAATGGGGTTTTTCGTAAACGTTTCATTGAATTTTTTTAACGTCTCATTTCTTGTTGGGTAGATTTTATGCAAATTAATTTTTTACGAAGCAAAATCTGCAGAATAAAATTTAATTCATAATTAGTAAAATTTACATTTCCTCATCATTTTACTTATATTCACAGTTTTCGGAATTTCAGCACAAAGTATAGGGGCATATATATATATATATATATATATATATATATATATATATATATATATATATCTATATATATATATATATATATATATATATATATAT
This sequence comes from Bathynomus jamesi, assembly GCA_023014485.1. Lineage (NCBI taxonomy): Eukaryota > Metazoa > Arthropoda > Malacostraca > Isopoda > Cirolanidae > Bathynomus > Bathynomus jamesi. The sequence continues at coordinate 223,324 of JAJOZX010004232.1, read as the reverse complement.
ATATATATATTATTATATATATATATCTATATATATATATAGGCGCCTCGGTGTGTAGTGGTTAGCGTCGCTGACTACGAATCCATCGGCCCCGGGTTCGAGACCCGACGGCAGCCGGCGCGCAGCAAAACCCAGCTGTTTATCCTTCTACACAATAAAGAAAGTGGTTGGTAGATAAATGGGTACCCTTGGTGGCCTAGTGGTTAAGACGCTGGGCTGTTGATGGGGCGTGGTTCGGATTCCACGTTAAACTGTAGGTCTAAGGTGGAGTGAAAAGCTTGACCTTCGTCAGAATGAACAATTCGGTCGGAAGCTAACCAAAGGTGTGTATATATATATATATATAGTTGTGTGTGTGTGTGTGACTAAATGAGACGAAACTTTAAGTTTTGAAACTTTTTATTCTGATTAATTATTGTACGAGAGAATTTCATTACAATTAAGTGAACATTTCTGCATGGCCTGTACAGTGTACATACTTTGGCCACCTTCGTTTAAAGACCTATTCTCTGCAGATCTATATTGGAATACTAAAGGGTATTTATTGTCGGGTAATCTGCATATTATTGAACAAAAAAAGAACATCACTGCAGGCAACAGAGCAAATTTCTCAAAATATACCTAAACGTGTGTCTAAATCATTTTCCCAACGAGGGTGCCAAGGTGCCACCTCCTGGAGGTGCTTCCAGATTTCGTGAAAGTGACAAAAATAAGTAAATGAAATTGAAAAATTACTGAAAAAGTGTACATTTCAAATGAACCTTAACATTCGAAATTTACTACGTTCATACGGAAACTCTATATCAGTGGTTCTCAAACTGGGGTACGGCGTACCCCTAGAGGTATGCGAGGGAATCTTAGGAGGTACGCGAAGGGGTTCTGAAAATAAAACCCTTTTAATTTTATATACGATTAACAAACGGCCACGAGTCATACGGTCGTAAAGAAAGTAAAAATCCTCTCTCTCGAAAATCCAGAAAATCCCGTGAAAAAATTCAAGGGGTACAGAAGAAGAAAAAGTTTGAGAACCGCTGATCTATATGATCAGTTTGAAGTTACGTAAGAGTGGGTGGAACTGCGTGGATGTCGGACAGTGGGAGACGAAAATCCTCCAAATGCCGCGAAACAAGAACACTGGGGTGCCTTGAGAGAGAGAGCGAGAAGGTTGAGAAAACTTCAATACTTGCTGTAAAACTAACACTGTACACAATTTATTATTAAATTATACGTTCAAACGTATTCAAATACTTTCCCTCCTTAAAATAAAACTTTACTTTAAATTATTTTTCGTGGAGTTTGAGGAATCTCTTAATCAGGTGTTTGCTATCGAAAAAGTTTTTCATTCGATCAGAGGATTTGTTATACATTTTAAGGTATTTAAAATTAAAAAATACTCTTAGTGGCAATTTATCTATAAAAAGCAAGCATCTACTGTGTGTGTATATATGTTATGCCCTGTTTGTGTAATTGCCCAATTCATGAACTGGGCAATATAATTGCCTATTTCATGAATTGGGCAACTTACTGCCCATTACATGAAATGGGCATTTATATTGCCCAGTTCGTGAAATGGGCGGAATTTAGCTTGCCCATTTCATGAAATGGGCATCTGTATGAAGAAAAATTAAAATTTTGACTGAATCATTATTACAAAAGTAAAACATTAAAAAGAGATAAGGCAAGTGATAATGATTAGTCTACATTCTCACAGGATTTGTGACTGTGACAGGCGCTGTTGCAACGAAGATTATTTTTCAAACATAAACATCGTTTAGTTCGACAATTACTTCTACAGTGGCACCTTCTGAACCTTTGTCCTCCACAAACACTTTGGAGTTTAACGATTTCGCGAATGCTTAGTTTGTTTGAGGGAATATCACTAGATTTAAAACCAGTATAGTGAACAAATTCAAACTGATTCCTTGAAAGTTTACCATTTATTACTCCGACTTTTGTTCTTACTGTGTAGCCACCGTCGTCCTTAGCAAGAATTCTACCTATTATATCAGGAGGATTACTTTTACCACGATCAAACTGAGATACTGTAACTGCTACATTATAACCAACGTCGACCACTGGCAATGTTTTTTTTACTTCGCGTCAACATTTTTTCTGCTTGTAGCACTATGCCCTCATGAGCTTTATGCCGTGCAAGTACAGCAGCATCGTCTTGTGATACGTCCTTAGGTGATACTTGCTGCACGACTGATTCATGCGCAGGCGAGTGATTTGGCTCCAGCGGTGGTGGTGCAGGTGTTTCGGCAGCATTTTCTTGTCCTGGCAATGTTTAGGCGTTGCAAATGGGCAATTACTGCCCATTCCATGAAATGTGCATTTATATTGCCCAGTTCATGAAATGGACGGAATTTTGCTTGCCCATTTTGTAGAATTGTATAAGATTTTGAAGGTCATACACGTGATTGCCCATTTCACGAACTGGGCACTATAAATGCCCATTTCATGTAATGGGCAGTAAGTTGCCCATTTCATGAAATAGGCAGTAAGTTGCCCATTTCATGAAATAGGCAGTTATATTGCCCAGTTCATGAATTGGGCAGTTACACAAACGGGGCGTAACATATATATATATATATATATATATATATATATATATATATATATATATATATATATATATAATTTCTCAAAAATATCCTTTTTCCGATCGTATGAGCTAATGTCGCTTCATGCGCGAATTCGAGCAAAATCGTAGCATCGAAGTAATATTAATTTATAATCTCTTGCCGGATTATCATATAATTTTGTTGCCGATAATACTTTCTATATACGTATATATATATATATTTCATTTTCAATATTTCTTTCATTCTTGGACTTAGATATTTACGAAGAGATTCTTATAATAACAAATTAATCTAAATTGCATGCAGACACCCTCAAGTGTGTATAATGAGAGTTAATGATTTTATAGATTCACATATGCTTGTTAATATATTCACTTACATTTATTGCATGGTTAAACGAAAGATATATATAAATAATTAATAATAATAATAATGGGTATGAGACTGGTAAATCTATTTTTTTTAGAACCTATTTGTTGTTGCCTTGGTTACAGTTTTTAGGAATATTAGATCGAATATGAAAAGTTTTTTATTTTTACTACAAAGTAAAGATCAGAAAGTGTGCAAATGAACTATGCAATGCAAGAAGATGAAATCACCTATAATTTAACATGTATCAATAAGCAGTTTTCACTGTGGAAGGGTTTTTAGAAGTAACATTCATGCAGAATAAGGTATAATTATTTTATACTATATAAAATAGGTACACGCACGACAAACATTTTTAGTATATGCTTAGGCCTTAGAGTAACAGGCCCTATACGTACAGGAGCATCACCAACCTTAAAGAAACTAAAATCAGTCAGTTATAGCCTACAATGAAAATCGTAAAATATTTTTGCTGTTTTGCTCACTTGTATGAGCGATCTCCATTTTTCCCAACTCAGTAATGAAATCGTCTGAGAAAATATTTTTTTATTTTATTTTATATATATATATATATATATATATATATATATATGATAGTAATGATAACAATAAGCTTTATTGTCAGAATATTAATCCCATAAAATAGTACAATATTTTTAAGGTAATAAACGAAAAAATAAATCAAAAGTAATAAATTTAAAAACTAAAAATTATAACATATATATATATATATATATATTTTTTTTTTTAGTGTGTGTGTGTGAAACATTCGTCCACAATTGTGGATCTCCTCAATTTAGTTGTATCGTACAAAGCATATATATCTAATATTTAACTTGAGATGTACTTATTTGATATGTTTATATCCCGATTCTTGTTGTTATTTAAAATTTTATTACTATTATTTTTGCTAACCATTTTATTTATTGGAAGTGATGCGTATATAACATCCGTTTTTTTCCACATTTATAGTCCGACTTCGAGAAGCATTGTGAAATTTATATACAGGGTGTTTCAGGTCGACCCTAGAAATACGGAAAAGAAACGCTTCATATTAGTTACGGAATTACTATGACAAACTTCAAATACAAACTACAAATTCCGGAATTTGTAGTTGGTATTTGACATTTGGTATTTGAAATTTGTCATAGTAATTCCGTAACTAATATGAAGTGTTTCTTTTCCATATTTCTAGGGTCGACCCGAAACACCCTGTATAAATATAGGAATACACTTCCTATATTAATTTTGTATAGAAACTATAAAAATATTTGTTACACGAGTGAATGTTACCTTTGATTAAAGTATTTTATACCCCTTCATGACACCATATTATTATAGTGTATAATTTTTATATTATTTATTAATAACTAGCATTGTATGTATGTATATAATCTGTTGATTATAATAGAAATTAAGTATGAACACTTCATATACTGTAAAATAATTTTTAACGTGAATACAGAATATATTTATTAGATAAAAAGTAAATTTTCAATATTTAAACTATTTCTTTGACAAAAAAACTTCATTTTGGAAATTTTCCTAACCAGGATCTCATCTTACACGTAAATAAAAAATATATTTCAAAGGGAAGAGATGCTAGATACTGCAATACCGTACAACTACTTAAACATTTGCTTTTGTATGTCATTATTAAACCCAACAAGATACGAAGCCGACTAATTATTCACCAAAGAAACTATTTTATTCGTTTTCAGTGGTAAATTTAATTACTCAGTTTAACAATAAGTTTCAGCTTTTAAAGTTTCAATGCTCTGCATTAAAAATATTGAATATTTGGAACAAAAAAAATAGATGTTAATTCTGGATGTTGTCGTACGCCTGGCAGCGTAAATAAAAGGAGAAAATCATCTATATTTGAGATAGGTGGAAGACCCTTGTGTTAGGGGACTTTTATAAATGAAAGATGAGGAATTAGATAGATAGGAAGAAAATCATAGAAATGTCATATACAAACAGAGATATATTAAAGATTTATACACACATCTTTATGATTATATATATATATATATATATATATATATATATAATGCAAACCACAAGGAAAAAGAAAAAATTATTCCAAGATCTTTCGTGTATTCCTTAGTGCACCTCGTCAGGTCACGTGTTTAAGTGCAAAATTCATGAATATAAATTAAAGGTATAAATGAAATAGAAATATTGAACTTCTGAGCCAAAGTAAATATTGGTTGGAGAACTGTCTTCTGCGTTCAGCTTATGTAGCGACCCGTGGTTCAGATCTCGCGTAAAGCTGTAGGTCCCCTTCGTCATACGACCTTAGATGTTGGGGAGGAGGTTAAATATTCCAATCAATCAAGCGAACTAACGCCATCTGATCGACAAGACCAAACAATTGACAGGTTAATGTATATTTGGTTAAGCTAAGTTTTTAGTGTCGATTATAATTTGGCCTTGTAGACGAAACTAGTATAGGTCCCAGTCAAGAACAAAACACTATATTTTAGCGTCATTATACAGTATATAAACGACGAAAAGGATCTAGCAACAGGCAAAGAGTAAGGGCAAAAAAAAAAATTTTTTAAAACATATATACTGTATATACAGGGTGTCCCATAAGTCCGGTCTCGTAGGAAAATTTATTTTAAATTAAATTTACAAAAGTAATACATTACGACTAAAACAAACAGATGTTCAAGTTGATGGCTTATTATATTGGAACCTTTTTTTTTGGTTGCAGGTAGAATAACACGCACTGGCTAATATGGAAGAGAGTTACTTCCATCAAGACATCAATTTGAACATTTGTTTTAGTTCTCATGCATTACTTAGAGAGAGAGAGGAAGAGAGAGAGAGACTTGCTTACTTTACCGTTATTCACGAGAAAACCAGAAAACATTTTGTATATTATATTCATTCACTATCAGTTCCAAAGTGTAAAGGTAAATAAATCCGTTGTCCCATTTTTAAATGGTGCATGCAACCTGATTGGAGGACGACCGAAGACCATCAGGCATGCAATCATACAACGAAACAAGCTTTTCAAGCAGTTTAACGAATCGCGCCTCGAATATACTGCAATGGGTCCGCAATTGTTAGATTAATCGGCTGAATAATGCTATATTCAATTTTGACCAAAGGCATAATATAAACATTTATAAGTTCTTCAATAATGGGTGTCTCAATATACATGCAACCCATGTCACTGCTAATAATTCTGCCAATATTAATGTTCTCGTTCTATTTTTTCAGATTTGAAGAGAGGAGACGATAACAACTAATAATTATCAATCACAATGCCTTGGACAAAGGAGGAAAAATTTTTTTGCGTCTACTTATTTGGAGACGAAATCATTCAAAACTGTGCAAGCGAAATTTCGCAGGAAGTTCAACTTCAACAATTATCCCCAGAAAAGCCAAATTTATCGTTGGGCACACAATTTCAAGCCACAGGATCAGTAAACAATCTCAACAAGAAAGCAGAAACACCCAGATCTGGCAGGAAGGTGACTGCAAGATCTCCTGACAATGTGAATGCGGTGAGAGATTCTGTCGGAAGGAGTCCGAAAAAGTCAATCCGAAGACGTTGCCAAGATCTGGGTCTTTCACGTGCGTCAGTGCAAAGAATCTTGATCAAGGATCTTCAGCTGTACCCATACAGGATCCAGATCAAGCATAAACTCACACCAGCTGACATGGCAAAACGTGTTGTGATGTGCCGGTGGTTCGAGAACAAGATCGAAGAGGATCCTGACTTTCTTGATGATGTTTGGTTCAGCGACGAAGCACACTTCTTGCTCAGTGGGTATGTCAATAGCAAGAACAATGTGTTCTGGGCACACAAGCCCCAGACGAGGTGCTTCAGAGGCCCTTGCACTCTGTGCAGGGTGTCAGGGTGATTGACAACTTCGCTCGTCGGCTTCAAGTGTGTCTGCAGCGCAACGGCGGTCATTTGGAACATGTGCTCTAATAAATGTATCCTTTGATCTAGAGACCTCAAATCTTCAGTTTTTAATTGTTATTATATCAGCTTCCAGGAAATGTAATCTTTTTTGGAGTTTATTTTCTGAGTAATAAATTATTATCATGTCAATGGGTTCCATCTATTTTGAGACACCCGGTATAACTGTGTACGAGACACTGCTTTTGTAAATAACTGTATGCGCCTGCAAAAATATATAACTCTGTAAAACGTTTGAGTCACATTACGTACATCGAGAGGAGAACCCATTTTGAATTCATTCATGGTGAAACTTATAAGAGAACTCATTCACATCATTTAATTAAGCTTTATTGCAAATTTTATTAATGCTTTCTCTATATACATTTGCAACTTCTACCTCCCACCCCGTTATAGGCTATAAGTACTCCATCGATTGTCGATGGTAGGACAGACAGCCTCATACTATAACTTGTTCCATTCATCACAAATTTTCAGAACTGCTTTATTTAAACCTAAGTGAATAGTGTCTCAATTTAAATTATTTACATTATTCTGATTGTGGAGAATAGAGTTTCTCGTGCATATTTGCACTTCCTTACGCCTGCACGCGTTTTCTGTAGTAGCTGCATGCATGCTCTCCCGTCCGACCCGTGTATATAAATTGATCCTGTCCTCGTTCTAATATACAGCTATGGCCGAAAGAGCTGAAACTCCTAGGATTTGGCTCGAATTTTCAATTTTCTATGCTTCGAACCAAGTATTAGATTATGTAGAAAGTGTATTCGTGGATTAGGTTTACGAGGGTGATCACAATGTGCCTAAACTGCACGAGAACTGCGCAAGAAGCCTGTTTCAGCAAATCCTCAGGTTCCCTTCCGCGGTGAGTCATGTCTGCCATTCCGTTTTCTTTTATAATCTGTGATGCACAAAACTGGCAGGAAGCAGGAGTGGCAAGCATCAGCACGCACAGTTAGAAGGGGGTTAATGGTTTGTCATCATCTTAGTCGGAAGAACATCCAGAACCGTCTCAAATTTTGTAATAAATATAAAACTGGACTGAGGATGACTGGTGTAAAGTAATTTTCTTGGACGAATCCCCTTTCAACTGCTTCGGTAACAAAGGAGGAATCCGAGTCTGCAGAAGAAAAGGTGAGCGTTTCAACCCGGAGTGTACGCTACCCACAACGAAGCATCCCGAGACTGCTACCATCTACATGGGAGTGCTTTTACGATCGAGGAACAGGATCCTTACATATTCCACCCAAAGGGACAACAACGAACGCGAAATGGTACCTCCAAACATTTCGAGGCCACCTGCTACCGACATCACGACTCTAGCAGGAGATTATTTCTTTCAGGATGATGGTGCACCTTGTTGCGGAACCAAAGCAGTGAAGAAGTGGATGAGCGATCATATAACATCACTCCTCTAGTTGGGTGGCCTGGAAACTCACCAGATCTTAACTCAATCGAAAATATCTGGGGAATTGTGAGTCAAGCGATACGAAAAAGAAAGCCACGAAACCGGAATGAATTGGAATTAAACCTACAGACAGTTTGACAGGCCTTACAAGACAGCTCAACCATCAAGTGTTTGGTTCGGTCCATGTCAGAACGGATTCATGCAGTGCGTAAAAACAAGGGTCGTCACTGCAACAACTGAAGGATGTTGAAAGACAAGGAAAGGAAGGTACCACGCATCATGTACTGTTATTTTTGTTCAATAAATCTTAGAACACTACGTATACAATATGTTTCATCCCTTTGGGTGTTTATTACATCATCCCAGAACCAGAAGAACGGATGTTTCAACTCTTTTGGCCACAGTCGTATACTTAAAAGTTTTCAGCCATACGAGTGAAATTTTTAGAGTACCTTTTTATAGGGTAATTAATTATCAAGCCATATTCTGTCAATGGGGGATATTTTCCATGTGCAATTATGATTTTATCATTTTCAAAACCAGTGGCGTAACAAGCGTGGTTCAGGTGGTTCACCGGAACCAGGGCCCCGAAGCCTCAAAGGCCCCAAGCAATCTTGGGCCAAAATGCCACATGCTCTGCTATCAGAACATCAGCAGTTTACATTATATAAATACATAACAATTTTGATTTAAATCTATTAATATGATAACTATTTGTTTTTATAGATTATATTTAAAATGTGAAAAATATGTGTCATGTGAGCGCGCGTTTACGAAACTGAAAATAATCAAAAACTATTTGCGATCGACAATTTCTCAGCAAAGATTATATCAAATTTGGCAGTGATATCGATCGAATCTGAAAGAGCTATGCGGTTGGACATCTCTGATATCGTGAACAAATTTGCGAATGCAAAAGTTCGCAAAGTGAGCTTCAAATAACTACCGCGTGTTCGCTGTGCAATTGTTTATGCAATTTTCTGTGCGCCTGTACGCGTTTGTTTTTTTGACGAATCAATAAATGGCCCGCTTTGAAAATCATTTCATTTTTATGTCGATGGGCCCCATTCGGATGTCCTGAACCAGGGCCCCCAACCTGGTTGTTACGCCACTGTTCAAAACCCTTCCTGCTTCCCTTCACTCTCACGTATCTAACCTTCGTTCTCACGTTCCGCGTCGTTAAGTGGAGGAAGAGGAATATAGTGTGATCGGGACACAATTGACAAACCATTCGTACCTTGTGCATATATATAGGAACCATTCATACCCTTTGCGTGTATAGGCACCTATATAGGGACCTCAAACTCATAATGCCTTCGGTGGGAGGGAAAATACTGCCATACAGAATGATGCGTATGTCGTGACCAACCACCCGATGTCGACTGTCGTGAGCATCACAGCGGTGGGAGGGAAAATACTGCCATACAGAATGATGCGTATGTCGTGACCAACCACCCGATGTCGACTGTCGTGGGCATCACAGCAAACACCGCACCCTGTTCGCCTCCCGATAATAGAGTGCAACAGGGTACTGTTCAGTAGATTTAAAAAAATTTTTCTTGTTAACTGAAATATTATTATTTCACGCATGATGTTGGTTAATTGTATTGTCATATATGTGACAAAAGAAAAATTTGAAAGTTACTTCACCATCCTTTTTAATGAAAGGCTGTCATTATAAGCGCTTTTAGCGCAAATCCTATAAACAAATACTGTATTGTATTCTACTCAGTGTAATTTGAACTTTTTCATTGGCTTGTACCGAAATCTGAAATTGACCTTAATGCAGAACAAACTTTGAGCAAATATTAGAAAATGTTTGGTTTATATAAATGAATTACGAAAATACTATTATGTATTTCAACTATCCATTACAGACCCTCCTCCAATATTCCTGTCTGACATTTTTTTAGTTGAAGGATATGTCGCACGTAGTTTTTATAGTTAGATTTCCTTGGCGGGACGTGATTCGGATTCCACCTTAACCCCTTCAGTACAAAGGATAAAATAATAATTTTTTTTTGCGCTCTTATATTGTTTTAAAATGTCTTGAGACAACCCAACCTGAGGCGCTGGAGTGGGGAGGTACCAGGAATCACGTCTTTTGGCTTCAACATTAACAAAAATCAAAATACATTTTTATTAACCCTTTCCTTGCTAACTTAAATTGAAAGATTCTTGCCACGTGCGCAAATAAAAAAAGGTGTTCGAAAACTTACCTTCTGAAATAATAGTATAAGTGCGGGCGGGAAACATCAAATCACCAACTGACAAGAATAGCGGTCTACCATATATCATCAATTGATAACCATAGCTGCGAAAGGGTTAATGAATTTTCTTTTCCTATCCAGAAAGTCGCCCAAACAAAGGTACTGAAGGGGTTAATACGTAATAGATCCAAGGTGGGATCAAAACCTTGACCTTCATCAGAATGAACAGCTGGAGCGAAAGCGAAATAAGGTTATGTACGTATAGAAAATTGAGTAGTTTTTCTTTGGAAATATGTTATCGATCATTCGGTTAATTAAATGCGGCTTTCGTCATATATATTTTCTTAAGAAGAATTCATGGTACGAAAAATGAAAAGACAGTGAAGTGTCAAACTACAGTATATATAGGAGTTAGTGGGACCAGGGCTCGAGTACCATTTTAGCTCCCAGTTTCCCATCATTTTGTCTTTTCCCCTTTCCATCTTATTAAAGTACGGTTATTGCGCATAAAATCTATTCAGATTTCAATACATTCCTCGCTGTATAAAACTGTTTGGTTTGGATCCGGACCTCAGTTTTTGTCAAATGGTCTTGGATGGTTTTGGATAAAAGTAAAATTTTACAACACGGTCCAGATTGGATATAGGATTTAATTAAAGATCTCACTACACAGATCGGTTACGGATCTAATGATTCAGAGCCTCTCATTGGAACCTAAATATTCATACAAAAACGAAGAACTTCACAAAAGTGAGATATGTTGAAACTATTTATTAAAGTGTTCCATCAAATGTGTCTTAATGGAAGCAAGGGAACAAATTCCAAAGAGAGAGAGAGAGAGAGAGAGAGAGAGAGAGCTCAACTAAACGTGCGCGTATTGGGGTTCTTTTGGAAGGGGGTGAGAAGGGGAGTGAAAGAAGACTGCGTGGCATGGAGTCTGGAGAAAAAGGGGGTAAATTTTGCGGAGAATTTCCTCAGTGTCTCCCACTTTCCCCGTAAAAGGAGGGACTTTTTGGGGGGAAGGATTTGAGAAGCTTTAACTGGATTGGAGGTCGGAATAAGGCGGCTTAATTGTTCTTAATTATCGCTGATGGATAATTATAATGCGCGAACACCAATCATGGAAAGAGATTAAGTTAGCGTCATCTCGTGCCACAAAAGAATATTATAAGGAAATCATACACACTAGACGTATTTCCTGACACACACACACACACACACACACACACACTATATATATATATATATATATATATATATATATATAATATATATATATATATATATATCAGCGAAAAATAATTTAAATATAGATGCCACCAGAGAACGCTAAGTCCAAAATATTTTTTTGACGTTAATAAGAAAAGGGAATATTAAATTTAGGTAAAAAAATGTGAATGTTTATGAAAAAGAATGACGAAGATGCAATTTGAAATCGGAGGATATATAAAAAAAAAAAAAAAGTAAAAAACGTTCATAAAAAAATGGGTAAACTTTATTTGGAATCCGAAATTATCTGAAAGTAACATTTCAAGACTTACTGAACAATTTAGTATTTTAAAACTTTTGTTTTAAAATAACGGTATTCGAAAGAGTGTCTTCTTTGATTACTGTTCTGTTCGAGGTTTTTCCTGCAATTTTGCATTAACTGTTCTGGTGCTTGCAGCAAGGTTATAGATGGTGAAATTTTAATTACGTTAAATTTAGTAGAAATACAAACTTACATGGTATTCTTTTTTTTTTATCAGCGCGCGCACGCACACACACACACACACACACTATATATATATATATATATATATATTATATATATATATATATATATATATATTATATATATATATATATTATATTATAATATTATTTATACTATTCCCTTTTTATCACTTGGTTTTAATGTGATAATTTTTAAATTGGTCTAATCACACTTGTGGAACTTCTTGCCTCCATAATTTCCTCCTTACCTGCATCTAAGTGATGACAGAAGAAGACAGGTAAAAGCAATTACCCACTTCACACAGGTAACAAATTAATGGAATACGACTACCTGAATTAACACTGAGAGGAGTATATTCTTGTTCAGAAAATAATTTTTACCCGTATATAAGTCTTATATATATATATATATATATATATATATATATATATATATATATATATATATATATATATACTGTATATATATATATATATATCGACATTTAATACAGATGGGTTAATAGATTAAGTTTGAGAAAAGGTCTTACTGTTTTACACAGAACACCGTTCTGCTCATACACCTATTCAGGTTACACGTAGCTCGCAGTATTATTGCCAAGCACGTAGAGGGTCAATGTACTCACGAAGCTTCCGTACCGTACGTGGTTCATCACAACTGGGTGTCGACGGTGCTCTGTCATCATAATCTGATCTGGTTTATAATCATTTCTGTGTCTGTGTTGTTAGTTTGTATTGTACACACTCCCGCATGGCTCCATGTAAGATCTGGGTAAATGATTCATGAGGAGTAAAATTCAACACAAGCTCATGGTTTGTTGGAATGTTATGTTCTCATGAAACACAATTAATATTTACAGAAATTATACACACACACACATACACACACGAGTATATACTATTCATCAATACATTCTTAGTCTAGTGGAAATATGAAGAGTTAAACATCTTACTACACGGAGTATCATTCATTCAGTAGGCTATTTATATATAGTATATACATATAAAATGTTCGAGCATTTGTTTAACAATATAAGGTCGAAAACATTATTGCATCTTTGTTCGTTAATTTGGATAAATATTCAAAGTGTAAATTTTGAGATGATTCATCATTGTTCTCTTCAAAAATAGAAAAGTTATCATTTTCAGTGTAAAGAGTAATTCCACTGAGAGTTGGGGTACGTCATAGCCAATGTCATAACACCGCTTCCCGTCGACTAGCGAAGTTAAACGACACTGGGCCTGCATAGTAGTTGGATGGGAGACCGTCCGCTGCGTTCAGATTATGTAGCGACCCGTGGTTCGGACACCGCATAAAATTGTAGGTCACCCCTCCCGTCATACGACCTTAAGTCGACGTTATTTGAATTTTCTCCCCAAGAAGTTATATAGTAACTTGACTTCTCTTGACTTTTAACTTGTAGGAGATGAGAACCAAAGAAATTCCAGCAAGAAATGGGACGTTCAGTCAACGCCATAAACGCTTTGTTGATGTTTTATAAATGTTTCGAACGTTTACTAAACGCTCCATTTCATGCTGGGATCAGTTCATTTGTTTAAATTAAAACAATGAGATTGATTATTTTGTATTCTTTCCATGCTATAGAGTGTGGCGAAGCATGGCCAAGCTATATACAGGGCGTCCCAAAAAAATGTATACACACTTTAACAGCTGATAGCTCAATTGATGTTTCTTTCTTTCCAAGTTAAACCCATTAGAATTAATAATGGCAGTCAGACTAAGCTTTGAACAAAGGAAATTCATTCTAAAATGCTACTGGAAGTGTGAAAACGCAGTTGAAGTGCAAAGACAGTTTAGGAGGGAGTTTCAAACAGATCCACCAACGCGACTTACCATCACTCGAATTAGAGATAAGTTTGAAGCCGATGGAACTGTTCAGAATGTCCACAAGAGCGTTCCGGAAGACCACGGACATCGACAAGCCCCACAAAGCAAGAAAGAGTACTGGAAACGTATCACCAAAGTCCAAGAAAATCTGTGCGGCAAGCGAGTCGTGAGGTAGAATTTCAGAATCGTCTGTCCAACGCATTTTGAAGCGCTGTCAATGGAAAAGTTGCATTCCAAGATTAGTCCATGCTATTAATGAAGATGATCCGGACCGAAGAGTGGAGTATTGCGAGTGGTACTTGGCACGATGTGGATGGGATTGGATGAAGGGGTTTCGTAGAATACCCTCCGCGTTCACCAGACCTCACACCACTAGACTTTTTTTTATGGGGATACTTAAAAGACAAAGTCTACGCTATAAACCTGCAACAGTCGCTGAATTGAGAGCAGCCATTGAACGAGAATGCACACAAATACCAAACGAAATGTTTCGTGATGTTTGCGATTCCATTGCTTCGCGTTATCAGCAGTGCCTGGACCAGAACGGACGTCAGTTTGAAAACAGGCGTTGACAAAACAATTAAATAATGTCTGTAGATTCTATTACATTTTGAAAATGAAATGTATTTTAATAAACACTGCCTTTATAATTATTTAAAGTGTGTATACATTTTTTTGGGACGCCCTGTATATATATATATATATATATATATATATATATATATATATATATAATATATATTAATTATTATTATTATTTTTATTTGGAGTCTTCAATCCAATTAAACCTTAATATATAAGATTACAATGAACGACAATGAGTTACAGGCTTTTAGAAAAATCTAGATCAGGGGTCCCCAACCTTTGCGGTGGGCACCATTTACTTTTTCAAGGCAAATTTATAGTTGGACTTAATAATGAACATAATACACAAAAAACATTTAATTCCTATGTAAAATAATGAACATAATACACAAAAAAAAACATTTAATTCCTATGTAAAATAATGAACATAATACACACAAAAAAAAACATTTAATTCCTATGTAAAATAATGAACATAATACACAAAAAAAACATTTAATTCCTGTGTAAAATAATGAACATAATACACAAAAAAAACATTTAATTCCTATGTAAAATAATGAACATAATACACAAAAAAAAGCAAGGATGGGCTAACTAAGAATCTTAGTAAAATAATTATCAAAACGATAACTTAATTTATTTATAAAGAAATATTTATTTTCAAATAAATGAGCATCTGTTTCTGTAATTAACTACTAAAATTTAATAAAATGTTAAGTATGTTACATATTTTAAATATTTAGTAACTAAATATTTAAAATATGTAACATACTTAACATTTTATTAAAAATTTAAATAAAAACATCAATCGTAGTCAGTCAGTGGCAGGCACACGCAAAAGGGTCGGCGGGCACAGGGTTGGGGACCCCTGATCTAGATCAATGTATTATTCTTTGTAGTGGTAGTGATGAGCTGTGGTGTCTCGCTGGTGAACTAAACCCCATTTTCATGCTTGGCAGTGATATCCTTCGTGCTACATGCAAATACTTTTCATATACAGAAGACGACGGATATAAGAGCACCTTCGGTTCCCAGGCCAAACGCTCTTATAACTGGTGGTTGTGGAGACCTCAGAAACGATTGTAAAGTGCTAATGATCATGTTTATTGGGTGTAGAATCATTATCAAAAGTACACTGGTCATTAACAGCCATTACATTACACATGGTCAAATTAGAGAAAAAAAAACATGTTCAAGTCAATAATAGATCGACAATCACGCATTAGCCAGTGTACGACTGTACGCCATCAGTCCAGTAAAAATATTGTCATCAACCCACTGTCAAATTAGCACATGTTCTTGAAAAAGTCTGGAATTCGGGATTGTTTCTTCTTGGCAACCCAAGCGCTGGGCAATCGATGCTTCCACATCCTGAATTAGGCGGTTTTCCAGGTCCATTCCCTCGGCGGCAGAAAATCGCCGACACCTTTAGTCCTAGATGAGTCGCTGGAATGCAAAATTCGATGAATTGGACGAAGTCACAAATCATAAACGAACACTGACAACACGGCCAATAACAACAAACACGGGATTCTAAAACTCAAGAATCTAGTCTGGCCTAGCGCCAGGAGAAACACTCTTATATCCGTGGGTGGCCGCTCTTATATCCCTAGAGTTTTATTATGTAAAAAATCTGGTGCCCTTGATCCCCGCTCTTGTATCCGTCGCTCTTACAGTATGTCCGTCGTCCTCTGTAGTAATATTTTCAGAGCAGCATTTTGTGGGAACGATTTCCCTCTTTTCTAACTTACAAATATATTTATTATTATTATATATAAAAGTGTTAATTGAAATTGTGTTGGGGTTGTTGTTGTTTTCTCTACGGAATCGCGACAATCTTTAGGATACACATAGACCCAATCGCGAAACGAATGTGCGTATCACGACATTAGCAGTGTCCGGTGGTTTATCTTTATAAATGCTATGTTTTATCATGAATAAAGGGGATATATTTAAGGTTAGGCTAGGTTAGGTTAAGTTACGCTAGGTAAGGTAAGGTTTGATTAAGTTTATTAGGTTTTTAGATTGGGTAAATGTCGGGATACAGAATTGAATGTAAAAATGTGCGAAAATATCGCGGTTTTGTAGGATGGGAGTGTAGTGGTTAGCGTCGCTGACTACGAATCCATCGGTTTTGGGATCGACACCCGGTGACGGCAGGCGGCGCGCAACAAAACCCAGCTGTTCATCCTTCCACTCAATAAAAGAAATTGGTTGGTAGAAAAATTGGTACCCTGGGTAGCCGAGTGGTTAAGACGCTGCGTTGCTGGTGGGGCGTGGTTGGTTGGAGTTCCACGTTAAACTGTAGGTCTAAGGTGGAGTGACAAACTTGACCTTCATCAGAATGAACAATTCGGGTGGAAGCAAAACCAAGGTTAGCCAGACGTGTGTGTGTGTGTGTGTATACGCGTGCGCGCTCGCGCAGTATGTATTGGGAGTATAAATAAAGGAAGGTGAATTTTTTGTGCTTGTAAAATTAAATAAAATGGGTATATTAATAGTATTTGTCATAGCCAATAGGAAACCATAATTTTTATAGCATAGTCCCCATTGGCTAAAAAGTACCCTAAATTCCCAACCTACTTGAATGGTGGGTAGAAGTGGGCACAAAAGCATTACAGGAAAAGCGCAGCTGGAGATCTTCTGTTTAACAAAAAAAAAAAAAAATTAAATAAAAACTCGGACCGTCGCACCAAAATTGCCATACCCATTATACCCTTCAAGTACTCCCTCATTTCCCTTATTCTTATTCATGTACTCCCCCATATACCGTATGGGGCCTCCCACTACCCCTTAATTCGTGCTTTGTATACCCGCGTAAGAGCCGATCTTGGACAGCAGTGGGCTCAGAAGTGACGTACAGAAATGCTTTGAGATGACGGCCTTCTGCAGCTGAAGAAGAGCGCTTTCTCTACGGGTTTAATTCTGAGGATTCGTCGTGCACAGGAGGCATCACAATGCCTTCATCAGCTCATTATCTTTGTTCTTTTCTTTCAATGTCTGTCTGCTTTCGGGCGCTCTGCCCAATTTTTGTGGGCATCCACACCACCATTCTAGTCGAATTTATATATATATATATATATATATATATATATATATATATAGATATATAAGGGTGTCCATAAAGTTACGCATCATAAGAAAATACATTTATTTTGTTTATTTATTTATTTTGTTTTATTTATTTGTTCGAAATGATTCCCACCATTCTCAAAACGTGTTTGTAAACGAAAAAGCAGGTTTCTTTGAATGTTCCTTAACATATTTGGCCTGATGGAGACATAAATAAATAAATAGACATTGCTTATGTTCCTATGATGCGTGACTTTATGGACACCCTGTATATATATATATATATATATATATATATATATATAATATATTTTATTTATTTTATTTATTTTATTTATTTATTTATTTTGCTTTTGGATCATGCTCATTATACATATTTAAGTGAAAAACTTTAAAATGATCTTTAAACTATACGTAACCAAATATATAGTATGTTAACTTAAACCTAAAATAATTTAATCTAACCTACAATATATTTGTCGACAGAATGTGAAGTCGATCAGATGTAATCCCGAATATAGTAACTTTCGCATTATGCAGACATCATCACTACAAATTTTTTACTGCGTCTTACTTTAAACGTGACAGTAGAAATGGTACTAAATGTACTGTGGAAAAAGTAGTGTTGAAAATACGTAGGTTAATAGGTTGAACGTACTTAGATAAAAAAAGTTCCATTTTTGACATGTAATTTGATGCTTTTAGATGAAAAGTAATAAAAAGCTCGCTTTTATAAGGGTTAAGTAAAACTTTTCGCAATTACTTTCAAATTCGGACTGCTAAGTGTGGCTCTGGAAATGTTTTACTACATATTCAGAGAATATTTAATTCTGTTTCAATATTCGATAAGGTTTGAAGTTGTTTTATGGCGGACATTTTTTAGTATATATATATATATATATAAATATATATATATATATGATGAATAAAACCATGAAGGAAAGGAAAACAGAGTGGTGCTCAAGCGCTTTCGTCTAATTGACATTCCTGAGGATGTCATTAGACGAAAAGCGCTTGAGCACCACTCTGTGTTTCCTTTCCTTCGTGGTTTTATTCATCATAAATATTTTTCACGTGTTACTTTCGTGAAATAATCTTCATATATATATATATAAATGTACGTACACATATATATATGTGTGTGTGTGTGTGTGTGTGTGTGTGTGTGTGTGTGTGTGTACTGGGAAAAATTCACAAAATTCACGTGAGGTAATAATTACGATACATTAAAACAATCCATAGAAAAGGTGCGGTTCTGCAAATACTTTTGTGGGTACTTTTCCGTTATCTGCCCCCATGCAAAATTTAAACGTTTCTACAAGATTCCACAGTTTTTTAAAAATGTTTTTAAACAAATGTAAAAAAGATTCCACAGTTTTTTTTAACAATTTTAGGTACTTTTCCATAATACTCCCCCAATATAACATATAACAAGATATAATTATTAGGTAAAAGTTGCTTAAAATTAATTTAAGCAACTTTTTTTAAGCAACTTAATTTTAAGCAACTTCTACCTAAAGCAATATGCATTGTCATTAAGTAGTCGCACTAATTCTCTGTAGCTCACCATTGTCTGTAATTCTGGAACTGGAAAAAGCAATTTTTTTTATTAGGAGGCAGATAATGGAAAAGTACTCTTTCGTGTATATTTTAATACCTCCTCAGGGAGCAAAGGTTTATTGTATTATTTTTAGGGTTGTTTAGCTTCTTTCGTAATATTAAAGGCCACGTGGCGGAGGGAACCTACAGCTTTATATGGGATCCAAAATTCCGAACCACGGATCGCTACATCGTCTGGACGCAGAGAACGGTCTCCCATCCAACTACTACCTAGACCCAATATCGCTTAGCATCGCTGATTGACGGGAAGAAGCGGTGTTGCGACATTAGCCACGACTTATGCCGATGAAAAGCTTAAGACAAAAAAAAATATACGTACATGTTAAATAATATATTAGTATGTATTAACACAATGTATTTGTACAGGGTGTCCCATAAGTCCAGTCTCATAGGAAAATTTATTTCAAATTAAATTTACAAAAGTAGGCCCTAATATATTGGAACTAAAACAAATGTTCAAATTGATGAACACTGTAACTGTGAGTGTAACTCGCTTCCATATTAGCCATTGCGTGTCATTCTACCTGCAACAAAAAAAAAAGGTCCCAAAACACAAGACATCAATTTGAACATTTGTTTTAATTTTAATGTATTACTTTTGTAAATTTAATTTAAAATAAATTTTCCTACGAGACCGGACTTATGAAACACCCTGTAGATAAAAAATTTATATTAGAACTAAATAGAAAAAAAAAAGCAATCCCAAAACTAATTAAGCAACAAATCTAATATATTATACTTTTGTGTATAGTAAAGCTTACTGAAATTTTGTAATTCCTTTCTACAGAAGAGAGAAACTGGCAAACATTTGGACAAAGTCGGTATTAGCTATGTCCAGCGAGTGGTCTGCTAAAGAAGCAATTACTCTAATAGGATTATTCGGTCTCTATTTGTGGGATTTTCTACTCAACTTGTCCCGCAAGCGAGCAATAACAAATTAAATTTATATATAGCTTGATTTGTCTCTAATATTTTATTTACTTATTTTTTTCATTAACGTTGTTTGGTCAGTTAGATTGGGATGGAAAATGGACTCGTAAAGAAGATTAGGACAGTATTCAGTTTGTGGGTGTATATCATATAGAAATAGAAGAAAATATATAAGGAGAGAGAGAGAGAGAGACGAGACAGAGAGCTCACGCGAAATCTCGCTTGATCACCAAAGTGGAATTATCATCATCCCTCCTCCGAAACTGTGAAACCACACAACGTTTCACATTAGACAAAACCTCCGAATAATTCCATGAAGAATATATTGAGAGCAAAATTTCACAAAACCAAACCAATATCTTAATAACCGTGAATAATTACATAAAAGAGGCAAAATAAATATAGCATAACCCTCTAAAACCCAAATTAAGACCGTATCTAAAGAGATTTACTTCATTGAATCCAGTTATTCGGACGAGTTTGCGGTCAGTCGAAACAGAGAAGATTACTGAATTGCCGTAGACGATTATCCGGTGTAATTCACAGGATAATGGTCGTTGTCCTAATCTGCGGACCCCCTCCCCCCCCGTCTCTCTCTCTCTCTCTCTCTCTCAGCTTAAAGATAAACGAATAAATTAAATAAATGTACTCACAAAGCAATTATTACAGTTAATATCAAGTTATACACACACACACACACACACACACACACACACACACACACACACACACACACACAACACAGTGCATAGGAAAGGCTTAATTCGGGAATGACATATGCAGTCCGTAGAAAGAAGAGAGAAAAAGATAGATATGGAAGGCAAATGAGAAATAATTGAATCAGTCTTTCCCACTTTCACCACAAACCATATTAAAATTCAAACGAAGCTGAAGTACTGTAAGAACATGGTGCGTTCCAAAGCAAATCATGCAACAGCTTCTGTACCTTCAACCTTGAGAGAGAGAGGGAGAACTTTGAGCTGGGAAATAACTCCTTGTTTAAAGCTAATTTAGATGAACACCGAGATAAACAACTCCCTCCTCCACCATAGCAGATCGAGAGACGATGGACTTGTATCCATCGGATCGACAAGACCAATAACATCAACGCTCTAGAAAACTAACTTTATGAAACCTAGCATATTTAACTTGTGTTAACCTAACCTAATCTAATCTAATCCACAAATAGCATGTCAACCCGATCAGATGTCGTAATCCCGGAGACGCGGCTCTCGCGTAAACTATATATATATATATATATATATATATATATATATATTATATATATAATATATATATATGAAAATTATTTCACGAAGGTAACACGTGAAAAATATTTATGATGAATAAAACCACGAAGGAAAGGAAACACAAAATGGTGCTCAGCGCTTTCGTCTAATGACATCCTCAGGAACACTCAGGATGTCATTAGACGAAAGCGCTTGAGCACCATTTTGTGTTTCCTTTCCTTCGTGGTTTTATTCATCATATAATATATATATATATATACCCAGTATTGAATATAATCGACTAATAAATTACAAAATACCTGAAATTATGTTGCATCTTCATGAGTCACTTCACAAAATTGATTTTTCAGTTTTTTAATCGTGCAATTAATAATTTTGAAATAAAAAATTATTATAATTGAAATTATTTTCATATGAAAATGATACTAAAATGAAGGCATCCCCCCCCCCCCCCCCCCCCCCCCCCCCCCCCCCCCCCCCCCCCCCCCCCCCCCCCCCCCCCCCCCCCCCCCCCCCCCCCCCCAAAAAAAAAAGAAAAGAAATAATTCGCGTTTAATTTTTCGAATGTTACACGCGTTTATTTGGACTTAAAATCATGTTGGAAAAACGTTTTAAAAGATTTGAATGTCTTGGAATTTGATCTTATTTTTATGAATTTTTTGTAAATTGTAATTAATTTTTACGCATAAGAATATGAAACTGTTGTTAAAAGATATTTTACTGTTAAAAGACAGTTGCTCGTAAACGTTTCTAAATATTGTATACCTCAAATGTGTGAAAAAGTTGCGGAAAATTCTCGTAGGTCCTACACGAGTCTCTACTGATGTACGATTAGGTTAAACGTGCTTTCAAAATGGCAGGCGTCAGTAGTTCAGTAGGTAACGTCGCTTTACTATAGGCGAATCGAAGAGACTGTGGTCGGGGGTTCGAATCCCGATGACGCTGGTAATAACTCCCTTATTGTTATTATTAGCTCGATGGACCGTCTTTGTATGACCTGAGAGAAATATGTCACTTTCTGGGCCTCTTTCGTATGGTCCGAGCGTAGTGCAGTT
Organism: Bathynomus jamesi; assembly: GCA_023014485.1. Lineage (NCBI taxonomy): Eukaryota > Metazoa > Arthropoda > Malacostraca > Isopoda > Cirolanidae > Bathynomus > Bathynomus jamesi. Next base: position 200,732 of record JAJOZX010004232.1, on the reverse strand, counting down.
TCTGGCCTTTTTAACTATTATTATTATTATTATTATTATTATTATTATTTAGCGTCGTGTAAACTCTTCCTGAAGAAAATGGGAATAAGGAAAATGAAAATCCGAGGTGGGAATGGGAATTTGGACCTATTTGGGACTGACCCTATTAACAATTGAGATTCCCTCTTTTGAATCTCTCGTATTATGAGAATGAAATAGGAATGACCAAAAATTAGGAAAAGAAAAGCGTCTCCTTGGAACAATGACTTTTTTAACCCGCTGGATAAACACTGAAAGTTTTATTCTTTGGAGTATGTAACGTCCTTCGAAAGCGTTAAGTGTTTTTTTTTAACCAAATTCAAGTTTTATTTAGTTAAACTAAACTTAATATTTAGTTTATTGAGTTACGCGCTCTTATTAACTTCTTTTTTTAACCAAGAGTTCTTCAGTAGCCCACGATAAAGACCCTATTATCCCTTCTTCCTTTTTCCCCATCCTCCTTCTCTACTGCCTAAAATCCTACCCCAAAATGCCCCCGCTTTGAATTGGGAAGTTGTGAAGGATTTTCTTTCTAACTCGAGTCTCCTCGGAGCCATTTTCAAATTTGTTAAAAGACATTTTGCTTCAAAATTGAATTTGTAGATTTGCTTCTCAAAAGCCTCTTGGAGAAAGAGAGAGAGTTGGAAAAAGAGAGAGAAAGAGAGGGAGTTAGAGAGAGAAAGAGAGAGGGAGTTAGAGAGAGAAAGAGAGAGGGAGTTAGAGAGAGAAAAAGAGAGGGAGTTAGAGAGAGAAAAAGAGAGGGAGTTAGAGAGAGGAAGAGAGAGGGAGTTAGAGAGAGGAAGAGAGAGGGAGTTAGAGAGAGGAAGAGAGAGGGAGTTAGAGAGAGGAAGAGAGAGGGAGTTAGAGAGAGGAAGAGAGAGGGAGTTAGAGAGAGGAAGAGAGAGGGAGTTAGAGAGAGGAAGAGAGAGGGAGTTAGAGAGAGAAAGAGAGAGGGAGTTAGAGAGAGTGTGTATGTATGTGAAAGAAAGATAGAGAGATTGGAATGGAGATAGTGCAGAGGTATGGGAAGAAAGAGAAGTAGAACAGGATTCAGCCTATGTATTTGTACGAGACTATTTTACACGAAGGGAAATCAAATAGAATGAAGCGTATACTGACGTTTTGTCCTAATCACTGTATCTCTTCCCTCAAAATACTCAAAATGGAATAGATCGAGAAATAATAATTTTTCGTAAAGTCCTTCTCTTCCATCGCATCAATCTCAAAAACTTTAATGTATAGCTTCTGCTATACCGGGTGGCCCAAAAGTTCCTCTACTGAGATTATTGAATTTTAGTTTGTGTTTTGTTTTATATTTCTTTACATATATATATATATATATATATTATATATATATATATATATATATATATATATATATATATACAGTATATGAGGATATATATCTTGACCCTGGTCAAACGTAAGTATGGAGACATTCTATCCAGCAATAATTACAGGCCTATTGCTGTCGCTTCCTGCTTCTCGAAACTACTAGAAAAATTCTTGTTACTCCGATTAAATGATTACGTATGGACATCTCCTAATCAGTTTGGTTTTAAAAGGTCCCACTCAACTGACCTGTGTATCTATGTACTTAAAGAAACAATATCTAAATACATTGACAGTAATTCAACTATTTATAGCTGTTTCTTATATATAAGTATACTATATGATAGAGTGAACCACAATATTTTATTTAAAAATAGAAGACAGGAAGGTTCCCATGTACATATTAAATTTATTGAAATTTTGGTATTCCCACCAATCTTTTACCGTGAGGTGGGGCAGTGTACTCTCCGAATGTTTTGGCTACTCTTGCGGGGTGAGATAATGCTTCTTGCTCTCCCCTATGCTGTTTACGGACGGATTAATTGCTTCATTTAATGAGGCAACAGTGGGATGTTGTATAGATAACACAAGGATAAATAACTTAGTTTATGCCGATGATATGGTGTTAATAAGTCCCTCTGTTAAAGGTTTGGATCGGCTACTAAATGTCTGCGAAGTGTATTCGCAGAAACATTATATTCTTTTTAGTGTTACAAAAACTAAGGTTATGCAATTTCATCCTAAAAGCTGTAATCAGCCAGCTGATATTAAGTTTAAAATGAATGATAAAGTAATTGAGGAAGTACAAGAGCTTAACTATTTGGGCCAAACTATTTCCAGCTCCTTGAGTGATGACTCGGATATAAGAAAACAATCTCGAAGCTTTTGTGCTAAAGCGAATATGACTATAAGGAACTTTGGGTTCTGTACAAGTGACGCTAAAGACACTGTTTCGTACTTTCTGCAGTAGTATATATGGACAGCAACTGTGGTTGAATTATAAAAAAGTTCTGGCAGAACCCTAAATTTGCCGCACAACAGGTCTTTTAGACTCTTACATAAATTACCCCCCGAGATGCTCAGCTTCGCAAATGTTTGCTACCCGCAATGTCCCGAGCTTCCCGGAGGTAACAAGACGTGCTCAATACAGTCTAATACAAAGAATTAAAAAAATCAACCAACCCGATTATCCAAGCTATCCATGAGTCCTGCCGTTTATCCTGTAAGTTGTGAAATTCTTGGTACGAAAACGTCTGTCTGTAGCTCCGCTTAATCTCGACATTACTGTATTATTTCTAATCAACTGTATATATTTCTATCCTTAGTATGTGAACTGTCATTGTATTAATAATACTTGTCATATGGACTATAGTCTGCCAATAACCTTTTCATTTCATATATATATATATATATATATATATATATATATATCTATATATATATTATATATATATATTATATATATATAGCCGTGCCTAATGCAACAGCTCAATGAAAACGATCCGGACAGACGTGAAGAGTTTTGTGAATGGTATGTTGAAAGATGTGATGATAATGAAGGCTTCGAGGACAGAGTTCTCTGGACTGACGAAGCTCATTTTAAATTGAATGGTCAAATTAATAGGCACAATTGTGTTTATTACAGTCCCCAAAATCCTTATCTGGTGGAAGAAGAAGCAGCAATAAACACGCCAGGAATAACCGAATGGGGTGGAATATCATCTTTTGGAATTTTTGGGCCTGTGTTCTTTCATGGATCGGTGACTAGCGACAATTACCTAGAAATGTTACGTGCCACGTGCCATTAGTGTGCCGCAGTTACAGGGTTTACAAAATTTTTATTCCATAATTTGGATGCAAGATGGAGCTCCGCCTCATTATGGATGAAATGTCAGACAATTCTTGTCCGAAATACGTGATATATGGATTAGAAGAAGAGGCACTATTGAATGGCCACCAAGGTCTCCAGACTTAACTCTTTTTGACTTCGCGCTATGGGGTCTCTTAAAAGATAGTGTTCCATTCAAAACCTAGAAGTTTAGAGCATCTCAAAAACAGAATAAAAGGAGAATTCCAGGCTTTGGCAAATAATCAAGAACTTTGCAAGAAAATATGTCATTGTGTTTATAAACGCTGTCAAACTTGTATACAACAAAATGGAGGCCATTTAGAACATTTAACTTAGCCTGTGCATTTCATTTTCATTCATTCCAATTCTTGTTGCAATTACATTTGTTATTTGGGTGTACATTTTTTGGTAGATCATAAATATAAAAGCAAAATGTTTTATGTATTTTTCCTAGTGAAAGCTTCAGAGTATTGCTACCAAAAGTTTGGTAAAGGACCTTTAGGGCCACTATATATATATATATATATATATATATTAACAGCATAATAACGAACAACAATTTAATAACAAATAACGATATAAACAACGTAATACAGAAGGAAGACATAGATGAAAGGAAAGAAATAAGTAAAAGTGGCGAAGTAGACAAACGGTCCAACGAGCGAAATGATAAAAAGATAATAACTAAAAACGTAGAAAATAAACAGCCAAAGAAAAATAATGATAATGCCAAAACTAAGAACTTGGTAAATAATAAGAAAGAAAGCAGAAGCGTAGAAAATATCGTATGCAAATACTACGCGAAAGGAAACTGCAGATATCGGGATGGGCAATGCATATATGCACATCCCACATTATGCAAAATGCATTACACAAGTGGATATTGCAAGTTTGATAAGAAATGCATGTTCCACCATCTTACGGTCTGCAACACTTATGAAAGATATGGGAGTTGCAAATACGAAAAAAAATGCCGATACCACCACCCTCAAAGGAACGCACGAGGGAACAGAAAAAACGAACATCAAAGAAGAGTGGAAATTTTTTAGACGCAGCCAACACATTTCAGCTGCTAAATACTCTCCAGCAATTACAAAACCAGCTGACAAATATAAATATAGAAATCCGAGAGCCGGACAGAAGGTACGAACAAAGACACTTCATGCGTTATCGGGACAACAGGTACCGACAAAGATAAAAAGAGGTAAATTCTCGGAGGACCACAAGGCAACGAAACCGGCACCCCCATCGGAAAACAAAGCGGAACCACCTGTATGCGAAAAAGAAAGAGAAAAAATAAAAATAATCCTAGCCAACATACAGGGCCTTAAATCAAACCAGTCCACGAACAAAGTTGCATACCTGAAAGGACTCATGCAAGAAGCCGGAGCAGACTTTGCATGCCTCACGGAAACTCATCTAAAGGACTGCCAGGCGAACTGTGAAAATTGTGAGTCCTGTATTGACAAAAAAGAAATACAAATTGACAACTATAACATCCTCCGAGCCGACAGAACAGTGAGACGTAAAGGAGGATGTGCTATTTACACACGCGAAAGGCACATAGCAGAAATGGTTATAAGTACCTCAAACAACTACGTAGAATGTGTAGCAGCAAAAATTGAAAAATTAAATATGGTACTAATTGTAATGTACAGACCCCCAAACACGCCAACCTCAAAATTTTCAGATTCCATTACAGAGGTAAGAAACTTAGTAAAAGATCTACACTCTCCAACCCCAAATATTTTTCTCTGTGGTGATTTTAATTTCCCATTCATGAAATATAAAAGGATAAAAAATATATGTATCCACCAGGACAAGGGGGGCACACGAGAAGACCAGGAGCAGGTAAAAATGCTACTAGCTTTAGCTGATGAATTTATGTTAACGCAAGAAATAACAGAAAACACAAGAAAAAACAACTGCCTAGATTTGGTATTCACAAACAACAGTAATCTAATTGATAATGTAGAAATCTCCCCAACTATGATATCAGACCACAATATCATTGAAATAACAACTAATATAAAGGCAACAGGAAAGGAAAGAACACGCACAACAGAACGAAGCAAATTCGAAATTTTTAATTTTCACTCCAAAGCTATAAACTGGGAAGATGTGACATCCAGCATGGAAGTAATAGATTGGAAAACCATTTTCGAGGCCAAGACAACGGAAGAGATGCTAATGACGTTAGAGGAGAAGACGTTAGAAATTGTGGAAAAACATGTCCCAAAGATACAACAAAGAGGAAAGAGAAGCAGGTTCGAAAGACAAAAGAGGGCATTGTTCCGAAAGAGAAAAAGAGTGACTGCAAAATTAAGTAATTGTAAAGATAACAACATCAGAAAAATATTAAATGATAAACTACAAAGTATCGATGTCGTCATACAGGAACAAATCGAGAAGCATACAGAAAAAGAAGAAGATGACGCTATAGAAGCGATAAAGGTTAACTCAAAGTACTTCTATAATTTCGCAAAAAGAAAGTCGAAAAACCAAGCGACTATCGGACCTTTAAAAAATGAGAACAGTGATTTATCTGATGATCTAACAGAAGTATCTGAAATATTAAAAAGCTCAGTATGAATCATCTTTCAATATCCCAAAACTGACAAATTGATTTGCGATAGAAACGCGTTATTTGAAGAAGAACCACAAGGGGAAAGTATAACGGATTTCGACTTTACGACGGATGATATTACACAAGCCATAGGGAAACTAAAAACACACTCAGCGGCAGGACCGGATAAATGGAATGCCACACTGATCAAAAACTGCAAGAATGCAATCGCTGAGCCTCTATACTGGATATGGAGACGATCATTAGACACGGGAGAAATACCGGGCATCCTGAAGAGCGCGAACATAGTCCCAATATATAAAGGAGGAGATCGATCCCAGGCCAAAAACTATAGGCCAGTGTCGCTTACATCTCATCTCACTAAAATATTTGAAAGAATAGTTAGACAGAAAATCTATGACTTTTGGAAACTCAGAAAAAATTCAATGATAACCAACACGGGTTTCGATCAGGCAGATCATGCCTATCACAACTAATGGAACACTACAACAACATTATTGATTCACTTGAAAGTAATGAAAACTATGATGTACTATACACAGACTTTGCTAAAGCGTTCGACAAGTGTGACCACGGAATCATAATACATAAACTGAAATATATGGGAATAACAGGGAAAAGTAGGGAAATGGATATATAATTTCCTTAGTGAGCGGAGGCAAGTCGTTACAGTACAAGGAGTATCTTCATCAGAATCAGAGGTCCTAAGCTCAGTACCACAAGGAACAATTAGCTCCACTACTCTTCATAATCATGCTAACTGACATAGATGAGGACGTTACCAGAGACAGCACAGTAACATCCTTTGCGGATGACACAAAGATCAGTAGAAAAATAAGAAACCCAGAAAGACATAGGATCTCTACAAACCGACATAAACAAAATCTACAAGTGGACTGAAGACAACAATATGAAGTTTAACACCGAGAAATTCAGCTATTACGGTACGGAAAAAGAGAAGACCTAAAGTGCATGGAATATTATACCCCAAATGGACAGGAAATTCAGAGAAATTCCAGAGCAAAAGATTTAGGGGTTGTAATGACAGATGATGCGAAATTTGAAACACAAAATAAGATAGCAGTAAACAGAGCAAAGAGAATAACGGGTCAGATATTGAGAACCTTTAAACGAAGGGATAGGAATGTAATGATTCCTCTACTGAAAACCCTGATCATACCCAAATTAGAATACTGCTCGGTCCTAACTTCCCCATATAAAAAAGAAGACATTAGACAGCTGGAGGGGATCCAAAGAAGCTTCACAGCCAAGATCAATGGGTGCAAAGAACTAAAAATTACTGGGAAAGGTTACGAGAACTAGACCTATATTCACTGGAAAGGAGAAGAGAGAGATACACCATTATTTACACTTGGAAAATAATGGAGAAACTAGTCCCTAATCTTACTCTGAATCCCATAACTCCCCAAACAACGATGGAAAGTAGAAGCGGTAGACTGTGTCGTATTCCCAAATTGAAGGCGAGACAGGGAACATCCTTAACCCTGAAAGAAAATAGTTTGTAGTGAGAGGACCAAAACTGTTTAATCAGTTGCCCAAAAGACCTAAGAAACACGAAGGAGTTGCAGTGGAAATCTTCAAAAGAAGACTAGACGCCTGGCTCGGAACAATCCCCGATGAGCCGGGCGTACCTGGCTATGTGAGGTGGAGAGCGCAAGAATCCAACTCACTACTTCACCAGGCCAACTCGAGAGGAGGGGCGACAAGCTTGACCTTCGCGAAATGAGAAATCATCGCGCGGAACCTTTGTAAGGTTATATATATATATACTGTAATATATATATATATATATATATATATATATATATATATATATATATATATATATATATATATATATATATGGCTCTGCACATAAGATTCAATATGGTAGTTTTTCTCACATTTTATCGGAGAACGAAAATGTTCTACTGTATATTGTAAACTGTAAGGGTACTGAAAATCATATACAGTTTTTTAGATACAAATAGTCTAGGACCGAATACTAAAATTCATCAAATACCAAATATTCGGTGCAAAACTATTTGGCCAAACCGAATACTAAATATTAGGGATCACCTGAAGATCAGGGCCCCCAGCCTCAATTACCAAATGATATCTTCGTTAAAACTAACGAAAATATCACGACTTAACCTAACCAATCGTCGTCAAGGGCGTACAGTTGACCTAACCGGGCATTCAATTTAATTTATTATTATATTTGGTACTGTAAAGTAAAAAACAAGAATACATTGGTGCCCTGATCTTCAGGTGATCCGATATTAGTTTCATTTGGGTTATTAGGCGTCAATGCGAAAAATTGAAGCCTTTATCAGTTTGAAAGGACATAGAATTAATAGTAAATGTGAGCAAAAGCAGCATGTTTTAGCCACTAAAAATCTATCGGGTTTTCATACTCGTGAAAACATTGCAACTGTATTGACTTCCATATTGCAAGAATGATCAACAGAGAGCAATCGTGTGCACGCAGTTGTGCACGACAATGACCGTAATATTACTAAAACTGTTGGCGTTCTCAAAATGACTTCTGTTGCTTGTGCGAATCATACTTTCAGTTAATGAAGCCCTTCTTAGCCAGAAGTCTCTTTCAGATATATATGTGCAATTGTGCACCGAATCTGTTCGCATTTTAATCCCTAGCCTGTGACAGACTAAGGAAATCCAGAAGCGACATAATTTACCCGAAAATACACTTGCAAGAGATATTATCACCCGATAGAACTTTACATTCTATATGCTATAACAACGACTTCAACAAAAAATTGCAGTTGTTGCATACGCCTTGGACTGGCATACCAGCACTCAATAACCATCAATGGACTGTAATTCAGCGTGTTATATAGCTCTTTAGCCCATGTCTTTCCATGGTGTCCCCTGGTGTAACCGATCTCGTGGTATTTTTGCGTAACATAACTGATTATTTAGGTATTCATGCTAAGAAAAAAGACTTAATAGAAAATTTACAGAATCGTTTCAAGCAGTGAAAGACAGATATTATTTGCATGATTACTCAGGTTTTCGATCTTACTTCAAAATTGCTCGCATTGCAGTGCCTGAATTTGTAAAAATTGAGATAATCACTATGTTTGCATCACCTAATGCTACTCCTACGCGTAATATAACTCATGGCGATGAAACAACTACTTTTGTTTCACGAGAAGATCAAAAACCTTCGAAAAAGAAGTCGAAGGTTGACTATTGAGCTACTTCGATGAGGTTATTACGTCTTAACAGTCAGATGTGCCTCCACCTATCAAAAGTAACCAGCAAAGTTGTCAAAAGGAATTTGACACCTATTCAAAGGAGCCACGAGTCAGTCGCGACACGAACCCTCTTGATTGGTGGCGTCATAGTGGCAAAAGATTCCCAAAACTACTAGTACTTGCTCGCAAATGTCTCAATGCACCACCAGCAAGCTACGAAGTAAACGGCTGTTCATTTCTGCAAAACATGTAATTACCGACGCACGAAATCGTTTAGCTCCTGATGCTGTTGAACGACTAATTTTTCTGCAAGATAATCTACTTAAATTTCAATTATTAGGTTTTGTTTTTGCGATAATTGTTATTACTGCCTGTTCATTTTGATGAGGTTATTACTTACTAATACAATTACTGTATACCAAGTTGGGATCACCTGAAGATCAGGGGCCCAAGCCTTCTTTAGTTAGCTTTATAAGGCTAACTAACGAAAATATAACAACCTAACCCAGTATTTTTCACTAAGTTTTTTAAGGGAGCCACTTCTTCAGGATATACACACTGAGAGAGCCACACACAGACGCATATATATATAGCTCATCAGCTGTTCTTTTGTGATGGCGATCCTATATAAATTGAATATATCCAAATTCTCTCTCTCTCTCTCTCTCTCTCTCTCTCTCTCTCTCTCTCTCTCTCTCTCTCTCTCTCTCTCTCTCTCTCTCTCCCCGCAGGGGGTATAAAGGTTATGCACATTCCTGCTGGGTGTTGTAAACTTTATACTTGGGATGTGACAGCCAGCCCTCCGGTCCCGAGTCGTGGGATTCTAGAGAAATTGGCTGCCGGTTCCTTTAGGTTCTCTCTCTCTTTCGGGAGGGCGGGTGAAGTCTGTTGTACAATCCTGTCCCGTGGGTTACTAGAACCCCATCCCATCCCTACTCTGTCCTTTTAGCTTAGTTTAAGGATGTTCTCTGACTGCAAAAAAAAAAATTCTTTTAGTATTAAGTCTTTTTCTCTTCTTTTACTATTAGGACCCTACTGCTACTTCATGCGTGGGAAGAGAGGCTTTGGAACCTCTATAAATAACACCATTTAACGCTCGTAGGTCGTGAGAGACTGGGATGGAGGGGTCCCAGGTGTAGGGGCGCGATGAATGGAATGTGGCTAGTGCCCAGTTAAGCCCATTCCAAACGCGTAATGGCCTGACCAGCCCCCTGCGACCGTTCTTTGGTGACCAATTGATGGTGCTTGGCTGTACTGCTCTTAGGTGAGAGAGCTTTACTGCGAAGCTGGCTGCCAGGCCAGCGTAAACTCTCGGGCGTAGTCTCCGGGTCTGGTGGGATATCCCTTGAACACTGGATTCTAAGAGTCTGGCCGCTTGTGAGTGACTAGTAAAACTTAGTAAGGGGCTGCATCTCGCTGTCGCTCCGGGCGGGAAATCCGTGACGCCTGCGTCGCGAGTGTTTGTTAGTTGGTAGCTGCGACACGTTTGGGACTGTCCGACCCTGGGGAGACCCTTGGTCGGCGCGTCAGCAGCGAGAGGTGTAGTCTTCTGGATGGGATGAACGTCACTTGCAAATAGGCGGATGCGTCTACTCGCGGGAAGAATTCCCCCCTCCCCTCCTTTTTTATATACTGGTCAGAACGTTTTTGATAGTTTTCATTGCTAGAACGCTTTATCTTATTCAGTGTATTCAGAGTTCGAAAAAAAATAATAAGTTACAATGACTGGACCGCAGAAACTGAAGGCTGAATGTGCGAGGTGTGGAGTAAACCAGTGGGTGACGAACTTCAAAGAAGCCTGCTTCGAGAAGATCAACCACTCCAGCATGTGCCGCTTTTGCGAACTCATGCAGTTTTACGAGAAGCTAGAGGAGAGGGTCCGGCGGCTCGAGTCGTCCAGATCGGCTGTTGGAGGTGCGACGGTCACTGACGCGGCTGCGCCCTCCAACCCGGAGCTCAGTGATAGGATAGCTGCTCTGGAAAGGCGGTCCAGCGATGGACTGGACAGAGCTCGGGACCACGGGAAAAGGGTAGAGGTGCAACCGGGGGCCAGGGTACAAAATCAGTGTCAGGCATCGCCAGCGACCCACGTGGAATGCAGGGAACCGCGGCGCAAGGTGGAGGGCGCAAAGAAGGGGCCGATAGAGAAGGGTGGGAAGGGGCCGATAAAGAAAAAGGGTGGGAAGGGGCCTACTGATGGCCCAAAGAAACCGAAGGATGTAGCTGCCGGTCGGGGTGGGTCGGGTGGTGTAAGTGCAGCTGAGTCTATGGGTGGCGACGGGTATCGAGAGGTCTCGGGCAAAAAGGCTGCGAAGCCGAAGCCTGAGACCCCGGTTGCCCCTGTCAGGATCTCCAACCGCTTTAGTCTCCTGTGCTCGAAGGAGGAAGACACCGTTTGGATTGGGGACTCGCAGATCAGGGGCCAGGAGAAGTACTTTGCTTCTGCAAACCGGGACAGGAGGAAGGTAAGGTGCTTACCTGGGCGGAGAACGGCGCACTTAAGGAAGGAGCTGGAGAAGCTGCACGTGGCTAGTCGGAGGGCTGCGATCGTTGTCCACGCTGGTGGCAACGGCCTGTTCCTCAAAGGCTGTCGGGTAGGTTTTACAGAAGGGATCATCACCGAGATCATGTCTCTTGCGGATGATCTAAAACTGAAGACAGACAGGGGAATGTTGGTGGGTATTTTACCGCGCATGAATGCCAGTGACCACGCGCTCAGTAAGGTCATTGGCATCAACGAGAGGGTGCAAGACTTGTGCGTCCCGCTGGGCGTGAGGTTTGTTGACCCGTTCGACGCGTTTTCGGGTAGGTGGGACTTGTATCAGAGGGATGGTGTCCACCTCAATGTTAAGGGTAAAGGTGTGCTAGGCACGCTGCTTGACCGGTACCTATACCGTATGGTGAGGCAAGCCCAGGGATTGATGATGGACCCCAAACGGAGAGAGATGATGTTGAGCCGGTGGCGGACGCACCTTCAACTGAAGGGTACGTCCATGTACAGGTGGGTGACCCTCCTTCCCCGTTGGAGGGGGCTCAGGCTCCTGCGGAAGTTGCCCCCTCGTTGGTGAGGGGCTCTTCAACTCCCGACAGCCCTGGCTGTTCGGGAAACGGGTCGGGCTAGGGGGTGGTCTGAATAGGGAAGGCTTCCTCCGTGCAGTGCTTTTTAATGCTAGGTCGATTAGGAATAAGTTTTGCGAGCTACGGGCGCTCTTAGCATCAGAATACCAGGATATCGTTGCTATCACCGAGTTCTGGATTCATACTGATCGTAGGGACTACGTTGGGGAGTTCGAGATTCACGGGTATAGAATGTTTCACAAAGACCGCACCCTTGGGGAGGGGGGAGGGGTACTAATATACGTGAGGGACACGTTGAATCCGGTTGACTGCCACTTTCGATCGGAACGGGAGCTGCTTGGCGTCGATCTGAACGTGGGAGGGACGAACTATAGGTTAATCCTGTTGTACAGACCTCCGCATCTCCTCCTCGAGGAGGATACAGCCCTGTACCCCGAACTCCGTAGCCTGCTAGGGGACAGGGTGTGTGTAGTTTTAGGAGACTTCAACTGTTGCGGCATAAACTGGGAAGACAGGACTACTGATGCCGAAAGGAGGAGGCTACTTGACTTTGCTGATGAGAACTTCCTCACTCAGTGGGTCAATGGGCCTACACGAGGCGAAAGCGTTCTAGACTTAGTATTCATGACCGAAGACAACCTCGTCACTGGCCTCACCGTTGACGAATCGTTGGGCGGGAGTGATCACGATCTGATTAGGTTCTGTGTCTGCGTCCTTCGGGTGAAGCGTAGTGACTCTAGAGGCAGTAAGCTGGATCTACGGCGGGCGGACTTTGCTGGCCTCCGTGATAGCGTAGGTGAGATGGGAAATAGGAAAGCTGCGTATAAGAGGGCGAAGGCCAATCGTTCCCATGAGAACACTGAGTCGTATGTCCGCCTGTGCAGAGAAGTGAAGGCGAAGGTTAGGCTAGCGAAACGTAACGAACTCCGGGTGGCAAGCCTCTGCAAGGGGAACCCTAAGGAGTTCTTCAGTTATGTTAATAGTGGAAAGCCCATTAGAAGCGTTCTGCGGACCTCCGACGCGGACATCGCTAATGTGCTGAATGAATACTTTGCGGGAATGTTCACCAGGGAGCACACCCGCGTCCCCGAGCCAGGCGTCAGACACGAATTTGCTGGCGTGGATAGTGCTCGGTGTACCGCGACAGTCGTTGCCGATAGAATAGACAAACTGAGCGCGTTTAAGGCTCCTGGGCCAGACCAGTTCCTCCCCAGAGTGTTGAGGGAGGTGCGCGACCAGGTGGCTCCCCACCTGGCTACAGTCTTCAACAAATCGTTGGAGACGGGCCAGGTGCCTGGTGACTGGAGGGAAACCAACGTGACCCTTATCTTTAAGAAAGGGGATCACGAAGGTCCAGGGAACTATCGTCCCATTAGTCTCACTTCGGTTGTAGGTAAATTATTAGAGGGGATAATAGCGGATAGGATTGTTGATCATTTAGATTCCTACAAGCTGCTTGGGGATTCTCAACACGAGTTTAGACGACATAGGTCGTGTCTCACCAACTTGCTCGAGTTTTTCCACATCATGTTGAGTGAGTATGATAAGAGTAGGGCGATTGATATACTTTATCTCGACTTTGAGAAAGCCTTTGATAAGGTACCTCACCACCGGCTAATGGTCAAAGTCCGTGCGCTGGGTATCGCTGGGGAAGTAGGTAGGTGGATTGAAAACTGGCTGAAGAATAGGCGGCAGAAGGTTGTAATTAAAGGGGCTAGTTCGGGTTGGGTCTCGGTCATTAGCGGGGTTCCTCAGGGTTCCGTTTTGGGGCCACTGTTGTTTATCATTTACATAAGTGATATCGAAGGTGGCATCGTCAGTCGGATCGCCAAATTCGCTGATGACACCAAGCTTGGGGCCAATGTTGGGACGCCCGAAGCGATCGAGCAACTGCGTGTGAACCTACGTAGGATAGGAGAGTGGTCCGAAAAATGGCAAATGCCGTTTAACTTGGATAAATGCAAGGTGATGCACATTGGCTACGCCAATCACAAATCGGACTACTCCATGTTGGGGAGTAATATCGAGGCCACTGATTTGGAAAAGGACTTGGGTGTGCTAATTAGCAGCAACCTTAAGTTTACCAAACAGTGCGTAGAGGTGGAAAAGAAAGCCCAGAAGTTGTTGGGTTATATCAGGAGGCAATTTCGATTTCGGAACAAGGAGATTGTGCTCTCGCTGTACAATTCTCTGGTTCGGCCGCACCTGGAGTATGCAGTGCAGTTCTGGTCGCCCATCCTCAGGAAAGATATTGAGAGGCTGGAGCGAGTGCAGGCGAGTGCCACAAAGTTAATCCCTTCCGTTAGGCATATGGGCTACAATCGACGCTTACGCGCCATGAATTTGTTTTCGCTGGAAACTCAGAGGCTGCGCGGTCAACTCATCGAGGTTTTCAAGTTCTTAAGCGGGTTCAACGATGTCGATTTTAGAAGCATGTTTAATTTAAATGATAACCCAACTTGCAACAATGGTTGGAAGTTGGATTTGAAACGGTTTCGGACTAGTGTGTGTGGGAATTACTTTACCTATAAGATCTGTGACACGTGGAACAGATTACCTTCAGAAGTTGTGAACAGTTCCTCTGTGGATCATTTCAAGAAAAGGTTGGACCAAATCTTGCACACTATTTGAGGGTGTAGAAAATTTTCCCTGGCACCAGTTGCCATTGGTACCTCGTCGGTATGGGCCGCAAGACCTTTTGAGGTACTTGTTTTCCTTCTCTCTCTCTCTCTCATATTCCATGCATCGAGAACCGCCACTTAGGCCATCACGAGCCGCGCATTGAGTACCACTGACCTAACCAATCGTCAAGGGCGTACAGTTATAATGTTATAATGTTTCAGACCAACAAAGACCCTAGGATCCACTCATGGCTGGTCTACCTAATTGTGTTCGTAATTGTGTATTGTGCATGTCCTCCGTGGTGGCGGAGGGAACCTACAATTTTACGTGGGTTCCGAACCACAAAGCATTAATTTTACTACCTTAAACTATACCCAATCTATCAACATATGCGTCCAATCGACTTTTAAACATGTTTATAGACGTGCTACTAATTACTTCTACCGGCAAACTATTCCAGCTATTTACTATTCTATGCGTAAAAAAGTTTTTGGCAACTGCTGTCTCGAACCCTCTATCTGTCAACTTACACCCGTTATTTCTAGTCCTATTATATTGAGATATTTCGAAAAAGCTATCTCTATCTACGTTATCGAACCCATTCATAATTTTGAAAACCTGGATTAGATCACCCCTTAGCCTTCTAGTCTCGAGTGTAGTCAATCTTAACTCCTTAAGCCTATCCTCATACGACTTTGACCTAAGCGACGGAATCATCTTAGTTGCTCGTCTTTGAACTCTTTCGATTTTGTCTATATCTTTTCGCATATGCGGATTCCAAAATTGGATCGCGTACTCCAAATGGGGTCTAACTAATGATTTATAAAGAGGAATTATAATATCGCGCGATTTGTACTCAAAATTCCGAGCTATAAAACCTAACACTTTGTTCGCTTTATTGACCGCTGCTGTACTTTGTTTCACTACTTTTAAATCACCAGTGACTATAACTCCTAAATCTTTTTCCTGCTCTACGCTTGTTAACTCCTTCCCTGACATACTATGTGCACAATTACCGTTACGCGAACCTATATGTAAAATTTTGCACTTATCGACGTTAAATCTCATTTGCCATGTGACTGACCAATCAACGATTTTATTCATATCTTCCTGGATTTTACCTCTATCTTCGTCATTAATCGCCCTACCACCCAGCTTCGTGTCATCCGCAAACTTTGAAACTGTACTGACTCGACTCGGCCGACATCTAAATCGTTAATATATATAAGAAAAAGCAAGGGGCCCATTACAGAACCCTGAAGAACGCCACTCGCTACATTAGCCCAACACGACTACGCTCCATCAACGACCACCCTCTGTTTCCTACCTCGCAACCACTCTTCTATCCAATTTATTACTGCACCCCTGATTCCATGAGCCTTAGTTTTTTCAATGAGTCTTTTGTGCGGTACGGTGTCAAACGCTTTTTGAAAATCTAAATACACTACATCAACCTCCCGACGACTATCGTAAACATCAACCACGCTTTGAAAAAATTCTAAAAGATTAGTTAAGTAAGATTGTTTCGCCTAAAACCGTGCTGCGTATTTCTAACTAAGTTATGCAATTCTAAGTGTTCGACTATACGATCCCTAATTATTGATTCCAGTAGCTTACCTACAACAGACGTTAAACTGATTGGCCTATAATTTCCCGCCGCACCTTTATCGCCTTTCTTAAAGCTAGGTGTTACGTTTGCTAACTTGAAATTATCTGGTGCGCACCCCTCAGAAATAGACGCATTAAAAATCGTTGTTAGCGGCACAACAATGCTATCTTTTAATTCTTTTAGTTGTATGGGATATATGGAATCCGGTCCCGGTGATTTACGCATTTTCATTTTATCAATATAACGCATTACCTCCCCTTCACTAACCACAATATTATCCAAAATATTACCATTATCAAAAGCTATTATGTCTATGACCGTAGGGATATTCGTTACATCTTCTATACTAAAAACTGACGTAAAAAATTCGTTTAACAAGGTAGCCATTTCCTTGTTTTCAGAAACTAGCTCTCCGTTAACATTTTTCAACGGCCCCAAGACACTTTTTACTGGATTTCTATTGTTGACGTATTGAAAGAATCGCTTGGGGTTTTCTTTACCGTCACGAGCTATGGAGATTTATTCGCGCTTGGACTTTTTTATTACACTTTTCGCTTCACGCCTTAGAGATATGTAGTTGTTTCGTAACCACAAATTGTCTTTATCGGACTTATGTAGCCTATAGGCCCTATCCCTACTCTTTATAATGTCTCCTACTCTAGAAGTAAACCACAAGGGCTTGTTGTTTACTTCGCACGCTTAATTTTGTACAGTACACATTCCTCATTTATAGTCCTAAATACTGTTTCAAACGATTCCCACATTAGTTTTGCGTTGGAGATCCCCATTACTTTTTCCCAATTGACGTGTGACAATTTATTTCGAAATTTACAAAAGTCTGCGTGCTGGAAGTTAGGAATTTTAGTCGAGTTAGCTGGTTTCGAGTGACTTACTGAGAGGACAAACTCTACCATATTGTGATCGCTATTGCTTAACGGTTCTATTACTTGAAGATCAGTGATTAGCCTATCATCCGTAGTTATTACTAAATCTAAAATACTGTCCAACCTCGTAGGTTCCCCAACCTTTTGAATAAGAAAGCTATCCTCGAAAAAATTAACTAAACGATTACCTTCCGCGTCTCCCTGCATTGTATCGTAATTCACGTTGGCGCAATTAAAGTCACCCATAACTAAAGCCTGCTCACTACCTATTATTCTCTTTAGTTCACGATATAACGCTTCGTCCGTATCAGCTGTTTGATTAGGGGGCCTATATATAATCGCAACAAGAAGTTTGAAATCGTTCAATTTAAGTTCTGCTATAGTCGAATCTATCGGTTCTGGAATTGTGTGCTTTACTTCTATAACGTTCGCAATATTATCTTTGATATACAACATAACACCGCCTCCTCACCTGCCTATTCTGTTTTTAACAAAAAGTCTATAACCTCTAATTTGATACTCCCTTACAAAGTCACGTGTTTCAGTGCTAAGCCACGATTCATTTATCGCAGTTAAATCATAGTCTTTACAAGCAATTAAAGAAAAAAATTCGTTTATTTTATTTCGTAAGCTACGAGCATTTAAGGATAGAACCTTCAAATTGTTTGTAATTGCGACACCTTCGCGAGTGCAGGGGAAATTTGTGGAAATTACGCTGGGACCGTTCGAGTTACGGCAGCCTGAAAAGAAGAGACCGTATTATGAAATAGTCTTCCTAAGCGCGCAGCTCCAACGTCATTAAGATGAAGTCCATCTCCGAGGAACAAGTCCCTCCTGCCGTAGAAACTGTTCCAAAAATTTGCAAAATGCACTCCTTCCTGTTGGCAAAGAGACTTTAGGTTATTGTTGATATAGGTCGCTTTGCTATAGAAATCGCTACGTTGGATAATTCGAGGAAGTATACCTGTTAAAATAATCTTATTAGTTTTTTCCTTTAGTCGCTCTAGTAAGTCCCTGTACCTAGCCAGCAGTTCTTCCGATCTAGAATTTAAAACGTTATTAGTACCGACATGAATAACATACGTTGTGTCCTCGGCGGTACCGTCTGTAAAATGGTCAACACTATTAGTTATATCCTTCACCCTTGCATCAGGGTAGTAGTAACGGCGCCTAGAACGAGGTTTTTCCAACAGAATTCCTCGAGCTGCCCTCGAACAATGGAATCGCCAACGAGTCGTATTTCCGGTTCATCAGCATCTTCGAAACCTAAAACAGAAAACTTATTGTTTGTTATTACTGGTAGACAAGTCTTAGGTTTCCTCAATAGGGCTCCATTACGCACTCGAACGAAGGGTTGGGAATTAGAGGAAGAGAGAGGGCTATTAGTTGACCTAACGATTTGGTTAGGTCAGGTCGTGATATTTTCGTTAGTTAGCCTTTTAAGGTTAACTAAAGAAGGGTGGGGGCCCTGATCTTCAGGTGATCCCCAAGTTGGATTTGTTTGTAATTATTCTTTGAAATAAAAAAAATATATAGGCTATATATTTCAAGTTTCATTTCCTACATCACGTTATTTACCTTAATTATCAAATATTCGTTATTTCGGTATTCAGTTAAAAACGTATAAAAACTATTCGGCCGAATACCGAATATCCTCATTTTTTACCGAATATTTGGTACATCCCTACGATATACAGTTACTATAAGTCGTATGTACAGTGACGTTCATAAGTATTCGTACAGAGAAATATTTCAGTTACATTTCTCCTAATCTTTTGTACCATTCACAGGATAGTTGTGAAAAGTTTACTGCTCGTTTGGAAAATTTCAACAAATAAAAAAATTTGTGTAACTCCAACATATAATGTAAAACATCAAAGAATTTGAGGAAAAAAGTTAAAACGCAAAAGTTTTCGTACATTTATTTACAAAATTATTTAATACTTTGTGTATCCACCTTAGCTTGAAGAATTTAAAAATGCTATCAATAGTTGGCTGTTTATTGATTAGAGACTGTTGGCAATTCTGAATTTTAGAATTTTCTCTGTGAATCTTTATGGAAGATGGATGACTGTTCAAGCCATTAGTAAGCAATGGGTCGTCGTGGTAAAGAGCTGTCTACAAATCTTAAGAGATTTGTAATTGCTGCACCCGCGTAACTAATTTTAATCATTATCCACTAAGACGGTTGCTGCAGCTATAAAGAAATGGGAAGGATTTAGAACAATCAAAATTCTACCAAGGTATAGATGACCTTACAAGATTTCAGAAAGTACAACTAGATAGATTGAAAGAATGGCTGCTGCGAATCCACGAGTGACTGCAGGTGATACACTTGCCAAGCATTAAGACTAAGATCGATGTCCATCCCTCCACTGTACGTTGTACATTGAGAAAGAATGGTCTGCATGGAAGAGTTGCTCGAAGAAAACCTCTGCTATGAAAAGGGCACAAAGAAACTCGATTAAAGTACGCCAATGATCATCAAAATGATGGATTTGCATTATGGAAGAAAGTTCTCTGGATATACGAGCCTAAAATTAAATTATTCGAGAACAACGAGCAATGGCGAAAATCAAATGCTACATTCGAGGGAAAAAAACATCCTTCCTACGGTTAAACACGTTGGTGGTAATTTGCTTTTTTGGAGATGCTTTAATGCTTCTGGTCCAATAAAACTTGTCGTCATCAATGGAATCTTGAATTCGAAGAAATATCGGGAAATTTATGAAGAAACTCAATTCGGGAGTTGCGAATGGGTCACAATTGGGTACTACAACAAGATAATAATCCAAAACATGTAAATAAGAGCACCATGAAATGGCTTCAACAAAAGAATTTCAAGCTTCTCGAGTGGCCCAGTCAAGGCCGTGATCTCGATTTAATCGAGAATTTATGGTTTGATTTGAAAAAAAGTGTCGACAAGAGAAACCCTTCGAATCTGAATGAATTGCAATATTTTTCTTTAGAAGAATGGGCTAAAATTTCTATGAGAGACCTCAGAACCTCGTAGAAAAATATCTCAAACGAATCATTGTGTGTTCACCTCTTGCTTGAATGACTTCAAAGTATTAAATAATTTTGTAAATGTACGAAAACTTTTGCACTTTAACTTTTTTAATTTTCCTAAAATTTTTTGGGATCACCCGAAGATCAGGGCCTCCATGTATTCTTGTTTTTCGCTTTACAGTACCAAATATAATAATAAATTAAATTGAATGCCCGGTTAGGTCAACTGTACGCCCTTGACGATTGGTTAGGTTAAGTGGTTAAGTCGTGATATTTTCGTTAGTTTTAACGAAGATATCATTTGGTAATAGAGGCTGGGGACCCTGATTTTCAGGTGATCCATTTTTTGATGTTTTATATTATATGATGGAATTAAACTAGTTTTTTATTTGTTAAATTTTTCCAAACGAATAGTAAACTTTTCATAACTATCCTATGCATGGTACAAAAGATTAGGAGGAATATAACTGAAATATTTCTCTGTACAAACACTTATGAGCGTCACTCTATATATTATTTTAATAGATAAGGAATGATAATATGAATTAAAATATGCAAATTGTAAATTTTACACATAATAATTTAAAAATTCTTCACAAAAATTCAAGATTTTATTCATTAGTGATCGTCGATTTCTTTAATGCTTCGCTTAAACTAAAACTATTTCGTATCTATTAATGAACGCTGTACTGTGGAGAAATTTATGTAAATATACTTATAGAAGCCCAGAATTTGAAAATCCTTAAATAAATATTCAGGATGAAGTCATATATGCTGTGTGTGTGTGTGTGTGTTATATATATATATATATATATGTGTGTGTGTGTGTATATACACACACACACACACACACACACATGCTCTTTCCAAACGGCCAATATTTACATTATGTATTTTCTGTTCGAAAGATAACGGAAGAATTACACGTATTGGTCTATACACAACGTATTTCAATTGGGAAAAAATACGTGCACTTCAGTTTCCACATTAGAAAATACATGAACGTGTATAAATACATAAACATACATAAAAGCGCATATATATATATATATAAAGAAAAACGTAAAACAACTAAGAATATAGACAGTAAATAAGGAAAAGGCAAACAAAGTGGATAAATACATAGCCCAAGATATATATATATATATATATATCTTGGGCTATGTAGAGGAATGGTGTAACGTACACGAACGTCGCAAAGAGAGTGTGACGGACGTGGACGATTGTAATGCAGATGAACGGTACCACGAACTCATTTGAAATTCGCAATTTGAACCGACTTTCAAAATATAAATTAAACATCATTCAACTTTAGATTACCCAATTTACATGCACGCGTGATGCCGTCCGCTTTGCCAGAATTCACTCTTTGCCTCGAATTAGTGGATAAAGGAAACGGAGGGGCGGAGCTTAAAAGGGGGTCAGGAACCCTATCCACTCCCTCCTCAAGAAGTCAAATTTGTCAAAATTTACTTGTTATTCAATTTTGCGGCCGCAGATTAATTCAGGAGCGGTTTTATTCATTTTGATGACTTTATTCATCGTTCTTTTTCACCGTTGCGCGTATTTTGTTCGAAAGGTTTTGATCGAATGTTTTAGAGATACGAAAACCTTGTACGCGTATTTTAGAGAGGTTTTTTTAAGTTTTTAATAGGATTTGGTAGAGCGAGCGCAACTTGTTAAATATTTAAATAAGGTTGGAGAGTTTTTAAATTGTTACTTGAAGGATAAATAGAGTTTGAAATATAGTGAATTATTTAATATAAATTTTTAGTATTTACTCGTAGATTTACGTGTATTTTCTCTTTTTTTTTATTAAATTCCGTACTTTATAGAACCTATGTTATTTAATGATAATTTTATTCATGCACCACTTTATAAAAAAGAGAGAGCCAAAATCAAGGTCTCGAGGCTCACGATACTACTTTTTTTTCTTTTTTTTAATAAATTTTGAGAAGATTGTGTAGTGTGTAAAATGCATGTATGTGTAGTGAGGAACAGAGGGAGAAATGTATGTTTGAGAGCATGCTGGATTGCTCACAGGTTAGATGAGACACAGAAAAAGATCAACTAAAGAGGACAGTGACACGAGAAATGGGAGTTCCAGCACTCCCTCTCTCCTGCCTAACGCCCCCCCCCCCACGGAGTACTTCCCTGGTTGATTGGTGTGTCTACAGTACAATTTCCTCCTAATAATATGTTGTTGTTTATCCTTAAACTACTCTTTTACCTTATTTATGTAATAATATTAATAATGTTTGGTGGGGGTTGTTCAACCTTCTTTGTAACGATAAAGGTCGTATGACGGGGAGGGGAAACCTACAGCTTTACTTGGGATCCGAACAAGAAGTCGCTACATCGTATGAACGCAAAAGACGGTCACTCATCCAATTACTGAACCAGACCCAACGTTACTTAACCTCGCCGACCTAACGGAAAACGGTGCTGCCACGTGGTCGTGACGTAGTTCATTTATACATAGAAATTTTACTGTAAATTTACAGATACTATCTGGTAGCAATTTTTTATATCATTTCTGTAACATTACGGATAGTATCAGTTTCATTTACAGTTACTGTACAGGGTGGCCACAAAGTCCCTTTGCATGAAAAACAAGGGCAACACACAGATATGCTGCAATTTCACTGTAAAGGGACTTTGTGGCCACTCTGTATGTAATAATACTGATGTAATCTGTGAACAGTTACGTACCATATCTGTAAATGTAACCAAAGTACAGAAAGAATCTGTAGAATTATAGATAGTATTAGTAGCTTGCACTGATAGTATATATATATATATATATATATATAATAAAATGTCGATTCCGCAAGAGACGCTCTACTGGCGATCTTCTTGCATATCTCTCTGACTCTTGGTCATCCTCCTTTCGGGATTTTGGTGAAACCTTTGCTATTGCGCTAGACATATCAAAAGCTTTTGATAGAGTTTGGCACAAATCTTTAATTTCGAAACTGCCCTCCTTCGGTTTCTATCCTTCTCTCTGTGCCTTCATCTCTAATTTCCTTTCTGGCCGATCTATAGCTGCAGTTGTAGATGGACACTATTCTTCTAAAGCTATTAACAGTGGTGTTCCTCGGAGTTGTGTCCTGTCACCCACTCTTTTCCTTTTATTTATTAATGATTTTTTAATTCGCATTTCCTGTCCTATTCCCTCCTATGCCGATGATTCCACTCTTCACTTCTCCACCCGTTTCCCAAAGCGTCCCTCACAGCGGTCGCTTCATGATTCGCGTGAGGCAGCTATGGGGCACCTGACCTCTGATATTTCTGCTATATCTGACTTGGCCAGAGAAAACCTTGTGGCTTTCAATGCCTCAAAAACTCAGTTCCTCCATCTGTCTACTCGTCACAATCTTCCACACGACTACTATCCTCTTACCTTCAACAACACGCAATTCAATCCTTCCTCTAGGCATCCAAACATTCTTGGCATTTCCTTTTCTCGTGATCTTTCCTGGAAAGATCACATATACTCTCTTTCTAAAACAACTTATAAGGGGTTAGATGTGCTGTACCGCCTCCGCGGTTTCTTCACCCCCACTCAGTTGCTGTCTCTGTACAGGGGTTTTGTTCGTCCCTGTATGGAGTATGCTTCTCATGTGTCGGGTGGTTCAAACCACACAGCCCTACTTGACCGGGTGGAATCAAGGGCTTTTCTTCTCATCAGTTCCCCGCCTCTTACTGATTGTCTTCAATCTCTTTCTCTTCGCCGTAGTGTTGCCTCACTCTCTCTTTACTATCGCTATCATAACGGACATTGCTCTGCTGAACACTCTAACTGCATGCCTCCTTCTTTAAAGAGAGCACGCACTACCAGACTTTCTACACTTTCTCATTCCTTTTCTATCCAACTATCTAATGCGAGGGTTAATCGGTATTTTCAGTCTTTCATCTATTCAACCAGTCAACTCTGGAACAACCTTCCTCAATCCATCTTTCCTCCTGTCTATGACCCATCTTTCAAACGCAGTGTGTCTAGGCATCTCGAAAACCCGGACCTTGATTTTGGCTTCTTCTTCTTCTATGGGATCGGTGCTTTTGCGGGCGTTTGCCCTTGGCCCCTTCTTCCTGCATAAAAAAAATACACTATGTAAATTTGCGAAGATTATGTGTACTACTATAGTCACTATTATTATTATTATGTAGAATAAATCTAAGTATTTCACCAGTGTATCGATAAAATAGGTAGAATCACATAAAAACTTGCTATTTTCCAAAATTAGTACCATAAAGGCTTTATTATATAAATATGATATTTATCAATGAATAATTCTGACTTTTAAGTCAGAATCAGCAAATTATTTTAATAGACACAAAAAACAAAAGTCGTAAACTCATTTAAAAAGTTTTATTTTAATATGCGCAAAAGCCATAAAAATCGTAAACTTATTTAAAAAGTTTTAGAAGAAATGCCTGAATTATTATTATATGAAACATAATAATTGTCCTACATTAGCATATTAAACTGTTATTTGGTTATATTTGTACTATATATTTTTTATAATAGATGGGTAACTAAAATATTTGTACGCAGGTTCAGATTACTTTTGTGAAATATGTAAGGGTAGTCGGATATACTGTATTTCCTTAACGAGTAAAGGGGGGGGGGGGACAGTTAATATGTCAGTAACTCTTAGTTACGAGTCAATGCACCATTACTATATTGATATCAACAGTCAGATTACTCGCGTGAAATGTGTGAGTGTAGTCAGATACATTGTTTTTCATTACGAATTAAGGTAATCGGGTAATATACTAGTAAATTTTAGTTACTAGTCAAATGCACTAGGCGGATATTATTAAAAAGTTTAATGACTTTCTTCATCGGTTCGTGATCTTGTTCAGTTGACTAGTTTCATAATATAACTTCACTTGGATCAACAGGTGATTCATTTACAGAGAATATATGGAAATGTCTCGCACCTACAGTTAGAGAAGTATTTAGAACATGTTTACGAATAAATTTTGCAACAATATGCACATAATAATAACATATTTAAAATTTATAGGTAGATATTTATAACAGTGCACTCCTGCTTTATACCCAGTGGAGCTTCCCACTCCACTTTAGTACATGTTCTAATTACTCAAATGAACAAAAAGAATTATTAAGACACTGCGATCACATCAAATAAAATAAAATAATTTGTAATTTACCAAAATTTTAGACACACACACACACACACACACATATATATATACACAATAATGAAGTATGAACACGATCAACCTTTCCCAATCCACTAAAATTTAGTTTTTGATGTAAATCTGTTAACAAAAATCGCGAATATGGATTTGAATACAACCATATAAATTCTCGTCTCTGAATATTCATGAATCTGGATTACAATTAGAATTGAGATTAATTTGTAACTTAAATTGAAATGAAAATTACTTTAAGATAAACATTTGTACGTAGTACATAATGTTTTTCTTTTTAATGAAGCGTAAGTCGTAAGTGTGATTTAAATAAGGATGTCAAACCAAATTTGTGAAAAAAGTTCTATTGATGAAGATGCGATGTCATGAATACGACAATTTTCATAGGTTTAATTCTGTGTGTGTGTGTGTGTGTGTGTGTGTGTGTGTGTGTGTGTGTGTGTGTGTGTTTTCTTAGCTCTTAGCTACTTTACGTCTTCGCGACATTCATTAGGATACACACAGTTCATCGAGACACAATCGTGTGTGTAGCCACATTTACAGTATCGTCATATTTTGACATTTTTTTCTATTGAAAACCATTAAATTGAAAAACCAATTATAGTTTGGTTAAATTTGATTAAATTAATTAAGTTATTTAGATTAAGTTAAGCGTCACCATTGAGAGTGTCACGGTTTTGTAACGTAACCAGATTGTGTATGTAGCATGCGTGTGTTTATTCTGAGCTTGAAAACGTTTCTGAAAGATTTCTTCCCTCATCAGTGCAAGTTCAAAGATGAATTAATTAAAATTATGCATTTACAGTATTAGTCCAGTCAATCTAGGCTATATTTTTGGTCAACCTGGAAGTAATTGTAACAGAAATGGTTTCATCGTTTTTGACATCCCCAAATATTCAAAAATAACATATAAAAACTTACCACCATTGGGTGAGGCAATTTTTCAGAAAAATGGAATTTGCATTAACCCCTCACACCCCCGGTTGGTAGGTCAAAATGACACCATCTTGTATTTTTCGTCCACAGCTAACCTTTAACATTAATATTTTTTTCAAATTTTCAGTAATCCTTCCTAGATGGTTAGCAAATATTTTTAGTTGATAAAAAATTATCAGTCCATAATCGTCCATAGACCCCCACCACAAACACACAAACAGAAAAACGGAACATCGCGCTGCGTATCGACCGCGATTGTAGGCGTTATTGACCATTGCTCAAGTACTCAAGTAAAATTGACCATTGGACATCATAATCGTAGAGGCTTTGATTAGGTCTTTCAAATGAACCCCAACACCACTAATCTATCCTTCATAGTTTCGAAGATAATATATATTTTCATATTAACGACGTTCACTTGTTTTGATTTCGTTTTTTGACTTAACTCTTGGATAAACTGAGATATTGATCTGAAATTTAGTTTATAGAAAAAATAGCATGCTATGTCAACTCAAATCAATACATAACGATTTCACAGGGATAGGCATTTTGATATAGCCTATGCGTGATGGTGAGTTAGTAAAAATCTGGGTCTGTATTATTTTCGTCACTGTTCTCTGCATTCTCTATGTCCAAAGGGT
The DNA here is from genome assembly GCA_023014485.1 of Bathynomus jamesi. Classification (NCBI taxonomy): domain Eukaryota; kingdom Metazoa; phylum Arthropoda; class Malacostraca; order Isopoda; family Cirolanidae; genus Bathynomus; species Bathynomus jamesi. The sequence continues at coordinate 173,759 of JAJOZX010004232.1, read as the reverse complement.
GCTGACAGTTCAGACAAGAAACGCCTTGGCATTCGCCACACAAGGCTGAGCATTTCAGTCCATTCTTGAAACACGTACATCTCGCGTTCTGACACACTACCTTGCAGTTACATCTGAAAAGTTTTAGTAAGCTTTCTGGTGCTGGAGCTTTCGAAGTATAAACTGGTAGCAGTTTTCCTCTTTTCACAGTCCAACCCCATTCTTCTGGATCAAGATCTTCCAGTCCTCTCCAAACTTGCACTTGGAGGTAAACACGCAATGAATGGAATGATGCAGTTGCGGATGTTGGAGGCAAGCTCTCGGGAGACGAGAGACAACTTTCATATTTGCAGCAACTTTCCGGTAGAATCTTGTGACACGAAGCTTATCAAGCGAGCTTTCTGTTTTTCCGCCATAAACAATAAGCAACAACTTTTCTCCAGCAGTAATAACTACTTCTCTTGTTGATGTTGAGTTGTTGAAAATTTGGCTTAAGCGTTGAAAGCTTTCGTCTTTCTTAAACTTTTGCAGGGCCACATCTTTACCAATGGAGAACAATCCGGACGTTGTATTACACCCAAGTAAGGCGTGAATAAGCAAGATTGCTTCGCAAATCTTCAATCCTAATTTCGATTTAGCGTACTTGATGTCCCACAGTTTGGTTTTCGCTTTCGATCGAGTTTTTTGCTCTGATGTGAAAAATATTCTGTGACCATCTACATCAGCATGATGGAGCAGGAGAATGAGTAGATCGGTATCTTCTGCAATAACAACTGTTGGTTTACTTCTGGCAGATTCAATTTCTGTCTGTACAATCAAAAGGTCTGCATCAACCAGATGATTGGATTGCTTTCATGTTTTCTTCGTTCATTTTAGTCGCCAACATTACTAGAAATCTCTGCTTGTTGTCGAGGTTAGTAAGAAACTCGTCTTTCTTCATATTTAGCTTCATTTCTCCTGTTAAACGTACAGGTATGCCCTGCTTGCCTTTGGTTCTGCGAATGTGGGTTGTATCTTTGGTACAAGGCTTCCCGTCATACCCATCAAATAAAATGACTGTTCCCTCTCCGTAATGCTTGAGGACGTATTCTACATAAGTTTTGCAAATCTCGTTGTATGTTCTTCCTTTTGTCCATTGTACTCTGTGGAGTAAGGATCCTCCATCGAGGACATATGAAATATCTTTCGGAAGTGAAGCATCTGATTCATCAGGCGCAGTTGAAGACCAGATAGAATTTGCTAGCTGTGGTTTATTTGCTTCCCTTAACAAACCGTCTGTCTCTATAAGTGCAGGAGGAAATGTGCACAGCTCATACGAGAATGCTGTCTCCAAGTCTACAGCTGATCCCATACCTCTGACAGTGGTTATTAGACGTTGGAATAACAAGAGAGGATCAACGGGAATAACTTCATCTATCTTAATAGTTGATCTTGCTTTCATTATTATGGCCACGTCTTTCTTCTTGAACGTATAATCTGCAACTGGTTTTCCGGACATTGAAGCAAGAATGTTGCTTCCAATAACCTTGGCATTGTCTACATTGACAGTTGAAATAGCAATTTCTCCTGTGTCCATGCTCATGAGTTCCTTTCGGTTGTCGAAGGGGTTTCTTGCCACAGCGTACGCCAAGATTTTCAATGAATCTTTGAAATCTCTTTCAAGTCGTGCCTGTCTTGTTTCTTTATGCAGCTCACTACCTTCATACGTTACATCTGTAACTTCCTGCATCGCACGGTTTATTTCTGCACAGGCTGGTGTCGACAGTAGCCAAACTGATCTTTTACCTCAGTCATTCCTCGTCCGTGAGTTAGTCCACCTGTTGTTTTCAAACTCCTCATAAGAACTTGTTCTATAACCAGATCTGTTGAGAGTCCAGCCCAAAATCTATTACTTCTGCGAACAACATGATAGCCTTCTCTAAACTTTGCGTAAACATTTGGATGTCTCTCTTTTACATTTAACATTTTTTGAAGATAGATACGTGTTGACTTAGCATACGCAAAATGTCCAGACACTGCGAAAAATGGTAGGTAGCATGCTATACTCTGCCAGTAAATGAAGAAGGAAGTTTCCTATTCTTTCGGCTTTTATGAATGTGCAATGTGCATAGTATTTCGACCATTTCTATGTATTGGAACCACAGTTTTGCAATTCTCGAGGAATCTAAGCTATGTTTGTAGTTCTCCAGTTTCTCAATCATCTTTTTGAAGACCTCTCCTTTTCTACATCTTCCGAACTTATTTCTCCTGAGATTGATTTATCAAGTAAATCTGAGATCTGTATTAAATCGGTTATCAGCAAAATTGAAAACATCTTCTGACTGAGTGTATTCTTCATCATTGTCTAACTCGTATTTCTGACATCATTATTGCATGAAGGGCACCTACAACTAGTAGATGACCACGAACGGCTCGAGATATTGTTTTCCCACTTAGCATGTGGGGCACCGTGTTTTCAGCATAGACAGTTCCTAACATTGTCTGCAGTCCGGAAGAAGTCATGAGATGCCCAATAGATCCAAGGAAACTCATGGCAGTGTGGAGCCCACCAAGTCGCAACACTATTTCTTTCAAAGGGCTTGCATCATCCACACTTTCTTGGATTTCAGTTCCCTTCCAGTACAGTGGCTGATCAAATGTTAATACCGATGACATGTTGTAGCGCTTTGCTTGCTCAGACACAAAATGCATGGTTGACAAAATGCACGATTCGTCGCTGGATTGCATATCGATCAGCGGCATGAATATAACGGAAGCCTGTCCAGGGTGCTCTCCTTTATGCACCATTTGCATAAAGCCATTCCACAGTGGTCGTTGAGGTTTCAGCATCCAGGCACAATTCCATAAAATGTTGAAGCAACTTGTTGGATCATCGGCATGAAATTGAAATTGATGCAAATCTTTGTATGTTAAGGCGCAAGAAGATTTTCTGCGCGAGCGAAATATGTGAGTTTCGATGCTGCAAATGTCCACGATCTCCTTTGATGTGCCATCTATTCTTGGCACTAATTTCGTGGAAGCTACCTGGGGAGTAACTGTAACAATTATACCCATACCGTAGAATGTATTTAGACCATCGATTGTTCGTTCTAATATTGTGATCAACATTGTCACCAACATGTTGTATGAAAGATTCATTGTCAATTCCTTCAATTTCTGTCCCCTGATGATACGCCGCACTTCTTTCAAACTTCTGAACCTCTGAGTAGGAAGAGCAAAATCCGTGACTGTCAGGGGCGTCCGCAGGATTTTTCGCAAGGGGGGGGCAAAACTAACTTATTAGTTCTTAGTTCTTATTAGTTCTTTATTAGGTAGAAAAAAAATGCACTGCGACCACTACGAGTAAAAACCGTCATCTCCCCTTATCATAGCCTGCTTTCGGTGCTAAATTTATGTACTTAGTACATAAGGGGAGATGACGGTTTTTACTCGTAGTGGTCGCTGTGCATTTTTTTTTCTACCAGTCAAGTCCATTTTTTATATGTTATATGATACTATGATTAACTATAATCGTAAGTTTCAGTGAAATTGACCAAAAGGTTTTCGAGAGAAAAAAATAAATAAAACACTCAATATAATGATCTTTGCAAATAATTCCATTACTGTATCTTTCAGTATAGTTTATTTAACACTTCTAAGTTCAACGACACGGCACTTCGGTAAAGTAAAGGTAAAGTAAACGACATTTCCTTGAATGTGGAAACACTGACTGACCTGCAGTAGAATTATAGAAGTCGTTGCGTGGGCAAACACAAATTTCCAAGGGAGGGCAACTGCCCCCTCTTGCCCCCCCCCCTCCGGACGCCATGGTGACTGTGTAAAGAGTCAATCAAAAACCTTGATCCAAATTGTCTATGCATTTGCACACCCAAGCCAATCTGAAGTGGGGCAATTATTGCTTTTGGTCTGACTGCTTGCATTATTGCCTGCCCAATAGAGGCAATTCGTAGGTCACTGCTTTTGGCAACAAACATCTTTTCAAGCAGTAATCGTAAAGATTTGGGAAGAAATTCTTTGCAACGGGCACGAGATTCTGTCTTGGGTGGATGGATACATTGTTGAAGAACTATCGCATTCTTTAATTTCACTTTTTAGCAGCTTTGCCGCAGTTTCAATAATGCGATTTTTTTCAGTTTCTACGTCATCTGATCTCTTGCTTTTATAGAAATCATAGAGAATATTCTTGGTTTTTGATCTGAATGTGACAACATTATGTTTCCCATTAATCTCCGTGACAACAATTTCATCTTTAAAATGCTCCATCAAACGACTTTTCAGCCATTTGGAAGTATATGCATGACTTGATGAATCTTTCAGATGATCCTGCATTATTGACAAAAGATCATTGATTGTGGTTTGTTCATCATCATTTTCTCGCAAATAATTCGCCACAAAAGCAAAGGCAGACTCTTGAGATTCATCATAAGGCCGACCCCTTTTTAAACTTTGACTCGTTTGTGTGTTACTATCGTAAAGTTTTGGAATACCTTTTCCAATACGAAAGTTAGTACTACATGCTTGATGATACACCGCATCTTCTGAATGTAAATCATTTACAAAAGCTATACGCCCTTTTACATCAACTGCCCAGCCATCCTTGCGCTGTTCGCAAACTTTTAGAATACTGATATCAAACTCACGATTCTTGCACATCACTTGAAAAGCTTTATTGTCCCGTTTATCTCTTTCGGTGATGCAATTTTTGCAGAACAAACAATCCAATTTGTAATTAAAGTCGTGATCAGATCTTAAACTAAGTTTAAATGCAGTGGCATCAGAAGATGTGGATGCTTTCTTTTTATTGTACTATGCAATGTTCTTCTTATTAATATATGGATCTCTACATGATCTGTGTAGTTTGTCTCTAGCTGTGACAAAGATGTCATCGTCTCTTTCTCTGCTAGCATTGCAAACACCCAAGGCACCTTTTTCTGTGAGTGTCGCATAAGAATCACGGTCATCTATGACTTCTTTACATATTGCACAATATCCTAAGCGCTATAATTATATTCCCTGACCCTGAAAATGTATGTTTAGACACAAAAATTGTGAACCTACATATATTAGAAACGAAGATATAAGTAAATGCAGGTTTTTCACACGTCGGCCATCTTGAAAATTCATGATGGCCGCCATAATTGACAAACTAAGCATCAGACACTATTCTAATCCATTCTAATGGTTTCGTTGACCATTAAAACCTACAGAATGATATATTACAATAAGAAATTGATTGAATAGTAAAAAATTGGTGCCACTTTATCGTTACCGATGGTAGCAGCGGCCATCTTGGATTTATGGAAATTGGCCTGGCCCGTTTGTGGTAAGTTTTTAATATATCATTTATGTTGAAGTAACGGTGCGAAAACAGTTAAAACCATTTCTGTTACAATTACTTCCAGGTCCAATCGCAGATTGAATGGACTATATCCTTATACAGGGTGTCCCATAAGTCCGGCATCATAGGAAAAATAAAAAAAAGGCAAAACAAAAGCTTTTATTTACAGAACGTGCTTAATATGTCCACCATTGTTTTCAATACACAAATTCAGACGTGATATCCAGTCAGCAAGCACACGGTGAATGATGTCAGGAGTAATGGTGTTACATGCCCCAATAATGCGCTGCCCAAATGTTCAACACTCCTAATTTTCTATGCGTATGCCAGCGCTTTCAAGTGGCCCCAGAGATAAAAATCTAGTGGCGTGAGATCCTGGCTTCTAGCTGGCCATTCCACAGGCCCTCGACGTCCTATCCAATGACCAGGGAATTGTTGGTACAGGTATTCCCTTACTTGGGTGCTGTAATGTGCAGGAGCGCCGTCTTGCTGGAACCATGTTGGGAAATTTCCTTCTTCGTTCAAGACACTGGGAAATGCTTCTTCCTTGAGCATACGTAGGTAGATGCCTCCAGTGACATGTTCATCGAAAAAGAGGGGGCCTATGATGCGATCCTTCCAAATGCCACACCACACCACACCATACCATCACCCGAGATACACCTTGTTCCTTTGAAGAGGTATACCAGTGAGGGTTGTTTTGAGACCAGTAGCGGGTGTTCTGTCGATTTACCTCACCATTTCCATAAAAAAGAGCCTCGTCACTGAACAGAATGGTGGACGGGAAATTGGCATCCCGAGCATATTGTTCCGTAGCCCATTCACAAAATTCCATCCGCCGGTCGGGATCAACTTCGCTTAATTTCTGTAGGATCTGAAATTTATATGGATGCCATTTGTGAGCCTGAAGAATGCGATGGATGCTACTTTTCGACACTCCTGTCTCGGCGGACAATCGCCGAAGAGACTTATTGGGACTTCTGTTAAAATGAGCCAGGATAGCAGTCGCTGTATCATCGTCAGTGGACCTCCTTGAAGGTCCACTGCGTGGTTTATCTTCTATGGATCCTGTTTCCTTAAACTTTGCAACAAGTCTGCTAACACAACTCTGTGTTATTGGCTCGTGGTCTGGATGCCGTCTGTTAAATTCAGCAGCGGCCTCTCTTTGACTCCGATTTCCTATGAGTAGAATTATCTGGATTCGTTCTTCCTTGCTCACAGACATTATGGCTTGTAGAAAGAAAAAATATGAATTATGGCTTGTAGAAATAGAAAAATATGAATTTCTCCTATGATGCCGGACTTATGGGACACCCTGTATATATATATATATATATATATATATATATATATATATATATATATATATATATATATATATATATATATATATATCGCACAATTAGAAAAAGTGACAAAGAAAAAATGCAAAATATTTTACTTAAAAACTATATAATCAAATATGCGTAATTTTTATTTTTATTTACTTAATTTTTTAATTCAAACTGAGGATGGAAGGGGTCTTTCCGAAACGTTGATAGGCTTAAAATAAACACAAGAGCGGCTTTCCTTTTCATTCCGCGACACCAATCAATCAATCGGCGATTCTCAACCTGTGGTACACGCACTCCCGATGGTATGGGAAATTGTTTTAGGTGGTACGTAAGAAAGTTATAAGTACGCAGCTTGTTAATTGGTAATTTTTTATGATATTGTTGTCCAAAGTAATATTGATAACTTTTCCCGCGGCAACTTTTCCTTCTGCGGTTTTGCATGCTATCCAATTTGCAAGTTCAGGTAGCTTTCAAATTCTTTAACGATAACGTGGAAGGCCAAAATCAAGATTTTAATTCACTGCAAATGTCGAAGAATATCATAAGAATAAATATAACTTTAGATAAGGTTATGTGATACCACTTTTCTTCCTTAATGGTAGTACTTAGAAAAGCATGGTAGTAAAAAGCGGTACGTCGACTTAAAAAAGCTGGGAACCCCTGGTTCAGATGATTGATTATACAATTCTTTTAACCTCTTTTGGACCACTGGGTCGAATTTGTACCGTTTCCCATACATGCACTCATAACTTAACCCTACAAAAACTTCAGGCGTTAAGAGGTTGATTCTTTGCCATAGATTACATTGAGCATGCGCGAGTAAGTACTTCTGAAGGCTCGAGACATTGTGGTTAGTAAACATTTGCGAAGCTGCATGAGTATCTTGCAGTGATGTAGTCGAGACCACCAAGTCCGAGACTGAGACCGAGACCGAGACCTGATCCTGTGAGACCAAGATCGAGACCGAGATCAAAGGTTCAAGATCGAGATCTACCTTCCGAGATCGAGACCCTTAAAATTCGAGACCGAGATCGAGATCGAGACCAAGCTCATGCCCTTTCATGCTCATGCCCCCCCGCAAGACAAACGTGGCAACTCAAAACAGGGTGACTGGTTAGTGAATACTTAGAGTCCCTTATTTTTACAAACTTTCATAAACATTCTGAATTGTGTCTGTTCAACCAAGCCACCATCATGAGTATGCCAATAACATTTATTTTTCATTACGGTCTCGAGAAGTCTCGAAAGGTCTCGGGGAGAAAAACCGAGACCGCGTCTGTCGAGACCGAGATCGAGACCGAGATCTAAATAGCGGAGACCGAGATCGAGATCGAGATCTGCAAATTGGGTCTCGAGATCGGTCTCGAGACCGAGACCGATCTCGAGACCTACATCACTGGTATCTTGCAAATAACTTCTTCAGCGGTCTAAAAAATCTGTTTTGAAGCAAATCTAAGGTTCTGCCAGAACCTTCATTATAATTAACCTAAAGTTTGGTGTCTTTAGCTTCGCGTGTACAGAATCTGAAATTCCTTCTGATAATGTTTGCTTTCATATAGAAACTTCGATATTGTTTTCTCATATCTGAGTCATTACGTAAGGCGTTCGTGATAATTTGATCGAAATCTTTAAATATTTTGTACTTGTTCTACTGGTTCACCTTAAGCTTTTATTTTGAAAATAATATTAGCTGACTGTTTGGAGTTTTTTGGGGATGGAATTGCATAACCTACAGTTTTAATAACATTAAAATCATGATTCTGAGAAAATATTTTGCAAATATTTAGAAGATAATCCAAACCTTTAACCAAAGGGCTTATTAGTACCATATCATCGGCATACTCTAACTTATTCATACAACATCCTGCTTTACCCATAGATTAATTGAAACATTTAATTCATCAATATGCGTGCTAAAGAGAAGAGAGAGAACGAGTAGGCTTGTCTAATTCCATATATAAGAATCCAAAGCACTTCGAAAACGCGCACTACCTTTTCTAAATGTGCATGAAGGGTTGATGAATATTATACCAAAATTTCAATGTACGAGTCACTCAATATATTTTGCCCCCACCTTTTATTTTCCCTTTCCAAGCTTCCTTGTAAGTTCCAGAAATTGTGTACACAAATAGTTACATACCTTTTTTACAAGTTTTTATTTTTCCACATAGTCTCCATCCTTTTCTACGGCTTTCCTCCACCTCGAAACAAGGGCCTTTATTCCTTGTTGGTAAAAATCCGCTGGGTTCCGCTGGAGCCACCTCTTAACCTCCTCAACAACCTCATCGTCACTCTGAAACTTTCTTCCACGAATAGCATCCTTCATTGGCCCAAACAAATGGAAGTCTGAAGGTGCCAGATCCGGACTGTATGGAGGGTGAGGTAACACAGTCAAGCGCATTTTTGTGATGGCCTCTCTTGTTTGCAGACTGTTGTGTGGTGTTGCGTTATCGTGCAAAAGAAGGACGTCTTCCAGTTTTCTCTGCGGTCGAACTCGCTTTATACGTCTCTGGAGTCTCTGTAGGGTAGAAATATATGCCTCTGAGTTGATTGTTTGTTTTCTTCATAATGTCCACCAGAATCACCCCTTTCATGTCCCAGAAGATGGTGGCCATAACCTTTCTTGCAGAGGGAGCCATTTTGAACTTTTTCTTGCGTGGGGAGTCTGCATGATGTCACTCCATGGATTGTTGTTTTGTTTCAGGTTCAAAGTGGTGTACCCAAGTCTCATCCCGTCATAATTCGTGAAAGGAAGTTATCCCCTTCTGTCTCGTATCGAACCAACGACTCGGAAGCAGTTTCTTTTCTTTGGGCTTTGTGATCTTCAGTCAGTTCGCGAGGAACAAACCGTGAACACACTTTTGAGTATCCCAGTTGCTGAATTATCGTATTCACACTTCCTTCACTAATCCCTAGCTCCAGTGATAGCTCCTTGTATGTGACGCGCCGATTTGATCGAATGATGCTGTTAGCACGTTGCATAGTGAGAGATGCGACAGCCGATGCCGGGCGAACGCTGCGTGGCTCATCATCGAGGCTGGCTCTCCCTCTCTCCGATGATCTCACACGTTTAGATCAGCGTCGAACTGTGCTTCGATCAACAACAGCATCTCAGTAAACATTTTGTAGACGTTTGTGAGTATTTCCAACTGTTTCCTTCTCTGCGGTTAAGAACTCGATAACAGCTCTCTGTTTACGACGCACATCACTGTCAGACGCCATTTTCGAAACTGCGTTAACCATCGGTTTTATACAAGGAGGGGCGGTTCAAACTGGAAAAATCGGGTTATGTGAAGCGCAGAAATTTCAAACTTACGGCCCAAAAGACATTTCAGCCCCATGGCCTATCATTTAGCTAAGAAAAAAAGGGTGGGGCGAAATATATTGAGTTCCCCTAGTATTTTATGAATACGCTGGAGCAGTCTTCTAATTCTTAAATAAATAGAATACTGTAATTCATTCTATATTATATGCCTCGTTTATGTGCGAGAAACAACTGTCAATAGTTGGTATTACATTCTTTTTAGAGCTGATGCGATTAGTTGTCCATAAATAAATAATCATTTAGTCGACAGAGACAAGGTTTTTCCAAGTAGTTCTGAGAAGTGGAAATCAACAGCAATAAACTTGTAATTATTACTGGTTAGAATGTCCCGATATTTGCATTGTAAAATTGTTCCATATGGAACACAGTTTCTAAAAATTGAATTGTTCCATCTGCTGCACCGGTTATGGAACGATTTCTTGGTAAAGTGAAAGGTTCATCGTAGGAACTGTTGGAATATCTTTCCTTTCCGAACCGATTTTGAACCAATTATATCGACATTAAAAATATGATTGATTAAACATCGGATCAGAAAGAAAAGATGGACCATTCGTTTTACCAAGAAATGGTTCCATAATCGGTTCAAATGGAACAAATAAATTTTCCAAAATGGTGTTCTGTATGGAACAACTTTACAATGCACTTTTGAGTGAAGGAATAATTCGTACAAATTCTGTAAAACTAAATATGGGCGTAAAACCAAGAAGTTTCAACACATCTATTTTAGCATACTTAAAATATTCATTTGATGAGTTATCAAGACATTGAGAAAAACGGGTCTTAACTCGTAAAAAATTCCTAATTTCAGGCACTAAATGAATTTCAACAATTTTTATTAATTTTGCCAAAGGATTTTCCACTGTAGCCTCCAAAGACACCTCATCGATTGCTGATAGAAGTGCGATATTCTTTGTATCCGTTTTCTTTCCAACAAATTTCCCAAATACTTCATTATATAACATTATTTAGATGAGCCTCTCAGTCTTTTAAGAGTCAAATCGAATCTTTTTCTTTATACCACCTTATGATTGCTTTATACTTAGCCCTATATACTTCTACTCACGATCATATAAACTGGTCCTCTATTCTCGGTCTACCAAGAAAACACCATAAATCGTAAGCATCTTTTGGTTACCTTTTCAGGGGAACGATGAAATTATTCTATTAAGGAATAATCTTATAGTATGGCAGTTATAAGAGTGAGTGCAAAGGCTTTCTGCTTCTATTATGCGGTATGGATACTATACCCAGGGTCGGATTTACTTGCTTGTGGGCCCTAGGCCAAACCTTATCAGTGCCCCCCCCCAAAAAAAAAAATTATATATGTATATATATCGTAATATTGTAATGTAAAAAAAAAAAGAATTACAACATAATGTAACACATCAATAATTTTATTCAAATTAGTTTTATATCATGTACAACTTATTCTTACACAAAGGAATAATGGAAAAAAATACAGTCAAATTGAAGCATAATAAATTTTGCAATAAGAATTACAACATAATGTAATACATTACACATTAATAATTTTTAATCAAATTAGTTCCATATCAAGTACATCAAAGTAAATCAAGTTCCATATCATGTACATCTTACACATAGGAATAATGGAAAAATACAATGAAACTGAAGCATAATAAATTTTGCAAGCACAACTATGTGAAGTTCAAAATGACTTTTTCCTGCTTTTTTCTATGGCAAATTTGTCAATGATACTGTTTGTGTCAAGGGATTGTAGGAGGTCCCCAGTGGGCCCTAGGCCAATGGCCTATGTTGCCTATTGGAAAATCCGGCCCTGACTATACCGCTGTAATACCTAGCTGTGAGTTTAAAATAAGAATCACTTTAATTTAATTACTATATACAGGCAATTTACAATATTTCTGAATTATTAAAAAGGTGCTCTCCTTTTCGTTCATATTCTATTTGCTGTTGCATATTAACATAGATTAGACCACTCGACACGCTTATTGTTATTCTTGCGTTTTAAACAAGTTGGTAAAATTACTTGTTCCAAAGGTTCATGATCAGAGAGCGGGAAATCGTACAAAATTGGATATTTACAATTTGAGCCTTTAAATTATTACTATTAAGACAATGACCAATCCATCTTGCGATACCATATATTCTTTCAGCTTGCCACAAAGCTTCTTTCTTCAGTTGTATAAGCATTTGCGGTTTACCATTTATATTCATTTCTCGATGATTTATTTTTATGCTACATGAAATAGTTTCCGATCTTTAAATGTGCATTTAAAAAGGTAATGTTAGATAAACGATTTGATAGGTTTCCGCTCAAGGTGAATTCATTTAAAATCGGGAGGTGAAGCAATGATTTATGAAAGGAACACTAAATGAATTATTATTATTATTATATTATTATTATTATTATTATTATTATAATAGGAATTTTGAGATTAAATATTCTGAGATTATTTCATTTACAGTAACTCGACTCAAGAATTTAACCAACTAGCCAGAATTTAATCTGCTTATACCTATACCACAGCTCAGTGTTGCATTCTCCTTGCTTTATTTAAAAGACTTTTGCCATAAGTGATTTATCAATTATACGCACTTTTTACAATAGCACATTTTCATTCATCACTTAAATTTCCTTTATGCCATGTTTTATGGCAGCGGTTCTCAAACGTTTTCTTCTTCTGTACCCCTTGAATTCTTTCACAAGATTTTCTGAATTTTCGAGAGAGAGAATTTTTACTTTCTTTACGACCCTGTGACTCGTGGCCGTTTGTTAATCGTATATAAAATTAAAAGGGTTATATTTTCAGGACCCCTTCGCGTACCCCCGAAGATTCCCTCGCGTACCCCAGTTTGAGAACCACTGTTTTATGGTATATCTGCAGACTTCACCCAAATCCATCAGAGCTAACTATTATCACGTTGTTTTCTCACGTATTCACCACCTACTAAGTCTGCAGAACTTTAAATCTCTCACTCCTTCGATCATTCTGCATTAAAATCTTTCGCACAGCTTACCCTCCACACAACCATTCACCTCTGATTCTGAGGCTTTCTATTTCTCGTAAGTGTATTTTCGCTTTTTTCTATACTAACGGTCAACTGTCCCTTCATGTAGGACCAATACTCTCATTTTCTACCTTGGACTATTAACTTTTGTACTCTTAGTGCCTTCCATTGCATCATTTTGTCGTCTTCATTTTGGTCATATTCCCATTGTTCTTCCCTTCTAATATAGTTTGCATCCTTATCGCATTATAGAGGAGGAAATTGTAGACACCAATTGACCAGGGAAGTATTTCTGGGGGAAGTACAGGAGGCAGGGAAGGCTGGAACTCCCGTTTTTACCCGTCATTGTCCTCTTTAGCTGATCTTTTTCCTTGTCTCATCTACCCTGTGAGCAGTCCAGCATGTTCACACACACACACACACACACACACACACACACACACACACACACACACACTTCTCCCTCTATTCCTCACTACACATACATGCATCGCATCTTACACACAAACTTTTCAAAATTTATAAAAAAAAAATGACATCGTTGAGCCTTGGAGACTTTGATTTCGTTTTCTTCCTCCTATGGAGGGGGCATTTTGGGGGGCGCTTGCCCGTGGCACCACCTTCCTATATAATAAAAAAATAAATCTATACCGCTGAGGAAGGAGACTATCACTTGTTAAATTAAAGGCACCTTTGTCCATACATTTTTCATGTTAGTCAAAATATACTATGGACAAATTAATTAAGTATACAGGGTGTCCATAAATTATCTTTACAAATAAAAATTTAATTGAATTTATAAAGATAAATTATGGACACTATGTACTGTATATGTTCTGTTTTGTTCTTTACCGCCACCCGTTCACGTAAGTGTTCATACAACTTTACCTCATAATCTCGCTTCTCAATGCGCGTCAGCTTTCGTATCGTGCAGATCCTAAATACGATTCACTCTCACTCTCATACTAATAATTTTTGTGCCAGGTAAATTTTACAGAATATGCTATCCGCTTAGAGCTTCAAACTCGTGCAAACGTAAATAAGTTCTTTAAACTAGAAAATGTTTTAAAAATAAATAAAGAAAATGTCAAACTATAATCAAAACCAAAACTCTTCGAATCAAAGTCCTAATCCAGCTTCAAACTCACCCTATATACATACTCTTAAATTACTCAAGATGTTCGTTCCTTCTGCAAATTGCGTAATAATTCCAGAATTTGTTTGGTGAACTCCGAAGACATTGATACTTAGGGAAATTTGAACTGATGCTTGAGGAAACGTAATGGAAAATGGAAGGAACTTTGATTTTAAGATAATCTTCAATTTTTTCTGTACAAATTTTGTCAATGCACCATTGAATAAAGGTTAATTATCTTATGGCAGTACAGAAGTATATAATTTTGCGACTATAAATACGCTATAATATAAAATACTGCATTATTATCCATAACGAAGAGACTATTTTTTTTTTCTAAAATATACTGTATGACAATTGAAATAAGTTTAAAAACCTATTGTCAGAGGTAATAATGCCATAGATTCACTATGCCACGTGGTAAAAATGCCATATTTTAGGTTAGATGAACCTAACTAATTAATACTATATTAACACTAATATAATATTGGTATTACTACTATATACCATACTATGGTATTTTTACCCTCTGGCATTATTTACCTATGACATTACGTATGGCATTTTTTACTTCTGGCATTTGTACCTAGAATGTCAGCTTATAGTATATATTTTACTGATTTGTTTAATTTTATTTTTACTGCATTTTAATGAAATTCAGTTAACGACTATAATGCTGATTATATACCAGCAAAAATATTCGCTGGCCATGAACTATTAATACGTGATTTTGTGTGGTTACCTAAACAGTTTATCATACAATTTACCATTTACTTTTTAACTCGTAAAATATACACTAATTCACAATAGCAAAATCTGCACTAATCAGACTCGAGCCTCGTAAATTACTACTTGGATTAGTAAGTTTTTATTACGCTTGAATATACATCATCCCCCAATCCCCCAACTTTGTGTGTGCACACTAAAATCTTTTCACTTTTTTAAACCGAAATTGGCGTCAAATTAGTTCTGACCTATTAGTTAAGATACATTGTTTTGGTAGTTTAAAATCTTTTCCTACTCTTTATTTTCAGAATTGTTAAAATGATGCAATGATCTTAATTACTTAATGAGTCGTAGTTTATTTGATATTAAGTTGGATTAAAATAACTAAATGGTTTTCAGAATGTAGTTTTAAACAGATTTTCCCATGCACTGCTACGAGACTGATATCACTTTGTGTAGATGGCAATCCTTGACAAAGGATGGACCAAAGAAATATTTCAGTTACTTACGTGTTTGGACTCATGCATAAGACATATTTCCTGGCAACGTGTCAGTAAACGATACAAAAATCACTCTCTTAATATTTTTTCAGTAAATGTTTGGTATATTGATAGTGACTTTTAATACTTTACAACTTTAAGATCCTTTAAAAGTTTAAATAAAGACAAAACCATTCACTCACGATTATTATCAAATTAAATTATTTTCTATATAAATGTCTGAAGTACTTTTTGTGTATATACGTGTGGTCACGAAATTTCGAAACTACGATCGATCGAAATCTCGAAGTTTCGAAATTCCGATCACATGAAATTCAGCCAGACACGGCGTGACTCACACTCCGCTTCGGTGAGATCAGCTATTTCGGTTCCGTTCTGAGCTTCAGAGTGTACGCTATCTTCCATTCATTGGAAATGGAGATTTTTATAATTTTGCTCGCTGTGATTTTGACCTCTGCGGTTACGATAGTCAAAGAGAAGCGACAAGGCTGCCACTTCGGTTCAATGAAGGGGAGAAAAAAGGAAATCCCTGGAAGTGAAGATTTTATCATAAAAGCTTTTTCTATCTAATACATCACTGTATTGTCAACAACATTCCATAAGTTCGGTCGGTATTCAAACATACAGTTCGGTACAGTATCGAACACAGTACATATTATGCTTCCTACAATTTACAAAGGTTATTTATGTAAAATGATGGTTACAAATGTATTAATGTATCTTATATTGACTGGGTATTATGCTGCATTAGTTATTTAGGGCTTAGTTTAGTCTTTTTTGAAGGTTGTTTATGAACTTCTTTATGATCGTATGTACATATTACGGTGACTCGATCCGATAGTCACGAGGATCGAAATTATCACGAGTTCCGGATTGCGCAACGCCCCATTATTTCGAAATTCAGTGACCGCACTGTATTCCCAAATTTTTTTATTACCTCAGTAGATTATACAGGGTGTCCCCATAAGTCCAGTCTCGTAGGAAAATTTATTTTAAATTAAATTTACAAAAGTAATATAGGGTGTCCATAAATGATTACCCCGATTAAAGCATGCTATAACTTTTAAATAAACACTCGTATTCGAACAGTTTTAATCATAAGTAGATAAACATACAAAGTTTTGATACATAGTTAATGAACTTAATGAGCTTCCACATGTGCACCCCTCGTGGCATGTAAAATGTCTAAACGGTATTCACACTCACGCCACACATTTTCCAACATTTGTGGGTTAACTGTTGGAATTGCATCCGTAATGTGTTCTCGCAATGTCCCGATATATGGAACAACTGTTGCATAAACCAAATCTTTAACATGACCCCAGAGAAAGAAATCCAGCGGGGTAATGTCTGGTGATTTTGGGGGCCATGGGATTGGCCCGTCCCTGCCAATCCATCGATTTGGAAATGTTGCGTCGAGAGTTTCACGAACAACATGCGCCCAATGAGGGGGGTGCCCCATCTTGTTGGAAGATGACAGTTGGCTGCCTGTCCTGCAGCTGGGGGATGACGTAATTGGTGAGCATATCCAGGCACACAGTTGCGGAAACAGTGTTCTCAGCGAAGAAGAAAGGACTAATTATCTGGTCATGCATTAGTCCACACCAGACATTGGTCTTCTGACTGTCCCGAATATGCTCCCTTACGGCACGTGGGTTTTCCGATCCCCAAATACGCACATTGTGTCTGTTGACTCTACCACTAAGATGAAACGTAGCCTCGTCTGAAAAGCAGACACGTAACAAGAAGTCATTATCCTCGTCAATGCTGTTCAAAATGTCAATAGCGAATTGTTCACGTTTTGGACGGTCATCATGCTTCAGTTCTTGAACAATTTGTACCTTGTAGGCGTGTAACTTCAAACGTTTGTGTAACACCTTGCGCACCGTAGACTTCGGTATCTTTAGTTGGCATGAAGCTTGTCTCACCGATTTCCTTGGTGACCGTGTGAAAGCAGTTTGAATGTTTTCCACCGTCCCATCGGAAACTGATGGTCTACCACTGCTCTTTCCCTTTTCCACGTTTCCAGTTTCCAAGAATTTTTTCATCCACGACTTAATTAACTTCACATCAGGTGGATTATTTCCATACTTTGTTCTGAACCTTCGCTGAACACTGACAGGAGATTTTGTTTCTGCAAGCCACACGACACATTGTGCCTTCTCTGTCACAGACGCCATCTTAACTGAACAGCTATTACAGCGCTCCTAGCGGCGAATACGATAGACGAAACACACCAGCACAGAAACTCTCTGCGTGTACGAGATCACCTGTAAAAAGAAAACGGATGTAAGATTCGTCATTAAAACATGAGAGCATACTGTTTTCAGGGTAAACATTTATGGACACCCTGTATATACAATAGAACTAAAGTAAATGTTCAAACTGAGGTCTTGTTTTGGAACCTCTTTTTTTGTTGCAGGTAGAATAACACGCAATGGCTAGTATGGAAATGAGTTACACTCCTCAAGAAAAAGCGGAGGCCTTTTCCTCACGAATATAATTCGCTTCCATATTAGCCATTGCGTGTTATTCTACCTGCAACGAAAAAAAAGGCCCCAAAACAAGACCTCAATTTGAACATTTGCTTTAGTTATATTGTATTACTTTTGTAAATTTAATTTAATAAATTTTTCTATGAGATCGGACTTATGGGACACCCTGTATAAAGCGAGACACAAGCAGTAAAAGTGTACGAATTATGTTGATTTAAACTAAACGAACAACAACTATTTTATGCTTTATTTTCTTCAAAATATTTGGAAGAAATTTCAGAAAATTTGATGGAGAAGATATCTATTTTTGCCCCAAATAAGAAACCAAATAAAGAGGAGAGCGTCACGTGATATCCGTAAATGGGAACTTTTCGAGTTACTTTCTCTGGTACATACTATTTTGATCGATCTGTCAAAATCATCATAATTTTCCCCGAAAACAACCTCGTCTTACGCGGTCATTGAAGGGACAAAAGGGAATAAAAGTGGAGGAAATTTAACATAATATCTTTCCGAATTGCTTCTTAAACGAAGCTATAAATTGATCTCATCTGGTTTATGAAATAAACGCGGGGAACAAAGCTCTTTAGCCACGAATATGATGCCTTACATAATAGGGACTTAAACCGCGTGTGGGCTTACAAAGCACTCTTAAACATCTATAAATTTAGGAGACATACGAGGATGGATTTTTATAGGAGAAGGCCAGAGACCGCCAAAACGAGGACACTTCGTCGAATATTAAGAGGACAAAAGCTTCTTCTCCAAACGTTATTCGCGATTATTTCTTCACGAATAAAGAATTTATGTCCTTTCGTCATAATAATATTCGATTCTTTTCAAGTCTTAAAATATTTTCTGTTTTCTCGAACGAACCAACCAAAAATGTTCTCCTTATTTTCTTTTCATTTTTCGTCCTTTATTTTCTTTATTAATAAGAACGCTTTCCGATGCTCATTTGGCTCTTATTGAATTTATCTTTGGAAATATTTACGCTTCTCTTATTTGATTTTTGTTGTTATGCCTTTATTCGCTCTTTATTCCCTTTTTCTATTTAATAATAAAATTGACGGTTGTCATCGTCGGTAAGGAAGACTTAAATAAACATCGAAATACGAACAAAAAAAAAAAATTCACTTTCGAGGAAAGATAAGTGAAAAAGATTATTAATTTAGTTTTAAGACACGAATAAAAGAAAACTTGTTTTCATTTCACGATCGCAAATATAATTTAATTTGATTTCATGTTTGCTTTATAGACTCGGTCTTTTATATATATATATATATATATATATATATATATATATATATATATATATATATATATATATATATATATATATATATATATATATATATATATATATAATCTGCTTTGAAATAATAATTAATTGATGTAAAACTCTAAAAGTAAATGATTTTTCCTGAGAAATATACATTCAACAGTAAAGGAGGGATTACTTATGTGCACACTATTCTGGCATTCATTTCTGAGAAACAGTTTGGCCATTTGGAGGAAAAGTAATATGAAATACAATGAAGAAAGGAAAACATTTGCTGTAAGGGAAAATTATAATTTCGGTGTTTGGTTCTCTCAGGAAAAGGAAGGGTTTTTCTGTCGGCTTGTCATTTATAGCCGAGGCGATGATGATGTGGGAAGACTGTACTCTGATTCATTTTAGTCGTGCAGGTCAGACTCTTGACAGTGCGTTCCGCTCATTTTGCGTTAGCGTTGTCGGTGATGATGGTCTTCCTGGTCTGTTTCCCTGTGTTGTACTTTGAAAATGTATTTTGAATCGATGATGATCCGTTTCTATACGTCACAGTCTAATTGGCCTTCAACACGACCTAAACGGGAACAGCATATCTCAAGAACCGCTTCTCTACGACACGCTGGCGATATACTTTCATCATTCACGAGACGCATTTGTAAATAGATATAAATTAGGTTTCCGGAATATTCAGTTGCGTCGAATTATCGAGATGACATGATAAGAATCATTTGCGAGAACCAGAAACTGGCAGAGCGCTCAGGCCAACGAATGCGGCCCATTGCTCTAAATCCTGCATTATTATTATTACTAGGTTTACCAAGGTCGAGAAAACATGGTGGCTAAATTTTAATTTTGTGTGTGTGCGCGCGCGCGCGCGCGCTCCTTGTTTTTTTTAACAAATAATCAGGATCGTCCTGCAACCGACTCCTCAATGTTATATCCTTTTCATTTGTGGGAACTAATGAAGGAGAGAGTTGCTCTCTGCTCTCTATTCTCCTAAGATGCCTTGGCAATGTAGAGTGGCTCATAAATTTGTAAGGCGGGTTTTGAATCGTAAGTGAAAAAATATTTTAGATGTTTGTCAATCTTAAGTGAAGCATTCTTTTGAGATTTCTGAATTCTTTGTGAAAAATATTAAATAATTTTGAACATGGAGGTGAGACAACAGTTTTCTAGCTTTGTTCTCAATCCTTTTTCCATTATGGCAATTATGCAAATTATTCAGAATCAGTCTTATTATTATTATTATTATTATTATTAAATGGGTATTATAAGAATTTTTCTTACATATTTACACATTTATCAAATTTCCTAGTAGCAGAAACGTTGTTTCTTATTAATTGAACCACAAACAAAATAAAGTCGAAATATGAATTTTAGAAAAAATGCTTTTTGAAGAAATACACACACAACCCAAATAATAATATCCACATGATGATGGTTCGAAGTAATAATACTGAAATGAAGATCACCACTCTCAATACACAACCATACGCGAGCAAACATGTTTCCTGTCATCCTTTTTGACATGTCTGAAGGAACGTTCTGAACGTCTTACATGTTCTGTAATAGTGTCAGACTTATTTTGTAATGAATAAATTATTAAACTAATTATATATATATATATATATATATATATATATATATATATATATATATATATATACACAGTGTGTGTGTATATATATATATATATATAAGATTTCAAGGAGCGTTGCTATAATGTTTAAGCTGAACAAGTTTTATTAACTCTGTATCATACTCTTGTTCTTCCTTATATAACGTACTGCACCCTTGTTTGAGAAAACTTCGCGCAAAAATGTTTTAAACAGTATCTTTGTCATCCAAAAACGAGCAATGAGGTTATTGTCTGATGCTGATTTCCTTGATCATTCTAGTGCATTATTTAAAGAGCTAAAACTACTAAAGTTCAATGATGTAATCAAATTGGCACATTTTATTTATATTTACGAGTATAAGAACAAAATCATTAACTTACAATGGGTAAATAAATATTTTGTAACTCATCAAGAAATCCACTCGTATTAGACCAGAAGTAGATCAAAGCATGTTATACTTCAATTTAAATTGTCGTCATCTCAAGTTACCGATTTTCATTGGATTGAAACTATGGAGTGATTTAATTGCTGATATAAAAAATATTGTGAATGTAAATTCCTTTAAAACCAAGTTGAAATCTCGATTAATAATGGAATACTAATAAAAATCTAGGAGTAATGTACATTACTATTGTTTATTCATTTCTCGTGTCTAATCTAGGATTAAAAATGCATTACTTGTGACTTTTCATCTCTTATCTCTCGTGTCTAATATTGATTTCTTGGAATGGTATTGGTATAATGCCTTCAATAATGACTTTCCATTTGTTATATTGACAATAATAATTTAAGATTAATACATACCCTAATTAATAATTCTTATTCATGATTTATGCATTATTAATAATAATTGTTTTATTTTTAATTAAGAGTCCAGTAAAGCCTAAAGCTTAAGGGCCAAATTAAATAAAATAAATAGTCCAGCTTCACAATTATTTATGCCATTGTAAAACTTCAGTATTTATTTTATTAATAAAGGTTAATTTAATTCAATTCAATATATATATATATATTTTTTTTTTTTTTTTTTTTTTTTTTAGTTCAGGAAGAACCGATTCGCCTCTATTTAAAGGGCATATCTCAGCGGAAAAACAAAGAAAAAGTGAGAGGAAAGACAGAGGAAAAAGAAAGGGTGGAGGGGACAGTCGAAGTGGAAAAAGACCAAGGATGACAAGGACTGCAGGGTCGAGCCCCATCATCCTTGGGTGCTAGGGCCGGGAGGGCGCACGTGAAACCTCCAGGAACAAGCAATATATATATATATATATACATATATACACACAGGGTGTTTCAGGAGGAAAGGTCAATACTTCGGGAGGTGATAGTATCGGTCATTGTGAGAAAAAAGTTCATATGAACATGTGTCCAATTCTGAATGGTTACGGAGATAGAGCTGTTTGAATCTGATGCTCGCGCAGCTCTTCCTCCCCCTTCCCTCCCCTATAACCTTGAACCATGTAAGCTGTAATGTAAGCATGTAACATAAGCCAATCGACAGCTGACTGTTGTGAGTGACATTGTTTGGTGTTTGAAGCAGTGTTAAGAATGCCACACACCTTTACACATGCCGAATATGCAGATATGGTGTATGTCTATGGTTTTTGCGATGGAAATGCAACAGCTGCTGTTGCAGAATACCGTCGACGGTTTCCGAACCGCAGAATTCCGGATCGAAGAGTGTTTACCAGGGTTTTCAACACATTGCGTGAGATTGGTACACTTCCCAGCGCTCATGTTTCATCCGAACGTGAAGGTCAACAAGATGTGGATGAAGTGGAAAACATTCTTCAGTTGGTAGAGCGTAGTTCTACTACTAGCTCACGAAGAATTTCTACACGTCTCGGTGTACCACACACAAGAGTATGGCGAACATTACGTGAGGAAGGCTTGCATCCATATCATGTACAGCGTGCACAACACCTTCAATCAGGAGACACTGCCATGCGACTGGAATTTTGTCATTGGGTAAATGCTAATTGCCGATTGCTTCGATTAATACTGTTCACCGATGAAGCTACTTTCACCCGTGACGGTATCAACAACACTCGTAACTCTCATCGGTGGTCAGACGAAAATCCAAATGCCACTGTGGAAACAAATTTTCAACATCGTTTCTCTGCCAATGTGTGGTGCGGTATCATCGATGATCAGCTGATTGGCCCTGTTACTTTAGAGAACCGTCTTACAGGACAAAGTTACCTAGAATTTCTGCAAAATGAATTACCAGGACTATTGGATAGCGTGTAGCGTCATGAGCGATCTGGAGGCACATTTCAGGTTTTGTACAATCAACCTTGCTGATTTCAGAAAAGAAATAAAAACATTTCTGCAACAAGCAGAACACCTCCTTTTTCGCATGTAAAAAATACAAAATTCTTGTTAATTACAGTTGGCAACACTGACTGACATGGTACTTCTGGCAGCTTTCTAATTATTCTCAGTGAGTCATCCCCTGGAATTTCTTAGTTCTACGCTAGTTCGCTTGAGAGAAACAAGTGTTTTTTCTGTGGATGAGGTGTTCAAAAACCCCAAGGTACTAACGAAAGGTGCGTTTTGTGATATATACTGTACATTATACACATTTCTTTGTTTTGTTGTGTTTTACATTGTTTATAAATTTGTTATATGTCTTAGGGTGTGTATATATACCTATGGATATTTATATACATAATACATGTGTGTGCAGTATATTTATATATATATATATATATTGGTAAACTTATTGTTTACCAATAAACCAAGCCTTATATATATATACTCATAATCATATATATTTTTTATTTATACGTTTGTGTTTTTGTTTCAGTGTTCCTGTGTGATACTTGTTGAGTTTTGCTGGTACAATGAGCACGCAAAGAACACGGGGATCTGCCAGCCACATTGTCTTTGGTTCTCCACTATCAGAGCTTCCTCTGTCTGAACTTCCAACCCGTATACAAGTTGCAAGGCATTTCCTCTTCTTGAAGGAGAACAAGTACATCAGCAACAGGGAGATTCTTCCGGAGGTATGCCAAACACTCATTGACCTTTGGAATCGTGCTAACATTCCATCACAGCCAATCAAGAATGTGAAGACCAAGCTGCTCCGATTGATGGAAAAAGACTCACAAGCATCAAAGCAAGGCAAGCAGGCCACAAAAACCAAGAAGTTCGAGGAAAGCCTGAATCAATTGTTTGACATAGCTGTCTGCCAATGCGATGATCTGTCTGCATGCCACTGTGAAAAAGAAATGAAAGTTCCACGACGAGAGCATGCCTTTCTGATCGACCAGAGAACTACGCGGATCATGCAGATCAGTCGGGTGGATACGAATGTGACTCAGATGATGGAGAGAAGGAAGTCAAGAGAGGATCGGATGCAAGAAAGACAAGAAGAAGAGAATAGAAGAAAAACGGAACGGCAAGAGGTAGCATCCTCTGCAGATGTGGTCGAATCAGCTCAAGCAGAAGCAGACTCCAGTGGTGAAAGTGTTGGTGATGAGTGGATGGGTGATAGTGCCCAGGAGGATAGGAACATCACACCGATTCCCACTTTTGCTTTGGAAGCTGACCGGTATGGTGTATCGAACAGGGCTGCTACAGCTATCAGCACTGCAACATTGGTTGACTATGGCATCATTAGTGCCGATGATCAGATAAACGTAATTGACCACCACAAAGTATGGAGAGCACGGCAGAAGATACGGAGGGATCTGAAGGAAGCAGTAACTTACCACGATGTGGAAGTCACTGCTTTATTTTTTGATGGGCGGAAAGACATGACACTTGTCAAAGAGAAAAAGGGGAACAAATGGTACAGCACAAAGAAAGTTGAGGACAACTATGTGCTGGTCGGAGAGCCTGGAACCTTCTATCTAAGCCATTTGACACTGGAACGAGGAACTGACACTGTCATTGCGGATGGACTTCAAAATGCGATTGAAGAAATGGGTATTGCAGACAAGATAATTGCAGTGGGAGCCGACAGCACAGCCACAAACACAGGGCACAGAAGTGGAGCAATACACCTGCTAGAGTGCCGCCTGGGTCGCCCTTTGCACTGGTTCATCTGTAGTCTGCATTTAAATGAACTCCCACTGCGCCACTTGTGCAAGGAACTCATCGGCCCAACAGAATCTGCAACTCATTGGAAAGGACCAATTGGCAAAGCTTTGGCCACATGTGAAAGTTTGACTTTCCTCTAGAGGAATTCAATGTATTGCTGATGGCCACACTCTCCCGGATGTTGACCTTACTGAATTGAGTCGTGACCAAGCCTACCTCTACAGAATGATGAAAGCGATAAGGACTGGTGTCATTAATGAAGATCTTCTACGAGAGAAGCCTGGACCAATCTCCCATGCAAGATGGGTTACAACTGCCAGCATAATTTGTCGGCTATATGTAGCGATGGCGCAGCCAAGTGATGAACTGTATTCACTCACACAATTTGTCGTGTGCCACTATGGTCCCATGTGGTTTAGCATCAAGTGCCATCCAAGGTGCACAGATGGCCCAAAACATTTCCTGGAGCAAATCAAGCTGCTACGATTACTGCCACCAGCTAGCAAGACTGTCACATGGCCTGTGATCCAAAGAAATGCATATTGGGCTCACCCTGAAAATGTTCTACTGGCAATGCTTGCAGATGCAGATCAAGCAAACCGGAAATTGGCCATCGATGTAATCAAGACCATTCGACGAGCTCCCAAACCTGCTCAACAGCAAGTCAGAGAATTTCGGCCACCAAAGATCAAACAAAGTGCTCAGAATTTGAAAGATTTACTTCCACCAGTGGAGGAGTGCACAATGGAACCACCACTCACGAAGCAGTTCTCTGTCGAACAACTCGATAAGATCACTGAAGAGCCCCTTGTTGTCCGGATACCATGTCACTCCCAAGGTGTAGAACGCTGTGTTAGGATGGTAACTGAAGCGTCTGGGGCAGTGTATGGAAAGGATTCAAGAGATGGTTACATTAGAGCAGTACTTAAATCCCATGACTTTATGCCGTCATTCAAAACTAAACAAGATTTTAATGTATCATTTACTAAATAAAACTATCTAGTCTACCTACCTACCTACCTACCTACCTACCTACAGTGTATATGTTTATTCCAAAAATTAATTTTTCTATTTTTCCTGAAAAGCAGTACATTGTAAGGGGTCAAATGATAGCTCAAACCCTAGGAAAGCAAGTGTCCAAAAGTTATGGGTAACTAGCAATTTTCACGATTTTCACATGCGAAAAAGGTGTTGCACTTGTCACAAAAAAATGTTGTTTTCATTTTTGAATTTAGGGAGGTCAATTGTACAAAACCTGAAATGTGCCTCTTGATCCGTTACACTTTGCCCAATGACGCTACACGCTACTATTGGAGGATGTTCCTTTGGCTACACGCGCTGGTATGTACTTTCAGCATGACGGAGCTCCTCCACATTCTACCCGTCTGGTGATGCAATACCTAAATCAAACTTTCCCTGGTCGATGGGTCGGCCGCGGTGGTCCCATTCAATGGCCACCAAGGTCTCCAGACCTCTCTCCGTTAGATTATTGTTTGT